>JBAWJQ010000204.1:600000-958328 GCA_037783105.1 Bactrocera zonata | reverse complement strand
GTACTTATGTATGTACATTCACATACATATGCATGTATGTATGTATTTGAAGAAGATGTACCGCAATCTCAACTGTGATCGGAGCAAATCACGAAAACGCAAATACTGAATGTTTGTTTCCAATTAGTTGACAACAGCTGTATACATACGTATAATATATAGTGTATGTGAGTATACATATGTATCTCTGTACATAGTATCTACAACGATTTTTTATTATGTACTTTCCTTACGTACATATGTATATCTACCGTTATTGCTTCGCGTTTTTCTTATCTGCTTTATTTATAATTTTTTATCCTTTTTCAAATATACATACATATGTATATATATGTATGTATGTACTAAGTACATACCTATATCTTTTTTTAATTTTTTTTTTGGTTTTTTTTTTGCCTTGTTAACTTTTATTAACCATTATGGACGCCTCCTAATCACTATTGTCGTACTGCTCCGACCAGCTTAGCTCCCAGCTCACGCTATCGCTATCTCTGTCTCTCTCCTATATATCCTTGTATCCACATACGTTTGTTGGCTCCTTCGGCGCTGCAAATGACAACTCCTATTCTCCTATTCACAACGGTTAAATCTGCGTCGATTGTTGGGCACCTACAGGCCACAAATATTGGAGCCGAGAAATTTAAAAATTTTTATACAGGGTGATGAGATAACTCGTTTTTAAAGTTAACAGAAATAAAATTTTGTTTTTTTTTTTTATAAATACAGTTGTGTACAAAAATAATAAAATTACTTTTTGAACATGAAATTTAATTAACCCTTTAACGCCTGGCAGGAACTAAATACTACTTTTTTGCAAAATTTTCATGAATGAACTTGTATTTTTAAGGGTTAAGTTCATTAAAAACCTTGAACGATTACTATTTGGGAAAATTATTAGTGAGTAAGACGGTTCTCAAAGCGACTTAAGAACGCTTGAAAGAAACAGCATAATAAATAAGCTCTAAAAATCAATCAAAATCGAATTTATGTATGAATTTAAAATAAAACTGAGCTTTAGTGTCACCCTGTATAGCTTAAACTATAATTTTTTAAATATTTACGTATACATATATAAAAACAACTACAAAACTGCAAACTGACAACAAAATTAAATTGAACTTTAGTGACACCCTGTATAACTAACTGCTTTAAAATATCTAACATAACAACAAAAATTATAGTCGTTGTGTCTTATCTTCACAACCATGCTACATCTTAGCGTTACGATCCACGATTTGGCCCACGAATAGGAACCAAAGTACCTAAGGAGCACTTACACAAGCCTATCAACAACAACAACTTGTATATGTACTATATGTTCAACATTGCTTTCTACTATAACCTCAGCGCTGAAGTCGGTTGCCTACGTCTACTAGCTGCGCCAGCACTGCATTTGCTCCTCTACGGCTCCTCTCTTGCTTCACTCCACGTCTTCTCCAGCTCATTTCTTGCTTTACTCCAGCTCTGCCGCCTATGTTTTTGTTATTCCACTGACGAGCGCTTAGTGCACCTACTCGTCGCTGGCGAATTCCTCCACCGACAGCAATTTGGCGTCTCGTGTGCTGTGCGCCGATGCGCCTGCTCAGCACAGCGCCACTAGTGATAGGTTAGGTCTTCTAAAATGCTTCTTTTCAACTTTTCTTTTATTTTTATTGCTTATTTTTGTTGTAGTTTCTTTTCCCTAATTGATACGATTTTATTATTATTTTTTTTCGTATGCAGCGCTTTTTGCGTTGTTGTTACTATTGGCATATAAGCACTTTGTTGTTGTTGTTGGTATATAAGCACTAAGCTGTTGTTGTTGCTGGCATATAGTACCCCACTAAATTGTTGTTATTGGAATGTAACCACCAAGCTGTTGTTGTTGCTTTTGAAGCCCGGTCGCTGGTGGTTGGTTGGCTGCTCACTTGACTACAACAAAAACAATACTAATATCAAAGCAGTTCGCACTGCAGCTCTTGCGCTGCCTAACAACAACTACAGCAACACTAAACTACGCTATCGACTCTTTGGCTCTGCCTTCGCCGCTGTGTGTGCACAACTACAACAACTGCTGAAGAGCACCGCTGCCACTGTACCACCATTGTTTTTGTTATTGCGCTTACTAAACACTTCCAACAGTGGTGCTTTCACACACACCCGCAGACACATTGACATCGTTCGAACCGTTAGCACACTCCCATGCGCTTATTGTTATTGCTGTGCTGTGCTGAGCTGCGCCTGAACCCTCGCCAATGGTGATTCGTTGGCTCGTTGCTGTCGCCTGCTGCGTCGCATTGTGGCCGTGCCGAGGTGCTGGCTGGCTGGCTGGCTGGTTGGCTATGACTCGTTGGCTCGCTGCTTCTGTGCCGTGTGCCGAGCTCGTCGTGCGTTGGTATTGTGCTAGCGCCGCAGTGGTCGTAGCAGCAGCAGTGGTTGTAGCAGCAGCATTGCCGGTCATAACATCACACTGCGGGATTCAGTTGGGGTTTAACAGCCACTCGGGACGGTACAGCTGTCGCAAGAACTTTAGGCAAGAGAGTTAGTGTCACACATATTTGAGCCGAAAAACACACAGTGCCAGAGCTCAGAAGCTGAATTGTTTTGTTACCATTTTTGTTGTTATTGTTATTGTGTGCCCACACAGAACCGGGGGAAAATATCGAATTCTCAGCGGGTTTCAGTGCTACCGTAGTCAAACGTCAATGCAATTTTCGGCACAAATCAGCACCGTTGTCAAATCGCATTCGATATTGAGAATATTCCTGGTATCATTCGAGGAATTTGCGTATGCGTCAGCGGTGAGCGTGCGACTGACCAATTGATTGACTGCGTGTCGACAAGTGTTTGTTGTTGGTTGATAGTGACAGTGCGGCAGAAAAGTGGTTGCTTAAAATTTTGACGCGCGTGACGTAGTACCCTAGGGAACCAAGTGTTAAAAAGCCGAAAGTCATAACTGTAAATATTGCAAATCATAACTGTAAACGTTGAACTGTGCAGAGTTGGCTCGAAATTGAAACGCACGTTGTACAAAAGTTATCGCGTATAGTGTTGTTGTTATTTTAGTTTTATGCGAAAACAAACTAGTTTTGTGCTAAAATCAACTAGCGTGCTAATCATAACCACAAACAAATTACTAAAATAAAATAAAAACGCTTTAATCAGAACTTCTTGAAATCTTCGTCGGCCGCACCCGCACCAACAATTTGCTCTTTTTCACATCCCCTACGTGCTTGTGACGGCCTCAAGCTGCGTTCCGACGAACCAGTACCGGGCTTTAGCTCGGCCACACCATGGCCCACACTTGAGCTGGAATGGGGTCGCAAACTCTATCCGTCGACGGGTCCACGTTCGGCCAGCGGCCTAATGTTCGGCCTACCACCGACCGCGGCGGACATGAATCAGCCGCGCGGCCCCATGACATCGCTGAAGGAGGAGCCGTTGGGTGCGCGCGCCTGGATGCAGCCGGTTATCGATCAGACCAAGTAAGTGCGAACAGCTTTTTTTTGGGGTTTTAATGTGGAAAATTTGGTATATTTGAAGTTTGTGGTATTTTTGTGTTGATTTTTAATAGCAGAGTTGAGATGAGCTTAGCGGTAAATGCAGTTTGGTATTTGAGTAAATTGATGATGTGTGCGGGTGATGGGGTTTGTTGCTGAGTAGTTTATTATTACTAAGTTGTAAAACTGGATGGACTTTTATTTTTTCGGAATATATCCTTGAATTTCTGCAATTTTATGGAAATATGTTTTTATACATATATTGTTACGATAGAAGGAGAAAAAATTATTAAAATTATTGAAACTAAGGCAGCTTTGAAAGCCTCAATATTCCAGCTAAGAATTTTTTAAGAAAATAATTACAAATATGTTTCTAGAGAAATTAAAAAAAAAACGTAGAAATAGAAATACTAATAAAAAACCTATAGTGTTTTAATTTCTTATTTAATTTTTTTATATTTTTAATTATTATTTCTTATTATGATTATTTTTATAAATTTTTTAATTAATATTTTATAATTATATGTTTTTCTGCTCTTATTTTTTTACGTTGTTTAAATTATATTTTACACTTTTTTGTATACTTAGACACTTAAAATGCTTAAAAGTATAAAGTCTTACCAAATATCTTTCTTGAAAATTTTAAAAGTAAATTTTACTGAATTTTAAAAGTATAAAAAATTTAAATAATTAAAAATAAATTTTAATTAATTATAAAATAATTGTGCCTAATTAAATATTTTATAGCCAATAAAGGCTATAATATGAATTTTTCATGGAACTTCTAATTATTGAGCATATTTTAATCTGCCAAATTTTAAGTAATAATAAATTTTTATTTAATTAAGTAACATTGTAAAACGCAATTTGCGAAGCGAAACTTTTCAAAAATTCATTTTTAGTATTTTTGAAATATATTAACCAATTTTTTTATGCAAAAAAATTATATTAATTTTGAAAAATAACTAATTTAATTAATTTATTAAAAAAAACTCCATATTAAAATTTTCGAAATAATTGAACGAGTTTTAATAACAATAATTGAATACAAATGTTAAAAATAATTAATAAAAAATAAAATTAATTACAAAAATAACAAAAAAAAATATTTCTTTTCTATTTAAATTGCTGTTAAAAATAAATTTTAAATAGTTAAACAAATTATAAAAATTAATTAAAAAGTTTTAAAGGTATTTTTTATATAAAAGTAGAAGTTTTAAATAATTCTTATAACCATTGATTACTCAATAATTAAATTCAAATTCATGTTTATTAAAAAAGAAACAATTGAATTAGTTTTTAATAACAATAATTGAATAAATATGCTGAAAATAATTAAAAAGGTTTAAAATAAATAAAAAAACAAAAAATATGGGTTTAAAAATCTATTCAAAAATTACTTTACTAAAAACAAATGTTTTTTCAATCAAATTATTTAAATTAATTTTTATTAACAACAATTAAAAAAAATAAAAATTTACTTCAAAAATTTAAAATATAATTTATTTATATATTAAAATTGCTTAGATAAAATTTTAAAATAATTGTTACAACACATAATTATTTAATAATTAAATTCAAATTCAAGTTTATTAAAAAAGATAAGACTATTTTTTTTATTTAAAATGCTATTAAAATTTGTATACAAATTTAAGGAACATGTAACTTAAGTATACACATTATTTAAAAAAATTTTCGATTAAATAATTATTAAAATTAGTGCAAATTTAAAAGTTTTAAATAAATTAAATTAAAATTCAGATAATTTATGAAAAGTATTTTTTCTATTTAAATTGCTGTTAAAGTAGGAAACATTTTTTAATCAAAAAATTATTCAAAATTTTAAAATATTTGTTTATGTTCATAATTTAATTAAGAGACAAGTTTTTTAAAATATAAGAATATTTTTTACTTAAATTACTATTGAAATGGTATAAAAATTTGGGAAAAAAGTAATTTAAATATCAAAATTATTTTAAAACAATATTTTTTCAAAAAAATGTTATTAAAATTAGTTCAATAATTTTTGGACAATTTAAAAAATATTTATCAAATAAAATTGCTGTTTAAATATTTAGAAAAATTTAATAAAAAAAATGATTCGAGATTTCAAAATAATGGTTTAAAAATATTTTTTTTTTCAAATACAACGAAGCCATTTATTTAAATTACTATTAAAACGGATTTAGAAATCTAAGAATAAATAACTTAATATTATTTAACTAATTTTTTAGTCCGAATGATTTAATTAAAATTAAAATAAATTTAAAGAAATATTTTTTATTGAAATTGAAAATAATTATTAACAAAAAATTAATTAATAAAAACATTAAATAAAAAAAAATATTTTTTAAACTAAACGCACTATTATAATATATATATATATATATGTATATAAAGTGTTATTTAATTATATAAAAAGCAACTTATCAAAAAATTAAAGGAATACTTACATTAAATTTTTTTATAATTTTTTTTCACAAAACTTATCTGTAAACTAGCTACTAATATTTGAGAATATAATACAAAATTATAATAATACAGTTATTAAAAATAATAGTGAAAAATAGAATAATATATTATACTAAATAAAACATTTTTTCTTAATAATTTTTTCAACTTGAATAGTGTAAATTTGTAATTAAATAATTAAAATAAATAATATCATAAAAAATAAACTCGTTAGAATCGAAATAATATATGTAGTTAAAAAATATATTTTATAATTTTTTTTACATAATAAATTTTTTAAATGTTTTTTTCATTATCATTAATTACTATTTCTAACATTAAGTTGTTGTTTTAAATTAAGAAAACAAAAAAAAAACCGTTAATCGAAGCTTTAATACCCTATACAGTGGCATTTCTAATGGCATAAAAGGGTATATAAAGGTATTTAACTTGATTTTAATTGGTCAGTTTGTGTGGCAGCTATGTATATGCTATAGTGATCCGATCTAAACAATTTCTTCGGATATTATAGCGTTGCCTTGAATAATAGTCCACACCAAATTTCGTGAGAATAGCTCGCCAAATAAAAAAGTTTTAAATACAAGCTCTTAACTCGGATCGTTCAGTTTGTGTGGTATCTATATGTTATAGTGCTCCGATATCGGTGATTTTGACAAAAGCAGCTTTTTAAAGAGAAAAAGGTGAGTGCAAAATTTCAAATCGTTAGCTCAAAAATTGAACGACTAATTCGCATATACAATTATAAGCCACAAAGTCGAAAAAGTAAAAAAGTAACAGAAGCAAATTTTTTGAAAGAAAATTAAAAAAAAAATTATTCAAAAAGTTCTATAAAGAAAGCTACACATTTCTATATTTAATGTTGCAATTAGATTATTTTTTTTTCCTATGATAATAATTAAAAAAACGCTAAAAATGCTTACATACATACATACATATATCGAGAATAAATAGTGTTGTTAGTAAATTGAAATAATTTCCAATTTAAAATATTTCCAAATTTTTTTTTTAATTTAATTTTGTCTAAATATACAAATGCCTGCATTGCCTTTAATTGACACTCTCTCAACCTGCATTCAAACACATGTGCATACATTCTTATTGGAAATGCAACATCAAAACAAAGCAACTGCCTTCGCCCTCCAGCTGAACGCCATTGCGAAGCAAACAAATCGGCAAATGGTGGCAGTAAACTCTAGAAAATGAAAACGAGAAAATTCGCGTAATTTGTTTACCTGCCATGCACGCACACATGCCATATTTACGGTTAGTTGAAAGTATCCCTGAGCTACGCACAACAACGCACTACCTAGTGTCCCCCAAAAGATTGCCCACTAATGGCGCCACTGCGGCTGCATGCCACCCTTTACCGTTGGGAATTTGTAATGCGAAACGTCTCGCAAAAGTCTCCCCCGAAAAATTAAAGCGCTACACACCCACGCACACACATGTTCAGAGGCACGGGTAGTAAGTCACATGTGACCCCATGGAACCACGTGCTGTGTGGCTGTGTTTTATTGCGTTTTACTTTTTTGCTCGATGTAGCCAAAAAAGCAACAGAATGTTGTTGAAAAAGTTGTAGTTGGCGTCCTTTCGAAAGCCGCCGGTAGAAATACAAAAGTCACTCAAATGCGTCTTTGTATATGTGTTTTTGTTATTTAGTAGCTTTTGCGGCGTCAAAGCTTATTTTACTAAACAGAGAGTCAAAAAGTAAACGCACTCAGCAATTTCACTCAAAAAAGCGCTCAAATAAAAAACTCAATGTCACACTCAAAAAAAGAACTCAAATCTAAAAACTCAAAATCCCACTTAATTAAACACTCAAAATTATTTCGAAATTATTAACTTTAAGCTGCTGCACTCAAATCTAAAAACTCATAATCACCCTCAATTACATAAATAAGTGCTCAAAATTACTTCGAAATTTATACATTTGGCGCTCAAGCAGATTCCAAAATTGCTTCTCCGACGCACTTGGCAACCATTTGTGGCACTTTTCGCGCCAACTTTCATCCCCTTTTTCATTTTCTGGAGCCGGCTTGCTGGCTGGTGACGCTCTGCTCCAGGAGTCCCATACTCCCATGCTCCTCGACTACTCCATATTATCTGCGCTGCCGACGCTACTTAAGTTAGATATCACAAGCTTATGTATATTAACTGTTTACTTTTCACATTCTCTTTGTTTGGCAGTATGTTTGTATGAAGGTTTGGCTGTATGTATGTATGTATGTATGAGTGTGCGTTTGTTTGGGCATCGCATTGTGTATACGCACTCCATAATGAAGTCCTTTGCCATTTGACTCAAAAGCTGCGAAATGTATGTCCGCAGTTTATTTAATGAAATTTTAGTTAAAAAGTGGGGGAAAGAAATATATAAATGCGAAAAATTTATATAAACGAGGAAAAATATAAATAAATGCCAAAAATATGTAAAAAAAAATATATATGAATTAAAAAAAAACATATATAAAAGCACCAAACAAAATTCAAAAATTACTTTACTAAAAACAAATGTTTTTTCAATCAAATTATTTAAATTAATTTTTATTAACAACAATTAAAAAAAATAAAAATTTACTTCAAAAATTTAAAATATAATTTATTTATATATTAAAATTGCTTAGATAAAATTTTAAAATAATTGTTACAACACATAATTATTTAATAATTAAATTCAAATTCAAGTTTATTAAAAAAGATAAGACTATTTTTTTTATTTAAAATGCTATTAAAATTTGTATACAAATTTAAGGAACATGTAACTTAAGTATACACATTATTTAAAAAAATTTTCGATTAAATAATTATTAAAATTAGTGCAAATTTAAAAGTTTTAAATAAATTAAATTAAAATTCAGATAATTTATGAAAAGTATTTTTTCTATTTAAATTGCTGTTAAAGTAGGAAACATTTTTTAATCAAAAAATTATTCAAAATTTTAAAATATTTGTTTATGTTCATAATTTAATTAAGAGACAAGTTTTTTAAAATATAAGAATATTTTTTACTTAAATTACTATTGAAATGGTATAAAAATTTGGGAAAAAAGTAATTTAAATATCAAAATTATTTTAAAACAATATTTTTTCAAAAAAATGTTATTAAAATTAGTTCAATAATTTTTGGACAATTTAAAAAATATTTTTCAAATAAAATTGCTGTTTAAATATTTAGAAAAATTTAATAAAAGAAATTATTCGATATTTCAAAATAATGGTTTAAAAATAATTTTTTTTTCAAATACAACGAAGCCTTTTATTTAAATTACTGTTAAAACGGATTTAGAAATCTAAGAATAAATAACTTAATATTATTTAACTAATTTTTTAGTCCGAATGATTTAATTAAAATTAAAATAAATTTAAAGAAATATTTTTTATTGAAATTGAAAATAATTATTAACAAAAAATTAATTAATAAAAACATTAAATAAAAAAAAATATTTTTTAAACTAAACGCACTATTATAATATATATATATATATATGTATATAAAGTGTTATTTAATTATATAAAAAGCAACTTATCAAAAAATTAAAGGAATACTTACATTAAATTTTTTTATAATTTTTTTTCACAAAACTTATCTGTAAACTAGCTACTAATATTTGAGAATATAATACAAAATTATAATAATACAGTTATTAAAAATAATAGTGAAAAATAGAATAATATATTATACTAAATAAAACATTTTTTCTTAATAATTTTTTCAACTTGAATAGTGTAAATTTGTAATTAAATAATTAAAATAAATAATATCATAAAAAATAAACTCGTTAGAATCGAAATAATATATGTAGTTAAAAAATATATTTTATAATTTTTTTTACAGAATAAATTTTTAAAATGTTTTTTCATTATCATTAATTACTATTTCTAACATTAAGTTGTTGTTTTAAATTAAGAAAACAAAAAAACCGTTAATCGAAGCTTTAATACCCTACACAGTGGCATTTCTAATGGCATAAAAGGGTATATAAAGGTATTTAACTTGATTTTAATTGGTCAGTTTGTGTGGCAGCTATGTATATGCTATAGTGATCCGATCTAAACAATTTCTTCGGATATTATAGCGTTGCCTTGAATAATAGTCCACACCAAATTTCGTGAGAATAGCTCGCCAAATAAAAAAGTTTTAAATACAAGCTCTTAACTCGGATCGTTCAGTTTGTGTGGTATCTATATGTTATAGTGCTCCGATATCGGTGATTTTGACAAAAGCAGCTTTTTAAAGAGAAAAAGGTGAGTGCAAAATTTCAAATCGTTAGCTCAAAAATTGAACGACTAATTCGCATATACAATTATAAGCAACAAAGTCGAACAAGTAAAAAAGTAACAGAAGCAATTTTTTTAAAAGAAAATTAAAAAAAAAATTATTCAAAAAGTTCTATAAAGAAAGCTACACATTTCTATATTTAATGTTGCAATTAGATTATTTTTTTCTAATGATAATAATTAAAAAAAACGCTAGAAATGCTTACATACATACATACATATATCGAAAATAAATAGTGTTGTTAGTAAATTGAAATAATTTCCAATTCAAAACATTCCTAATTTTTTTTTTAATTTAATTTTGTCTAAATGTACAAATGCCTGCATTGCCTTTAATTGACACTCTCTCAACCTGCATTCAAACACATGTGCATACATTCTTATTGGAAATGCAACATCAAAACAAAGCAACTGCCTTCGCCCTCCAGCTGAACGCCATTGCGAAGCAAACAAATCGGCAAATGGTGGCAGTGAACTCTAGAAAATGAAAACGAGAAAATGCGCGTAATTTGTTTACCTGCCATGCACGCACACATGCCATATTTACGGTTAGTTGAAAGCATCCCTGAGCTACGCACAACAACGCACTACCTAGTGTCCCCCAAAAGATTGCCCACTAACGGCGCCACTGCGGCTGCATGCCACCCTTTACCGTTGGGAATTTGTAATGCGAAACGTCTCGCAAAAGTCTCCCCCGAAAAATTAAAGCGTTACACACCCACGCACACACATGTTCAGAGACACGGGTAGTAAGTCACATGTGACCCCATGGAACCACGTGCTGTGTGGCTGTGTTTTATTGCGTTTTACTTTTTTGCTCGATGTAGCCAAAAAAGCAACAGAATGTTGTTGAAAAAGTTGTAGTTGGCGTCCTTTCGAAAGCCGCCGGTAGAAATACAAAAGTCACTCAAATGCGTCTTTGTATATGTGTTTTTGTTATTTTGTAGCTTTGGCGGCGTCAAAGCTTATTTTACTAAACAGAGAGTCAAAAAGTAAACGCACTCAGCAATTTCACTCAAAAAACCGCTCAAATAAAAAACTCAATGTCACACTCAAAAAAAGAACTCAAATCTAAAAACTCAAAATCCCACTTAATTAAACACTCAAAATTATTTCGAAATTACAAACTTTAAGCTGCTGCACTCAAATCTAAAAACTCATAATCACCCTCAATTACATAAATAAGTGCTCAAAATTACTTCGAAATTTATACATTTGGCGCTCAAGCAGATTCCAAAATTGCTTCTCCGACGCACTTGGCAACCATTTGTGGCACTTTTCGCGCCAACTTTCATCCCCTTTTTCATTTTCTGGAGCCGGCTTGCTGGCTGGTGACGCTCTGCTCCAGGAGTCCCATACTCTCATGCTCCTATTATCTGCGCTGCCGACGCTACTTAAGTTAGATATCACAAGCTTATGTATATTAACTGTTTACTTTTCACATTCTCTTTGTTTGGCAGTATGTTTTTATGAAGGTTTGGCTGTATGTATGTATGTATGAGTGTGCGTTTGTTTGGGCATCGCATTGTGTATACGCACTCCATAATGAAGTCCTTTGCCATTTGACTCAAAAGCTGCGAAATGTATGTCCGCAGTTTATTTAATGATATTTGTTGTTATATTTATACCCTGAACAGGGCATTTTAAGTTTGCCAACACCTAAAAGGAAACAAGAAGAAAACGAAAATGATCAGCGTGCTAAGCCGAGTCGAGCCATGTCCATCTCAATATACACAAGTATGTATGTACCTCTTCAGTTCTCACTGCTTTTGGGATATCGTTTTGAAATTATGCACAAATCCTTTTCTTTCCAAGAAGCTGCTCATTTGTTGGAACCGTCATTATCGGACTACTATAGCCCATAGCTGCCATATAAACTGAAGGATCGGAATCAAGTCCTTGTACGGAAAACTTTATCATTTGACGAGATATTATCATGAAATATATCATGTATAATTATCTAAGTCAACCCTACAATGTACGCAAAAATTGTTCAGATCGGCCCACTATAGCGTATTGCTGCCATACAAAGTGACCGCTCAAAATGAAGTTCTTTGATGAAAACTTTTTTATTTGTGAAGGGTATTATAGAAATAAAAAACTGTTTTCTTGTTTACGTTATGTTTAGTGTTTTCTTGTTATTTTCACTTTCACTTTGGCTTCCTTTTTTACTGCATACCTCGCTGTAAGCGCGTTCTTCGGCAGCTTATTGCTCTTCTAAGGGTTTTCTTACGAATTTTGCGTGCGTTTTGCTGTGTGTGCGTAGGCGTCTCGGTATGTATGTAAGTATGTGTACTCTATATATTTGTCTGTGCGTGTTTATCATTTGTGTGTGTGTGTTTATCATACATATGTGTGTGCGTGAGTATTATTTGCATATGTGTGTGTAAGGTAAAGGGATTTTGTTTGTTTGTCCTGCGAAAGCTTTTTTGTTTGGTTAGTTTTCATTGAGATGCTTGAAGCGTGAGATGTTTCCACCAGCGAGAAAAAATAGCGTCGAAATTCCCGTTTACGAAGTTGTTAGTGAAAGCGAAAGTGCGCGTGTGAGTGCCTGTGGCAGTCCTCCAACTAGTAGTAGTAGTTGTTGTGAGCGTTTGAAGAAGATGACAGCGGGACTTTTATATTTGGCGACGGCAAATCACAATCAAGACAAGGCATTGAGGTAGATACACACACACATAAATATTTGTTTGAAAAGCATAACAAAAGTGGAAAATTTTAGTTAAAAAGTGGGGGAAAGAAATATATAAATGCGAAAAATTTATATAAACGAGGAAAAATATAAATAAATGCCAAAAATATGTAAAAAAAAATATATATGAATTAAAAAAAAACATATATAAAAGCACCAAACAAAAATTTTGGCTTAAAAACGATTTTTTTGTGCAAAAAATCCATAAAAATTCAGCGGCAAATTGGCGAGCAATTAAATTTGACGCCAAATAACTCGTATTTATGTTGAAAAAAGTGTGCATATGCTTATACAGTTATATTATATGTGCTATTTATATATGTATTTTATCAATATATACACTCACATGTAAGCATTGCTGTTTGAAGGCAAATTCGCGCAAACAAAAAAAAATAATGCCAAATTTTGGGGGCAGCAATTGAGTTATATACATACATACACATTTATATGTATATATCATACCAAAGTATGTAAATATTGACGAGCAGTTACAATTTCTGCTCACTTGCAAAAGTAAACTACGTACATGAGCTCAGGCGATTTATTCTAGCCCAGCTGCCCGTATGTACATACATATGTATATACACCTACTAGTACCTCAGTTTTTGAGATATCGATATGAAATTTTACACACCTCCTTTTCTTCCCAAGAAACTGCTTATTTGTCGGATTTGCCGATATCGGACAACTATAGCGTATAGCTGCCATAAAAACTGAACGATCGGAATCTAGTGCTTGTATGGAAAGCTTTGTCATTTGACGAGATATCTTAAGGAAATTTAGCATAGATTACTTTGCAAGGCAAGGCTACAATCTCACAAGAAATTGTTTAGATCGGACTACTGTAGCATATAGCTGTCATACAAAAGAACCCATCAAAATCAAGTACTTGCATGAAAAAATTTTTTTCATTAATATATAATCATTAAATTTGGCATTAATTATTGTTTGAGTTAGCGTCACAGCCTCCGCACATATTGCTCAGCTATTATTTTTACTATAAAATATTTTTCCATACCCACAAAGCAAAAACTGAGCTAAATATTATATGTATGTATATAACAAAACCATAAACAGAGCCATGTGCTGAAGTATTAATAGATAAAAACGCACACATCAATTACTACATCGATATTAATATGTGCATACATACATATCTACATATATTTTATAAAAAATCGAAATTGTTGTTTTTTATTGCTTACGATTCTCTATGTCATGTTACATATACTTACATATGTATGTACATATGTAGCATAAAATTTTCAGCTTCCAAGATATAAGCAAAATACAGCAAATATATAACCAATCTATAACCATTTTATAACCAAAATTCAAATTTTCTTTGAATATGAGTGGCTTCTATTATATCGTAAACTCAAAGCATACATATACTTCAAAATAATTGTATTTGTATGTATTCATACTTATATACGTATATATCTTATTTACATACATACATACATATGTACGTATAAATCATCAAATAAAGGCAATAAGATTAAATAAAAATTAGTTTATTGTGCAACGTGAAACAAAGGCTTTATTAATTGTATATAATTCTACAATCCTACATACACACAAATACATATTTATATTAACTGTAAATGCTATTTTTTCAAAAATTTGCAAACGGCTTAATTGCTGCAAAGAAAATATAATAAAATGAAACGAAAGAATGTTTTTTGATACAAAATTTTTTAATATATTTCGAATAATAACAAAGTAAAATTAAAAAAAAAATTTAAAAATTAAGAAAATTTAAATAAATTAAAATATCTGCCTGGAGGAAAGTTTTTGTTTTTTTTAGAGTTAGCAACAGTTTAACTCGATTTCTGCCAAAACTACAAGTCCTATATTAAAAAGTTATATGGCAAACTTTTTGATTATGAACAGATCTACAACTTTTGTACATACACCTTTTTCACATAACCTCAAAATTTATGCGAAAAATACATACATACATATGTATACATTTTTCGTTTTTTTTTATAAAAAAATATATTTTCAAAGCCTTCCGCTCTAGTCTAATATATAAAAAATACAGAATTTACTAACATTTTACAAATACTGCATATTTAAGAGCAAAATATACAAAAATACTACTTCGCACCTTGCAACTTGTCGCACATCCTCTTCAAGCCAGCGTTGCTGCTGCCGCTTGCTACCTCTTGCTTGCATTCGCCACAATATCTCTCAGTCAATAAATTCAGCAATGCAATTGCTTATGCAATCGTATATGTTGGAGCAATAAAATGCCTTACATATGACCATATATATAATATAGCGCTGCATACGCAACTACGTACAAGCAAACTGCTGAGCGTCTGCCCAGCGCCGAGCCGTTGCAGCCACTTTGTCAGTTGAATAAATGTAAAATAAAATGCCTGCCGACTATCGATTTTACATAATAAATCAACTGAAGTTTTACACATTTTTATGATTTACGAGCATATACTCGCGCACACACATATATACATATATGTACGTACTCAATATGGATATGTGTGCTGCGACGTGGTATAAAGGTCAGAAATTAGCCGGCGAATGAGTAGTTGTGAGCACTTATGGCAGGAGGTGTGTGCTTTTGCTTTTATCGTTGCAATTGTAAAAGCCAATTAAATTAAAAGTATACTTTATAATTGCCACGAAGTGTGAGGTGAGCAGAAAAGAGACGTTCTATAGCTGCTGATTCGCTCAAATAACACATATGTATATATTTCCGGGTACTTTTTGTCACAGTGTATATGTGTTTGTGGGTATATTAGCTAGAAAATTTAATTTAATATTTATTTGACTACCATAGGATTTTGTTTTTATAAAATTTCGTTACTTCATTACTTTTATAGACAGTCTCCTGAGTCTAATAACTATTATTTAAATATACAATATACTATACATATATAGAAACCTTTGAAAATGTTATGTGATTTAAGTAAGAAATTCATGTTGTGTGGAAACCCATTGAAAACGAAAAATAGAATAACACACATTAAATGAAAAATAATTTTAGAATTATAAGAGACGGAAAGAGGAATGAGAGTGTCGTTGTTGAATTTTTTAAGGTTAACAATGGTTTATCTCGATTGATGGCAAAACTGTTAGAGCTATAGAAAAAAATTATACATATGACAAAGTTGTAGGTAATGAAAGGATTTGAAACTTTTGTCTGCACGCCTTTTTCACATAACCTCAAAACGCAAATAACCCTGTTTTTGAGTTTTTTATTGTTGATTTGTACAAAAAAATTGTTTTCTTTCACGAAATTTTGTGAAAACTTGGCTTCTTATGTCTCAAACAGACTGTTTTAATAAACAAAAACAATTTGATTTTTATTTTTCACTAAAAGATATGTTTATTCTTTTCATTTTGTTCTTTGATATGATTAACAAGGTTTTTAAATTTTTTTATGTCATGGCCAAAAATATTTTGTTTTGTTGTAAGTTTAATATCAAATAATAATTAAAAAAAACGACGACCTACTTTATATGTTCTATTTTATTAATTATCTTTTTTTTATTAAAAATTGTTTTTTTTAGTATTATTAAATACATATATTTTTTTCTGATTTTAAATTTTTTTAACCTCACATTTTATTTTAAAGGGTCAATTTTTTTTAAACATTTTTAAAAATTTTTTCACATATTTTTCAATATTTTTTACACATTTTTAAAATATTTATATTAAAAAATTCACATTTTATTTTTAAAGAGTCAGTATATAGAACAAAATTTTCTAAAATATTAAAAAAAAAATCTTTAAATATTTTTGTAACAAATTTGTATTGTTGTTGTATTTCGCATATTTTAAAAATAATCTTATTTGCTTATGATTTCGTTAGAAAATTAGTCTTTGATTGTTTTATTTCAAAATTATATTTTAGCGATTTTATAGTTTCGAAAATCATAAAATTATCAAATATTCAAGAAAATTAAATGTTATTTAAAATAAAAAATAATTTATAAATATTTAAATAAACAAAATTGTAACAAAAAAGTTATTTCATATAATTTCTGGAAAAAATATTTTTTGAGGTTAATAAAACAGTTTTAAATACAAATACATACATATATTTAACAACAGTTATTTCATAAAATTTGTAGAAAAACATTTTTTCGCTTTAATAAAAAAGTTTTAAATACAAATACTTTGAACAAAATTTCTAAAAAAATCTGTTTTCGTTAAAAAATTAAATTAGAGTAATAAAATAATAAGTAAAATAGTTATAAAAACATTTGAATAAAAATTAAAAAAAAAAATTTTTAATTAAAAAAAATTATTTTTAACAAAGTTACAGCCAAAAAACGCTTTGTTTCAAATATGCGCCACTTTCCTGCTATTTGGCAAGCATTGGCATGACTTTGTCAGCTGCTAAATAACAAATTTTAATCTTCACTACAAAGCGTTCACATACCTTTTAATTCCATAAAAACATATACATACATATGTATATGTATGTGTCAGTGTGTGTGTCCGACAAGGAGTGACTGTAATTTAGCATTTTGTCATGCAACTATTTAATAATAACCGCAATGTGTCGCAGAAAAATTAAAAAAACTCACAAAAAAAAAGAAACTAGCGGTATTACGTTGGTGCAATTTTCCATGAATAAATAACAAAATCTGATAAAAACGGCATTTTCTAAATTAAATTGTTTGCAATGAGCGAGTGGGGGTGTATGCTTTCAGAGCTATGTATGTATGTATATGTGTGTGAGCGACTAAAGACCGCTGGCGAAAATTAAAAAAAAAAACACTAGCCTTTACCTTTATTGGTATACATATACATACATACATATGTACATATATACGCAACTACTTGTATGTGTGTCCCTCATAACCAAATGGCTAGCTGTGACTTCAACGGTATCCTCTGGATATCCATTGGCATGGAAAAATAGTCAATACTGTTGCAGTTGTTCTTGTTTTACTTGTATGAAGGCGTTTACAAGCCCATAAGGTAATTTTTGTAGTACACATACTCTTTAGCTGCCGTACATACATATGTATGTATCATACTGGCTATATTTATTTTTCCGAATGCATGCATGTGTGTGTGTGTTTGTATGCATGTGTCGGCAAGTTGTTGACATTTAACATATGCGCAACCACTCATTACAATTATCATGTCTGTTTGACATGGACACCGCACATAAATAGTTGAACATAACAAATACATACAATGTAAGTATGTATGCATGAACGCATTTACATGTGTGCATTTATACATACATACATATACGCATATCATAGCCATATGCCTTTAAATATTTGCGTATTAGCGATATTACTATTATTATGAACTCTTAAAGGCCTTCACCGCGAAAAATAGGAAAAACTGTTAACTGCGACTGCTGCGATGTTATAATACTCTACATAGGTGGATTTTGTTATAGCATAAAGGGTATAAAAACATCTTTACCTGAATTTTGAGCGGTTAGTTTGTATGACAGCTATATGCTATAGTATTTCGATCTGAACAATATCTCCGCAGATTGTAGCCCTGCCCTCAGTAATAGTCCATACCAAATTTGATTGAGATATCTTATGAAATAAAAAAGTTTTTCATACAAGCACTTGATTTTGATTGGCTAGTTTGTATACCACCTAAGTTTATGCTATAGTGGTCCAATATCGGCGGTTCCAACAGATAAGCAGCTTTTTGAGGAGTAAATGAGATGAGCAAAATTTCAGAGCAATATCTAAAAAATTAAGGGTCGAAATTGGGTATATAAAGACATACTGGCGGACCAGGCTTTGTCGACTCTGCTCAGCAGTCTGATCATTTATGCTCATATACATATGTATGTAAGTACAATTTTTAGATTTTCATACGCTTTTTGATGGGTGTTACAAATTGTTCTAAGATTGTAAATTTGTTAGCGTGCAAAATAACAACATTTGTTATTGATATTTACCTAAAAGAACTTCACCTATAAAATCGGACATTTTTTAATTTTTTTTTTATTTTTATTTTTTTTAATTTTTAATTTGGATACATTTTTTAACTTTTTAAACTAAATTTTTTTTTAATTTTTGAAATGTTTTTTTTTTTTTAATTTTATTTTTAATATTTAATTCTTTTTTTTAATTGTTACGTTTTTTTTTAATTTTTCGTTTTTTTTTAATGTTTAATTCGGACACATTTTTAAACTTTTTTAAGTTTTAATTTTTAATATTTATAATTTTTTTAATACATACATATATTGTTTCAATATTTTTTTTATTTTTTGCTTCCATTAGTCCATAATTTTCCAACACACTGTTTAAAATTTTTCTATAAAAAACAGTTTTTTATTTTAAATTACCATTACCGTTCTAGTATACCTGGTATCACAAATATCTCTATTTACCAGTCTTCCCTTATATTACATATTTGTTCTCATTACTTTCCTAAAACACTCGATTAAACATTTATCATTTCTTCGCGCGCTTGTCGCCTGTCATTAGTGACACAGTCCATACCAATTAATTTGACATAATTTATGACGTGAAACTACATTTGCTTTGGATACCTAAATGTCGATTACTTGATCGCCTGATAAGGCCATACATTCATGGCCAATTATGCATGCAACTTATATCGGTTATACGTGGACTTGTATTAGTAATTGCTGGAACACACCTTGTTAATGTCTTTTTTAAGAAATAGATATCACCTTTCGTTTTTTTCATGAATTTTGCATTGAAGATTTAATTATACTACCTTAAACTAAGAACATATATTATGAGCGCGATTAAAGGTAGGCTACGTTTTAGAACAATAAAGTTGCTTTTCGCAGCTTTTCGACATTGAAGTCGGTTACTATACTGCTTCAGTGCAGATTTTGTTATATGTATATGTATTTTTATATATTTCTCATCCCTGAAAATTAAAAAAATACTTTCCTAAATTTTTTATCTAAGCTTCTTTTTCATATATCTAGCATTTTCTTTTTTCTTCTTCCAGTTTGGGCATTGGTCGCGCTCACTTCGAGAAACAGCCGCCGAGTAATTTACGCAAATCGAACTTTTTCCACTTCGTCATTGCGTTATACGATCGTGCCGGTCAGCCGATTGAAATCGAACGTACTGCATTTATTGGTTTCATCGAAAAAGATTCAGAATCGGATGCGACAAAAACAAATAATGGCATACAATATCGACTGCAGTTGCTCTATGCGAATGGTGAGTAATGAAACTGTACTAAATATGCCAAAAGAGGTTAGGTTCGCTCATACTTATATTGTTCCGTGTAAATTGTGCGACTAACGGAATTTTTGTATAATTTTGATGATTTTGGAAAGTCTTTGGCTCTACGACTCTCTTGTGACCGTAGTTTTGACGAACTAGTATCTCAGTTTTTGAGTTATGGATTTAATATTTTGCATACGGCCTTCGCACTCCGAGAAGCTGCTCATTTCTGAGAACCGTCCGTATCAGACCACTGTAGCATGTAGCATCATTGGGGGTATTTTTTATGTGGCAGGTCCTAAGCTCAGCACAACCCTGGGGAGGTACGCCTTCTCACTTTAGCTCGCCTTCAAATGAATGTTTTTTTGGCTACACAGAAAATATTAGGTCTAAGACCGGAAATCGTGCACTGCTTGAGCCATATGTAAACTAATCGTTTCTAACCATTCCCAAGTGATTGGCGCTCAGAGAACTTACCTCTCTCGCGTGAACTTCTACACACGGCTTTATCTTCCCTTGGAATCTCCAATTGCCGCCAAACAGCGAAAAGGAAGAATGACTGTTGTATTATATTTCTTTTTTTAAAATTACTTTAAACTATATTTCTTTATATATTTTTATAAAATTTATTGTTATTTACTCTCCATTTCGCTCTCTTCTTTTAAACAGGTGCGCGTCAGGAGCAAGACATATTTGTGCGACTCATTGATTCGGTGACAAAACAGGTAAGTCTGATGACGTTAGAATGATTTAAGCGTGATTATGTAGCGAAATTTTAAAAAATCGCATGCGAGTAAAGTCGAAGAGTATATTGAAGTTAGAATGATTTGGGAGTGATTATTTAAAGAATTGGAAAAAAATCTAAAAAAATTGAAGCTTGGAAAAATTCGCATGTGAGAAAATGAAGAGTGATTGAAGATAAATGATTTCATCGTAATTATATAAAGGTCTAAAAATCCAAGAAAAAATGCTAGAAAAATCTAAGAGTTCATTTGAATATGTTACAACGATTTCAGCGTGTTGATAGAGAATTGAAAATTAAAAACAAATTTAAAAAATAACTTTTTAAAATCCAAGAGTGCATCGAAGTTAGAATGATTAAGGCGCAATTATATAAAGAATTGAAAAAAGAGATCTAAAATTGAAGTTTTACAAAATCGCTTACGAGTGAAATCTCATAGTTTGAAACTTCTCAAAAATCTCATGTGAGCAAATTTACCGAGTATTCGCAATTAATTTCTTGAAAAACAAAAATCAAAGTGTTGAACTTTAAAAAAATTATTTCTTGAAAAAAATCAAAGTGTTGAAACTTAAAAAAAACTCTCATGCGAGTAAAATCGTCGACAATCTGCAATTACTTCCTTCGTTTTTTGTTAGCTTTTTTCTAAAAATTCTACTGAAAGCGCCAAAAAAATATAGCAACTCTTTTGCCATTTGCCATTTGTTTTTATATACACCTTTAATCGCACATATACTTGTATGTACATATGTATGTGCATATGTGTGCGCTTGCAGTGAAATCGAACATAAGTTGCGTACAAAATTGATTGTCACAGTTAATTAAGTGCGTCCATGGTACACGCCAATAAATTGAGTTGTCAAACATGTACGAGCAGCAGCAAAAAAGAATTAATAGGGGTGTTGCCACACATACAACCACACACACACACACACACACCCAAACACTCTTCTAGTGGCATATAGCGCTCGGACAAAGCGCTACCCTTTACTCTCGCACACATGCAGACCCATTTAGTGGGAGTCCCATTTGTGCGGCGGCGACTGGTAAACTCCTTTCTTTTCGTCCTTTAGCTCATTTGCTTCAGGTCGCCACGGCACGCCTACACATCAACCAGAACACACATATGTATATAAACACATATGTATGTGCGTGTGTGTGATTTCCGCTAATGCTTGCGAAACGCAACGAAATGCAAACGCAGCATTTAGCGTTTAGAAAAAGTGTCTAACTCGTTAAGACCCGTGAGAGTGCCGAGCGGCAAGGATCCGCAGCATATGTTCGATTTTTTAAATTTTTATTACACGTTTACTCTTAAAGCTCATTGTTGTTGGAGTTGTTGTTGTGTGTGAACAAGCATCTAGTGTATAGAGAGCCACTGTGTAAAAAATTGACTTTCAAATGTGCGTGAAGTGCTTAGCTCCTCAAACGAATGACTCGGTGAGTGAGTGTCAGTGCGTAGCTTGCTCCTTTTTCAAGGGTAATTAATTTCTTGACTGACGAATCTTTATTGCCGTTAAAAAAGCTGGCAAAAAATTTTGCAAGTACCTGTTTGGTGTGTATGCGTTCGAAAATCGATTAGTATGCGAGGCAAAAAATGCGCCTGGCTGCTGTTTGAATTTTAGGAGAATAGTTGAGATCTGAGCAAGTTGCTGGGTACAACTAACTTTAATTTTTCCCAAAATTTTTTCGGTGTTTTGTAGAATAATACTATAAAAATAAAAATAAAATCGAGTCCTGAAAAATTTCGGGATCCCGAAATACAGCATCCATAATACTAAAACAACTTTTTTTTGAGTATTCAGCGCAATAAAGCAAAAAAAAAATTAGTACCGAAAATTTTCGCGATCCTTTATTACTTTATTTAAAACTTTGTTTGAGTATTTAGCCCATAAAAATACAAAAAAATTGAGTCCCGAAAAAATGCGGAATCCCGAAATCCAGTATCCAAATTCTCACATTTATGAATTAAAAGTTGTTTTGAGTATTCAGCGCAATATTATTAAAAAAAAAAACAAAAAAAGAGTCTCGAAAAAATTCGGGATCCAGAAATGCAACATCCAAAATACGATAACAAGTTTTTTGAGTTTTCAGCGCAATAAAATATAAAAAGAACTTAGTCCCGAAAATTTTCGGGATCCCGAATACCATATTAGATACTTTATTTACAACTTTTTTTGAGTATTTACCGCAATATTATTAAAAAATAAAAAACTGAGTCCCGAAAATTCTCGGGATCCCGAAATGCAGCATCCAAAATACTAAAATTTCGACATTTTCTGAATGGAAGCGTAATACAAAAATACCGCTATGTAAGTGCTCGTCAATTTCGAAAATTTTTTCAACTTATGAAATACCAAAATCTAACAATTTATCAAATACTGTAGAGTGAGGTGTTTTAATAACACATAATGTTTTAATAACTTTTTTTCTAAATTCCCAAAATTTAAGCTTTTATAGAACGCTTATGTCAATACGTATGTGTGTATGTACATACATATGTACATACTATCTATTTATGAAGTATTTCACTCAATTTAAAATATGTCTGTTTATTGTTCAGTATCTGCTTATCTATCTATATCTTATATATCTTATTATCTTGCACACCCCTACTTACAGATACTGATGCATATACATACATATGTATGTACATATGTATATTATGTGTAAATATGTACTTATATTTTCGCACACAGTCATGTTGCCACTTTATTTCATGACAAATTATCTTTCAACGCGTTAATTAAGCGATAAAATAAATTTGCATGTCAACAAATTTCTGCGTATTCACATGTACTCGCCCAGCGAAAGCCAACAGCATTCATTGGCCGATTGGCCGCGAACCGAAGCGAAGCAAGTGACTGCAGTGATTTTGCAGGCACCAACAAGTGCGTACACGTATAGGCTTGAGCGTGAGTGCGGACAGGTCGATAGGCGAAAGTCATTTTGATTAAACATATACACAGTTATATACATATGCACATACATATGTATATATATATGTATGTAGGTATATACTAGTGTTTACTTTTGTTCGTACATATACATACATACATATGTATGTATGTGTGCTTGCGCTTACTGTTGTGTAAAATATGTATGTTGAAAGCATTTTTGCAAATTTCCACGTTTGTTATCGTTCGGCAATAAAATTTATCGGTCGGCCATTATTACAATAGCAATGCACATATACATACATATGTATGTATGTACGTACTTACAATGTATAGTAGTAAGCAGATGCTCATTTGCTGCCTCATACGCAGATTCATTTCTTCATTTATATTTTTATTAAGGCGAGTTGGCTGATGTACATATGTACATATGTAGATTATTTATTTGCGTTAATTTAAATATACTGTGCTTTAATATATTTTATTTTTTCATTTAATTTAATTTATTTTATTTTATTTTATTATTATTTATTCTAAATTATATGGCAAATATTATTTTTATAAATAAATTTTGCAATGGAAAAAAAAATTTAATTCTTTATTATTAATATAAATATACATATATATACATATATATGTACTACTTTCTGAATTATTAATAAACTTTGACTGCTTATGTATATTGGGTAGTCGAAAAAGTATTTTCGTATTTCTAATCAAACTTCAATTTTTTTATTCATAATGAACTTTAATGAGCTAAATATGTACCATTTTGGTCGACTACCTTTTGCCATTTTTTCGCTTAAGACATTATTACTTCAGAACTTTTCTGGTTCTCGGTGAAAAACTGCGAAAGGTAATTTTCACAGGCTTCTCTTGAGAATAGTTTTACGCCATTAAAGGAGTTCTGCATTGACCGAAATAAATGGTAGTCCGATGGTGCAAAGTCAGGGCAATATGGTGGATGCATCAAAGCCAAGTCAAGCTCTCCCAGTTTTTGTCGAGTCATAAAAGATGTGTGTGGTCTAGCGTTGTCCTGATGGAAGACGAAGCCCTTTCTGTTGATCAGTTGTGGCCATTTTTTCGATTGCTTGCTTCAATCTCATCAATAAAATGTAGAATACATTCTTCGACTGGAGGCTGGAGCAGCTCATAGGGGATGAACGTTTTATAATTCTAAAAAAACACTCAGCATAAGCTTTCGAGGCATGAACCCTGGCTTTGGAGCCATTTTTTGAGCTTCAACACGCTTGGACCATGATCTTTTTCGCATGTTATTGTCGTATTTGTTCCTGTCTCCTGTTACTCAAATATGTCTCGATTTCATTTTGTTTCAGCAAAGTATCGCAGATGTTAATTCGGTCCTTTAAATTTTTCAAAGACAATTCATGTGGTACCCAAATACCACAAATTTTGTAGCCAAAAACGTTTGTTGATGAATGTTAAGTTCCTTAGAGATGTCATAACTGCTTATTTCACGGTCCTGGTCAATCGTTGTCATAATTCCACTGTATTTTTCAAAATTTTTAAAACGGAAGCGAGCGACCCATTGTAGTGCTACACGAACTGATACAGCGTTGTCTCCGTAACTTTCACAAATTTCAGTGGTGACTTGCATGGCATTCTCTTTTTTATACAAAATTTCAAAATATAGCGAGTTTCTTCATTATTTTCACTCATTTTTGAACAGCTGTAACTTTTTTTCAACTCGAATTTATTTTTTTTGGTTGAATGAAGCTTAAAATTTCATCTTTCCAACACTATATGGTATGACACAGGTGATTGGTAGCACTGGAGATATACGACTGCAACTTCATCTATTGACAAAATACGAAAATACTTTTTCGACTACCCAATTTTTTTATTTTTAATTTTCGACAAAAATATAATATATATACTATATATATTTTTTTATTTTTCAAAACACATTTTGAATGATTTTTTTACTTATTTAAATCAAAAAAAAAATATATTTTTTTGATAAAATTTATATAATTTATATTTTATATAAGGTATATAAATTACTATTTTTTTTAAATATAAATGCATAAATTATCTACTATTATTTTTTTATTATATTTTCATAAATTATTTCATAATAATGCACAATTATGAGCGCTTAGCATTTTTTATTTGCATTTTTATGTTAAAGCCAACACTTTTATCGCCAACTTCTCATTGCGACACACTTTATACGCAGTTCATTGCATTTAAAAAATATTAAATACCAATAAGCGGTGACTTTATGGTGGCTGACTTGGCACTGACAGTCATATGATGACTGGCCAATCGGCTGCAAACGGCGAGCGAGCAAGAGAGAGAGAGAGGGAGGGGTAACAGTGTGCAACGCGAAAAAATGCGAAAACTCGTAAAGTGTCTCAGTTAAACGGACAGATAAAGCGGCCAAAAGCCATAAATATGTGAAAAATGGACTAGCGGATAAACGCACCAACACATGCATAGAAACACAAATGACTATGAAATTCACACATATTGCGAGCAAAATGGACTTGGTCAAATAGCACCAAAAAGTATATATACATATGTATATGTACACATATTGTTAATATTACTATATATAACTGTATATAATAGCGCCATATGTGCCGCACGCCAAAAATGCGTCGTTAGCGCACATTCACCCGGCCCAAACGGCCGTTCGTCGAGCGCTGAATGCCGAACGCCGCGCTTAGCCGCTGGCTTGCGCCCGTACAATATTTCAGCCACTTATCTGCGCAAATTAATCGGCGCTTTTTCAGCGCGCGCGAGTTTCAGATTTCACTTTTGAAAAATAATGCGTGAAATCGAGATTAGTTGATTTGATATTGGGCCAGCGCCAGCGCCAGTTGTCGGCCGAGTGCAGCCAAATCTGCTGCTAAGGGTGGTGCTGTGAGGGGCGAAATGCATATATGTAAAAGCATAGATTTGTAACAAAGTACAACCGCCTATACATATACATATGGATGTATATGAGTGCTTTGTTGGTTTAGTGAAAATTTTTGAAAATTACCCGCAAATGCTTGAAATATGAGCATAATCGCCACTTGGTTTTGTTAATATGAGTGTTGCTGCACTTTGTCGCTATTGTTGTTGTTGTTGCTGTTGCGGGACAATGCGGCAAAATTAAGTAGCGAAAATGAGCAGTGAACAATTGCAGTTGAAGTCTGCAGTGCAGTGCTGTTGTTGCAACGCGCCAAGCAAAAAAATACTTACATGAGGAAACCTAACCCTAATTATTAACTGATTATCTGTTATGAAAGAGGAGAAGGGTAGGCTTGGGTGTTTACTTTGTTTTAGAAGTCAATAAGGAAAGGGTATACACATGTGAACTAATACACAACAAATTGTTAATATTTGCTATTGAATTGAAACTAGTCTCAAACTAGTGAACAAGATACTAATACCATTTATACATATTTGTATTATTACACAACTATTGAACGCAATATATATACATATTTTTATTGGCTTGAAACTAGTTTCAAACTAGTCAAAAAAGTACTGGTACGAGTAGAGTATATAGATTCACACACAATAATTAATATAAGATATCAATTGAAATAAGATAAGCTATACAATTTTTTTATTGGCTTGAAACTAGTCTCAAACTATTCAACAAAGAATCAGTACCAGAAAAGTATACATATTATATGTATGTATGTACATACATACATACATGCATTCATATATTAATTAATTAAAAACGTTTAATCACTATAAGATATCAATTGCTACTATTTTTCTATCGGCCTGCGTCTAATTCGATACTAGGCGTTTATGGACCAACACTCGCTTTTATACTAGTAATAAGCCAAGTGGAAAAATTTCACTTATTATTAATCTCGTTTGCTGGCAAAATGCTGAATTTTAAAAGAACAACAAAAAAATTAACTAATTGAAAAGTAGTCCCAATAGGACTAGTTACAAACTAGTTAAAAATAAAGTAGTTGTTACACTTAAAAAAAACTACATACACAATTCAGTATATATGTAGTTTCGTATTTTTGCAATAATTTTTTTAACAGCCGTTGATATGAGGGTAATAAACCGTTAGGTAAAAAATCAGAAATTGTAGTTCTGCAAAAACTTAAAACTCTTATTAAATCTATTATTTATAATAAATTTTCGCAATCAGTTTATTAAAAAAAGTTTGTGGTCCAAAAACTGTTTAGATTTCGGCATTACCATTTGTAGAGTATTGTATACCGTTATTCTAATAATAAAATTTTATTGCACAAAAATTAATTTTCAAATGCTTGAGCAATACTTTCTTGGAATATTTTAAAATAAATTTCAACATTTCAAAAGAGGTTTTATGCTGGTTACATACATAATTAACCCAAATTCCACTAGTTCGAAACTAGTTACAAATAATTATTAATTTAATTATCAAAAGCAAGATTTTTAGCATTATTTTACACTTAATTTCAATAGTTTAAAAGCTTTTTGATGAGAAATAAATAATTAACCCAACTACCACTAGTGCCAAACTAGTTACATATTAACTTTAATTTTCAAATACCTAGACAATATTTTTTTGCATTATTTTAAATTTAACTTCAAAAGTTTAAACGTTTTTTGATAATTAAAACTTAATTAACCCAAATGTCACTAGTTCCAAACTAGTAAGAAATTCACTTTAATGCTTTTAAGCAAAATCGCTTGTGAAACGCAAATTTTTATGCAACTTGATTTCAGAAAGCTTTATGTATACTTCCATAAGTCGATATGAATATGGATACCTTCCATAATTCGGACTTCTATAACTTGAAGTTTTCCATAACTCGAACTCTTGAATTGATAATAGAAGTAAAATTTCATACAAATTTGCTTCCATAACTCGAAGTCTCTCTAACTGTAAGGTTTTTTGTGGATTATCGTGATTCAACTGTAGTTGTGTATTGTTGTATTATTGTAACTGGTGTGTCACTAGTCCGAGACCAGTTATAAATTTGATAAATTTATCAAAATGTACTGGTATGCTTTCTAACAAATATTTTAGTTGATTGGAGTTAGCGAAGTGCAACTGTAGTTTTATTTTTGTAACTACTGTGTCACTAATCCGAGACCAGTTATAAAATTGATATATTTATTAAAATGTTGGCTATATAATGCTTTCTAACGAGTATTTTAGTTGCTAAAATTATTTTTCATTAAAAATTTAAACTGGTTACAATAGAACTAGACGGTAACTAGTTACAAAAGTTATGAAAAAGTCGTCAAATCCTAATGACGCATATTACGAGCTACTTGCAACGCGTTCGCTCATATCAAAATTGCGCGCTACCAACACGCGTCACTACCAATGCACGATATAAAGCTAAAGAGTTATGAGAAACGATGGCAGATATAATTTCAGCGCGTCCAATTTGCATATTCCGTCGCAAGCACTAACTCTAACACATTTGATAGCGCGGTTGAAATGGCTTTAGGCGCGTACACACAGACATATAATCATAAATGTTTGTTAGCAACCATACTTACGTGTGTATGTTTGAGTAAGTAAGTATGTATGTGTATGCTAATCATATGTATATGAGGTATTATGTACTACTACTTCACAATGGCTTAACAACCCCATAATATATGTAACCTGCTACCCTTTTTTCAGGAGCTTGTAAAAAAACTTCGCCTTTGCGCCTGCTTGTATGCTACGCAATGGCGCTGCAACCTTTTTCGGTAGTTTTTTTGCTGGTGCCAGTAAAGAGATAACATTTGTGCAACATTTTTTTAAGCAAACCCAACGCGCTCACCACACCAATGCGGCATCCATGCTCACTTTAACGCACACTTATATTCTCATGTGTTTGTATGTGTGCGTTGGGCACACTGCAGGTTGCTCTACTATAATTTTCTTTATATCAGATGTAATTTCAAATCCCACCTAATCCGATCAAATGATTGTTCTTTTCCTGTTCGAGTATCGTCGCCCAAAGCCTATGTATAGCCGTTAGACGCGCTTGCCTGCTCCGGTTTGCAACCACTCTTGTGCGCTCACGTGTCGCCCAATCGCTTGTCAACGTGTGTCGCGTGCGTGCACAACCTGCGCGCGGGCTGAAGGAAAAGTGCGTGATATGAGTGCAAATATTGAGCGTACTCGCCTCTTTCGAATGATAATATTTTTCGAACTTAATGAATGGTTAGCAGGTTCTTTAGCTTTTCTTGTTCCATTCCTCCAAAAGCCCACAGCAGCAATCATAAATCACATGAAAAGCAGCGGCGTAATGCCTATACGACCTTTATCGGCTGCTTAAGTGAATACTTAGGCACATAAAACAAGCTTAAGCTCACTGGCTTCTGTTTACTCTTCGGCTTACTTTTGCTGATAGACTCGTAATCGCTGCGAGATTTGCTGTTAGTAAACATTGGTTGCAAGCTTAATATGCCAGAGCACAGCACAGCTGATTAGACGGAGCGACGAGCTGTGTCATTTGAGGATAAGAAGCCTTTGTATGTATACAATAGCAGGTACGAGAAAGTGCTGGCAGCGAAGGTGGTAGCATTTTGAGGAAGTTTCTTATATAATTTCTTTAAATAATTTCTAATATAATAGCTCAAACCAATGAAACAAGTTAGTCTCTTAAGACTTAAAGTCAAATAATTGGTTAACTGGTTGAGATCGACGATCCTTAGCTGACATGTATGCTTTTCTAACGTAAATTTGTTATTTTTTTTCGATTCAAGAAGTTTGCTGTTAAGTTTGATCGAATTGGGATAACTTAAGATTTATTCCGCGGTCCTTAGAGCGACTTTTCATTATCTCAGCTTGATTCGGTTAGACTTTAATTACTATTCCAACTTCTACAATAGCTTTGGATGTACTGAAACACATGCTTTCTCCTCTAAACTCGAATTATGATCATCCTAGTTTTTCCTTGAGGCCCTCCGATGCTCTTTCTTACCATATGAACTTGATTCGTTTAGACCTCGAGTGCTATTCTAACAATTTCAATGATGTTGTATTTCCAATCGATGAGAAGGATATTTCAATCACTTTTTCGAGTCTTTTATATTTGAAATATAGTACATTGATTCGGTTTACAATCTTTCAATATCTCAAAGATGACTTCACATATTTTGAATTTTTGGGGGTTTTCTTCGTATATTTTTGAGGTTTTGTGGGTTTATTAGCAAAAAACTTGTTTTTCTTAGGGATCGGTGGGCTGTCTCTCGACGAACAAAAATTTCACTCTATAAGTATCTTAGCCTATTCGATCTATTATGCGGCGCAGAAACATGAAATATGATGAACCGAGATGAAAATGCATTTGGTGCATTCGACCGAACTACGCTCCGCAAGGTCTTTGGAGTTGCCCGCAGAGTATCGAAGAAAATTTATCCACGAACTGTTTGAACTCTAAAATCTAACGAATACGCTAGTTAGACAATGTCGTACACACAGAAGACGGTGCGCCAGCGAAAAGCTGCTTCGAGAGCCAAGTGTGGACCTCAGAAGCAAAAGTGCCCACCCATCCAATGAAAGAACCAAATGCTTAGCAACCTGTATATCTTTGGGATGTACAACTGGCGTGACCTCGCAAAAGCATAAAAGCAACCGACGAAGTTTTGTGTTTTTGGCTCAGACGGACCCACGGTTGCAGCGCTAAAGACTCAAATGAAAAGTTTTTAGTTAGTAATGTATTTTTGTTGTAATGCTAGTAATGTTAAATAGTGAAAAAATCAATTTGTTACCAAAACTGTATCTGATTTTCCATCGTCCGCGATCAAATTTCAGTCCTCGTAATTCTCAAAACTGAATTAATCAACCACTCAATAAAGCTTTAATTTGTATAAATCGACAGCCTAACACCTGACATTTGCATCACTTAGCAACACTTAACTTTAAAGCTTTGCTACACCATGGCTGACCACTCAAACGCCTAGAAAACATAGCCACCTCTCTCTAGTATTCCGCCCAAACCAAAATCGCACTCACACTGACTCACTTTCTACCGTCCACTTGCGCTGAATGGCTTAACAATTAAGCAAACAATTTGTTCAACTTTAGTTAAACGGTTTAGCTCGGAGGCGAGCTCTATGTTTTGCCTCACTTTTTTTAACGGTTGTTTGCTCTATATGCGCTACTTCCGTCGCTCATCGAGTCCACTGGAAAAAACAGCCTCAGAAAAAACGCTTTCGGCATACAATTGTCCGGCTCTTGTATCGTCCTTGTTTTGCTGCAGTTGCACATTGCTTTGCTTTGTTTGCTTGTGTGCTCTTCTTTTTTTTTGATTTTTTTCGTTCTTATTTCGACAAATTCGTATTTAAATTCACAGTTAACCGGATATAGTGCACTCCTTCCGCATGCCGCTGCCACATACTCACAAACCAGTGACGCGCAGAGTCAGCCAGCCAGCCATCCAGCCTTGCATCCGTTCTTCTTCGCTTCTTTCTCTCCTCTACGCTCCACACTTCATACTTCCTGCGCTTGCATAACGGTCCAAAGTCCCTGTGCAACAGTTTGTTTTCATTTCTTTGCTGTTAGTTTGTGTTTCTTTTCATTTTTGTTTCAACTCGTCGCAGATAGCCAAGCGTTCATTTTTAATCAGCTACTGCTGGACGGACAACAGCGGCTCCTCGCACTCGCCAGTTTTATTGCAGTTCCACTAAATGATTGTGTTCCACGTCCGCCGTTTGCTTAAACTTCCATAAGCACAGCAGCAGCAGCAAAAAAACGAATGCTTAAAGTGATAAATCACTATCTAAGCACAAGCAAACAGTCAGCTTCTGCTACCTTCCAGCTTCAGGCTACACTACACACACCGCTCTCGTCAAAGTATAAGGCTTACAAGTCCATTGGAGGCGCGAGTTATGTTTACACACTGCAGCAATGAGTCTTCTCCGGCTCTGTTCGAGTATGTTGCCGCAAAGTCTGTCTACACTGCGCTTTGGCTACAAGCAACACTTTTAGCTGTTAGGCGAGGTGGGCGCTTTTTGTCCAGCTCATCGTATTCGACCTGGTACTACGTAGTACTAGTCACAATGTTTGCACAAATATTTGCCGCCTCTGTGCATTTTCCGCTAATCAGCCCACATACAAACATATATATATGTACATATGTACATACATATACTATAGGCAGCGAATGAGTTGTGTTGACTATTTTATATTTCCGGGATTTTGGGATCCCGAAATTTTTTTCTTTTAAGATTAAAAAAAATTTTGAATATTTATTAAGTTATAAAAATATTAGAGAAATATTTTATTTATACATCCCGAAAAAATCGGGATCCCGAAATCTTTTTGTTTAAGAATGAAAAAAAAAATTTGAGTAGCTATTACGTTATAAAAATATTTTAGAAAAAATTTAATATACAAATCTCAAAAATAATCGGGATCCCGAAATTTTTTTGAAACTAAAAAAGCTTTGAAATTTAAATAAAAATATTTTGTACAATTTTGTAAATTCCCGAAAAAATTCGGGATCCCGAAATTACGGGATTCACAAAATGTTACATAATTGCATAACTCAACGCTCTATAGTGCTCTGCAGCTCCAAAACAGCATGCTTTTATTTGACCAACACATTCAACGCCACATTACTTTGTGCCCAAAGGCAGTAACATCAACAGTAGCAGCTCGCTATTGTCTACCGAACGCTTGCACACTGAGATGATCCATATCTTCGGTGCCGCTTATGCTTGTGTCCATATTGATTGATGGCTTTTAGTTTGTCGCAGATTTATTTCATCATCATCACTATTGTTGTCATCACTTATAACTTTTTGGTGTTGCGCAAAGTTAGTCGCTGGCTGCGGTATGGTTAGAGCTTTGTATAGCAGGCGAGGCAAACAAAAACAAAAACACTGTGTATTTTTCTTCATCTCGTACGTTTTGTGGCCACTGATTGTTTTTCTTCATTTTTTTCTTTTGTGTGCCTGTGTTTGTTGTGCTCCCTTTACGGTATTGCCCGACTGCATTTTTTAAATGTTTGTTAACTGTATTATTATTATGGCTGCTGTGAATCAGTCGCATCAAAAGTTTGGCATTTGTAATTGTTGTTCAAATGTTTGACAACCGGCCGCGTTCACGGCAGTTGGAGGTGAACGGGTTTTTTGCTCCCTCCACATATAGGCGATGATGTGGGGATAATCCCTTTAGCGCTGCGCTATGTGTGTAAAAAAAATTAACTGGTTTAGTTTGCGTCAGCTTTATGGCAGTTCCATTCGAAGAATTCTCGAAGACGAGCAGACATGATATCAATTATGAGTGGCTCGTTTACTGTTTTTGCTTAGCCAAAGGAATTCGGTTGGTTTTTTTTTTTTTCTTTGAAATAATTTAAACTGCAGAACAATATTGACGCGATTAGCGACGCGGGAATAACAGCAAAATTAGTAGGACACGGTTATTACTACTATTCTTACTACTAAAAGTGATTATACAGGAGGGATGCGGGGCTTCTTCTACCCAATATACTCTCCTAATATTTAAAAATCACTGACCTCGGTTAAAGTTACGCTGAAGCGGCCATTATTCTTTTAAGTCAAACACGAAAACGGTCAGTTCTGAAGAGCTTTCATAATCCCTTTAACTCTATCAGAAAATTTTCATAAAAAATTTAGAGTCTCAAGAAAGGCCCTTGAAAATTTTTTTCTAAAAATATTTCTCTCCAAATTATATGCCAATTTAAGTCATAAATTCTCCGTAGCGTCTGTTTTCATACCAAGCTGGATCCAATATTGAGGAAAGTTTTTTCCACATACAAATTTTTATTCAACACAGCTTTTGAAAGCTTGAGAAACTTAAAAGCCTTGTCGAATATTTCACTATTTATAAATGTGCTTGGATCTACGTATATATATACATATATGTATATATATGAATAAGCCTAAAGTGTACAGAACCGAGAAACTGAAAAAAAACTGTATGGAGAAAAAAAGAAACTGTATCATAGATCCTAGACCCATTTTTGTGGTGAAACTTAGTCCAAAAAAGAGATCGTTAAAGTGATTTTGAAGTTACACTGAATAAAGAAAATGTATTGAGGATTAGCACTTTTCAGTTCATATTGTGGACAGTTTGAGTGAATTGCTGTAGAGGAGGAGAAGAGTGATGTGGCTTATACAACAGACAAAAAAAGCAAAAGAACATGCCTTGTCCAAGAGAAAATCGCTCAATTTCCACATGGTGTTTTAACCAAATGGTTTCTGAACCAAGTGTTTTCGAAAGCTGGTTTGGAATAGCTATAGGATTTGAACTTCCTTTTCTTGAAAGCTCTAGCAAGGGTCTAAATATAATTGTGACGCGAAAGTTTCTCAACGAAAAGCGAAAAGAAAAAAGCTCGATAGAAGCTTAGAGCTTACATTATTTGCCGAAAAATGTCATGTTGTTGAGCAAAAGGCGGGGTCAAAAAGGACACATTCGTTACAGCAAGAAAGTTAGCTTAGAACTTTCACTATGTGCATTCATAATAGCAAAAAAAGTTCAATGAAAGCTTAGAGCCTTCACTACATCTACAACAGCAAAAAAGTTTGATGAAAGCTTAAATGAAAGCTTAGAGCCTTTAAATATAATTGTGACTCAAAAGTCTCTCCACTAAAAGCAGCGAAAAGCTCAGTGAAAGCTTAGAGCTTTCACTATTTGTTGAAAAATGTAAGTTATAGAACACAGTAGCGAAAAATGGCACATTCATAGAGCTTTCACTATATTCATAAGAGCAAAAAAGTTTGATGAAAGCTTAGAGCTTTCACAATTTGTCGAAAACCTTTAAATGTTGAGGAAAAAAAGGGTCTAAGGTGGCTTTATTTTTTATAGATTTGTGGAAAAAATGGTGAAAAAATACTACATAATTATGAAATATATTTAGATCTTTTGTTATGTATTATACAGAAATCCGAATGAAAATTAAAAAAAAAAACCTACAAAATTCGAAAAAGCATTCGCTTCACTAAGTTTTAGGCCTTAGTTGCCTGAAAATGGGTTTCAACAAAACTATTTGTCGATATAGACAATAAAATGTAAAAATTTATGATTTTCTTAAAAAATTAGAAAAATATCATAAATTTTGAGATTATGTTTTCTTAGTATTTATTTTTTCTGTAGACGCGCATCAACTGTCATATCCAAAAAAAAATTAATTTCTTAGCATTTAATTGATTTGTGCTAATTTTTTACAATAACAACAACAATAAAAAAATCCGTTTTTGATAACGGTTTGCAATGTCAAAAGTCAGTCAACGTAGACCTATTTTCCAGTCGTCAACAAGCTGAGCTACAAAAATGCAAAATATGCCGCAGAAACTAATTGCAAACAAAAACAACCAAAACAACAGAAATAAATTTACAGAAATTAGGTGAAAAATGTAAATTCTGCAAAAACACCAAAATGCCATTAACCAAAACACCAAAAACAAAAAAAATTTCGTGAAAAGGGAGAAAATGCGAAAATGTGTCAGAAACGAGGGTTAGCCAACAGACAAGACACTAAAGTTGTAAAAACAACAATGTAAAATATCGAAAGTGCGAAAATGCTGAATATGTGTTATACCGTTATTTCATGTTTTTTTTTATTTTAATATTTATTTGTCTCGAAATTAGTTGAAACATTAGCTTGCACTTGCTCGCCCGTCGGCTGCGTCTGCGATTTATTATTAGTTCGGCACATGCGCCACATGCTGGGCTTAACTACCGAAGCCGCGCGGGGTGGCGGGGCGCATCGTGTATACATATGTATGTATGTACAAATGTATGTGTACGAGCATACGCACTTGTGTTAGAGTGCTCAGTTTTACCTTAATTTCTAATTTATGCCAATTCATTGTCTTTTGCAACAACAACAATGCTATAAATATCAAATAAGAAAAAAATGATTATTAAACTGACAAACGGGATAATAAGGGATGATAGTTGTAAGCCGAAAGGATATTCATATATTTACATATATAGCCCTGGTAGAAAATGTAGACAGATAACTGTAATATTTGTTTGTATGTAAGCTTCTGTTTGGTTGATGAGCCCTCTCGTGCGCGCTTACAAAAATTAATTTCTGATTACCTTTTGCTGGTTTGATTCGTGTGTGCTTCCGTATGCATGTGTGCGTGTGTGTGTCTGCTGCACCCCCCAGTCAGGCGGCTGGTAAATTTTCGTGACGTAAAAGTGCGCACATATGTTGCTAAAAACGAGTGCACGTCTGACACTCGAGTAGTTAGCCGCTTTTTTTTCGTACTACCCGCTGCGTCCGGCTGGTGTTTGTTGTTTTTTGGGTAATGATGTTGCAAACTGCAGTGGTGCATTGTGGGCTTGGAAATATAAAAAATAAACTTAGATTTATATGATTTGAGCAAAATAGAATTTTGTAAATTTTTGTGAGATTTTTGAGACACTTTAAAATTAAATTATTAAATTGAAAAATTAATTTCAATTTAAAAAAGTTTAGAAATATTAGTTTTTTGAGAATAAAAAAATACCTAAAAAATATTTTTAAAATTACCAAAATTTAGAAATTACAATAGTTTAATTAAAAAAATAAAAAGAGTAATATAATTAAAAATTTAAAATTCAATTAAACAAATTTTAAAAAATTATTTAATTAATTTATTTAAATTAAAAAATATTATTTTCAAGATTAATTAGGAATTAAATTAGGAATTCATTTTGAAAATTTCAGTAAATAAATTTTACTAAAATTATAATATTTTAACATTTGAAAATAGTTAAAAATAGGATTTAAAAAATCAACAAAATTTATGAAATTTTCCAAATTTAAAAAAATAAATTATAAAATTTGTATATATTAAATAAAACTAATATTGTAAACTTTATTAAAATTTAAGAATAATTTTTAAATTTTTAATAAATTAAAAATAAATAAAAACTCATTTATATGTTTTTTGTAAAGTAAAGCCAGTTGTAGCCCACTATGCACGGTAATTTGGAAGTTTTTTTTTTATAAAAAAAAAGACACAATTTTATTTAAAACTCAAATATGTATAAATTTTTTGATAAAATTAAACCAGTTTTTAGCCCACTGTGCGCGCAAATTTGACAGATTTTTTTGTTTATAAAAAAACTCAATCTTACAAAAAACTTACATATACAAAAATGTGTATATCTTTTGTAATATAAAACCACTTTTAGCCTACCGTGCGCCATTTTCATACACCTAACCGCCTTTGCTATCAGTTTCGCGCCCAATGCCCCTCTCTGCGCTGGGTGGTTGTTCTGCCACTGCATTCTTCAACAATTACAAACAACTATTTCACCATTATCTCTAAGCCCAGGCGCATAATTCACGTATAAAAGAAGCCACGATCATCACAAAATAAACGCGGCCGCCCGACACATTTGTTGCACAACAGAAGGAAAGTTGGGTGGGTGGGTGACGGCGAGGAAATAAGATTTATAAATATGACGCACAAAAGGCGAGTGCAATCCCTGGTATTTGTATTTAATTATTTTTAAATTAGACGAACTGCAGCAACCAGCAGCGGCCCATTTGAAGGGCTGCACAATAACAGCAAACAAAGGACCTGCTCTCGCTGCTGCCTGATGATCAAGTACTCAAGTACATATTGGCAACAAATGTTTGTTTGTTCGCCTGTCTGTTTGTTTATTTATCTCTCGTGTAAGTAAATATTACTTATTTGTGTTTCTCCATACAAGTATTCGATGATGAGTTCAACCCTCAAACAGAAAAAAGGTAAAAAGGTTGCTGCACACGCGTCGAACGAAATTGTGGCAGCCTGCTTTGGCCGTCACTGTTATTCGACACTTGTGGTTTTATGGCTAATCACTCAACTAACTTTCGAGTTTTCGAGACCCGTCTGTACATGCATAACTACTTGTTAGTGGCCCATCTAGTGCATATGGCACAATTTCGAAATTTCAAAAACTAGAAAAAAATACAAACAAGTCCTTGCTGCCATATCCTTTGTCTTTAGTTAGCACCTTGCTACTGCTTTTCGCCCTATGCCAGCAGCTAAGCGTTGACCCTCGCTGCCATCAATCGTTTTTTGACAGCTCTCTTAATAAGCGTACATACATATGTATGTACTTACAATGACAGATCCTTTGCCATCCTGCCTGTTGTGTCAACTTCTGTAGAGAAAATCCATATTATGTCAGCGTGTAGTTTCAGCCGCTTATCATGGCATCAAACAACAAACAATGTCGCGTTCAACTTAGACGCTCTGAGTATCTGTTGGCGTTATCTAGCTTTGTACATATGTATGTATGTATGTACAAAAATGGAAATTGTATATATTTGTTTGTACATATGCATATCGCCTATCTACCGCAATTAACTGTTAGTCTAACATAATTAGCGGTTTCAACAAATAAAATAGCAGACAACATCGGTTTTGTTCGCATATTGTCATGTGCCCGGGCGGCTGATTACAAGAAAAAAATTTTAAAAGCTTTTCTGAGACTTACGAACACTATTTTTATATGAAAAAATTTTTCAAAAAATTTTCTTTCAAAATTGTTTGAAAATATAAAAAAACTTCTTAAATTCTCTCTAACTCGAAAATATCGACTTGATTTTCGAAATAATATGACATTGAAACTTTATTTTCGAAATAGTTTAACATTTAATAAATGTTTGGAAAACTTAAAAAAATGTGAAAAAAAACAACTTTTAGAAACAACAAATTGCTCGAATCAAGCATTTGATTTTAAAAATCTTTGGATTTTCTCTATAGTCGAAAACTTTGAAAACTAAAAAAAAAAAACAAAATTATAACGAAGAATATTATGCAATAATTTTAAGCTTTGTTCTAGGAAATTTCTCAATTAAAAAACTTTGCGAACTGAAAATTAATTTAAAAATTGCAGAAAAGTTTAAAATGTTTTTCAAAATTTTTAAAAACAATAAAAAATAATTCAAATATTAAAAAGAAGGCTCCTATCAAGTTTTTCATCTTTCAGATATCTGAAAAACACTTTCAAAAAATTTGAAAATTAATTTAAAAATATCTAAAAAAGTTTTAAATGTATTTGAAAACTTTTAGAAACCAAAAAAGATAATGCAAACATTTCGAAATTTTCTCCAAAAAATGTCTCATTTAAAAAACTTTGCAAATGAAAATTAAATCACAAAGTACATAAAAGTTTAAAATATTTTTTAAAACCTTTAAAAACTATAAAAAAAATAATTCATATGCTTAAAAAAATGTTCAAAACAAATTTCTTATCTAAAAAATGTTTAGATATCTTCGAAAACTCTTCAAAAATATTTGAATTTGAAAATATCAAAAAAATTTTAAAATTAAAAAACAATTTAAAAAATTTTAAATTTTTTTTTGATTTTCCCCGAACTATATTTGAAATTTCTTTTTAAATTTCTTTGAAATTTTTTTGAAACATTTTTGAAAAAATATTTTTGAAAGCTTTTGAAAACAGCTAAATGTTTTTAAAAAATATGTATCCCCATATTTATTATTGTGTTACGGCCAGTAAATTCCAATTTAACACTATAAGCCCCATTTTTCCGAAAGTATAATCTTCCCTACAAATAAAGCCACATATGTATGTATGTACATATGTATGTGTAAATGTCCAATTTTCCTTTGTAAACACTTTCGGAACTCACCATTATGCAAATAAATGAAAGCTAGCATTATTCTAGTACTATTCTTACAACAAATATAATAACACAATGCGCACTTGACACTGTTATTTGCTAAGAAGATAATATGCGTCGATAATACGAAATACACTGACCTTATTTTTAGTAAGAAAACAAATAAATGCATATATATTTACAAAAATACATACAAACAAACATACGTGCACGTATGACCATACTCGGCCAACACTGTTGAAGACGTACAAATATATATGGAGTGTATACATATGTATGTATATGTTTATGTATGAATGTGTGTGTTTGTTTGCGGTACCTTTCGTCATTTGTAAGTGACCACAGTGTCACCCACGTCACACTTGCTTGCTGATCCTGTGGTTGTATTTGTCGCTTGTAGTACATAATTATGCTTAAATAATTACGCTAATGACAACTTACTTTTATAAACAATGTAATTTAGTGATGTTTTTGTATTTTGTTTTTGTTTTTCTAGGCGATTATTTACGAAGGACAAGATAAAAATCCGGAAATGTGTCGTGTACTGTTGACACACGAGGTTATGTGCAGGTAAGTGTCGATTTTATAACAATAAAATGTTTGTATATGGTTGACATAACACTTGTATCGGTGGTAGACTCTCGGGAAAGAATATAGGAAGCCGCCAAAGCATTAGCGAACGAAAAATCTCCTTAAGAAAATTTAAAAAAATTATGCGACTTCCATAAGATTTTGCTTCTTTAGAGCTTGAATGAATCCGAATGTGATTTTCTCTGCCTTTTTACTCGTAACTGAACGCAGTCGAAAGAAAATTGGACCTCTTTAGAGTTTGAATGGACTCCAGCATAATTTTCTTCGCCTTTTTTATCTACTGACTCAACTCCAACTCTACCGAAAGGAATCTTATACAAAACTTTCAGACGATATACCGAGAATTCGTCAACTTGACAAACCAACTGCAGTTCGAAGGCCTCTTGGTGATTTGCAGTATCCTCAACATAACCTTAAATCGAAGTTGTTGCCTTGCTTTAACTACTAATTCAACTCAACTAAAAGGACTCTGTTACGAAACCGAGCCCTCGTCAATATGTCGAACCAACTACAGTTCAATGGCCTCTTAGTGACTTGTACTCTCAAATTCTCAATATATAATTTAACCGAAATTATCTCTCAATATCTTACGTACAGAAAATGCATGGAAGTAGGCTTGAGAGAGACACTCGAACATCTCCTATGTTATCTAGAACTCGTCTTAGATATCTAAGAGCTTCGAAATTAAAGTGACTATTTGATGATTAGACATCAAGTTCGTCTTAAGGTTCGTAAAACTCCTCAACTCAAATTAAACTAGAATTCAATCTGGCAATAATAAGCCACAATAGGTCTATGTATGGTGGGACAGCCGAAATTTTCACCAAATATTTAAAATATTTATGAGAAACAGTGCACATATACCAATTTTTGTTTTTGGTTGAGTACAAATTCGGGTTCGGTTCAGTCAGTCGAAGGTTTGATCAAGCATACCCTACTCTTGTGTAAACATCAAAGCTTTAGACAACGATAGACCTCAATCTCAACCGCCGTTAAAACCTCAAATTTCGTTAGGCACAATTTCCTTCGAGTTCGGTTAAGTTAGTAGAAGGTCTGATTAAGCATATTGGACTGTCATGTATACATCAAAGCTTTAGACAATGGTGGACCTTAACCTCAATCTCCCTTTAAACCTTATATTTCGTTGCTATGTATTCTAAGAGAGCCGAAACGTTCTGTCGATTCCTTAGAGTAGTATCCTTTTTATTCTAGAGACCAAATTTCTCAGTTTTCATATAGTAGTTCGTAGTAAAAAGTTTAATATATGTATGTCTTCTAAGTCACAAAATTTAGTACTACATATACTCCTCGTCCGGCTTTCGTTGATAAGTATTGTGATAATGCTTAAATATGCGGTTGAAGCCTCAGAGTAGAATCCTTAGAATTTGAAAGACCAAAGTTCTTAATATATAGTACATATAGTTCTTAGTAAAGATGCTTATTTCTCCCTTCTGAGCACCTAAATTTAGTACCATACTAAGACGTATAGGTTACTTTATAGGTTAATTTATAGGAACGTTTTTCATTTTCATTCAGAAATGTTGGTTTTCTTCGGGGATCATATCACTTCAAACATGAAATAACACGACAAATATGGGATACATTATCAAGTTACACTATAAAATGGTAAAATCTTGGGAGTATTCACGAAGATAATCTATAACGTGAATATTAAGAACGAAGAGGATCGTTTTTAAGCGAGGAAAGTCTTCTAGTCAGTATTCTTCTCGGTCAAAATGGGAGCAAAATTTGTCGTGTAAAAATGAGAATGTGGGCTGATAAAGCGAAGATTATTATTTTAATAATTTTGGTACCGGTAAAACTTCTTAGATCGTCAGAGAAGATGAGAGTTGCCTTTTGAACTGAATTTCAAAAATTATCATTTTCAAATATCAGCTAATCGCATTAGTCACGAAATGTAATATTTTTAAGTTCTTTAGAACTTTTCGCTGCATATCTTTAGGGGCATTTGCATTTATTTTCAAAACGTTGGCATAAATATTATTCTCTTTCATCAAACGAAACGAATAATTTACAAAATTACCACAAATCAGCGGCAAAAGACATGAAAATTGGCAGCCTTCACCAGCTCCTTAGAAAAAGTCAAGTGTTATTGATACTTCACACAAACACGCTCATAGCGTCCTCCAGCAGGCAATGCGCCAAAAATAAACAATAGCATTCAAATTTTTATGCAAATATGTGTGGCAATGTATGCAAAGGTGGTGCCTAACAAAATTTCGCGTTCATTGATGAACTGCACTTCGAACATAATCGGCCACACCAGAAACAGTTACGCTTATATTTGCTCACGAATACACTCACAATCTTACCTTTACGAATATGTGGAAATATTTTGCAACCTATACTTTACTTTGAAATCCTACCACCTAGCCGTCCAAACAGTCAAAAGGTAGTAAATTTTGCTCATAAGATTATTGTATTATACTTCCGCATATACTTGGATGTGTATGTGTATGTGTAACAATATATTTTTGTTGGTTTGCCAATAATCTTTGTTGAAAATGCAAAGTATGTCGATGCATACCATCCAGCTGAGTTGCAGCTTCGAAGGCAATTCGCACAGTTTGCCGGTAACGCACACAGTGTTGCAAATCTCGAAAATAATTTTTGGGATAAAGTTTTTTGCTAGAGTGTCAGCTGTTTTGTTTTTTTAATTAAGCCAGTTACTGATCGACTGTTTTACGTGTGGTTTTTGCACATTGAAAAATCGGGATCTCGTTTTTTGGCACTTCGAAAATCGCGAAATCTCGAATTTCTAAAAAAAAAAACATTATTTTTGTATAAAAATTGTAAAGTTATATTTTAAAAAATTTTCAAAATTTTCAGGATCCCGTTTCTTGCAAAGCAAAAATCCCGAAATGCCAAGAAATATTAAAAATTTTGGGGATCCCGTTTCTTTGCACATCTAAAATCCCGAATTTATAAAAAGCGTACTTTTTGTATAGAAAATGTAAAATATATTTTTAAAAAATTTTCGGAATCCCGTGTATTGCAAATAAAAAGTCACAAAGTCCCGAATTTCTGAAAAAACGTTCTTAATAAATTTAAAATTATATTTTTTAAAATTTTATAAATTTTACATTTTATTTTAAAAGTTTTCAGAATTTTCGGGATCCCGCTGTTTGCGCAACGAAAATACCGAAATCACAAATTCCAAAAATAATATTTCCTCACAATAAATGTAAAATTATAATTCAAAAAAATTTCGGGATCCCGTTTTATGCAAATAATTAAATTCCGAATTTCTAAAAATCGTACTTTTTGTATAAAAAAATGTAAAAATATATTTTTAAAAATTTTCGGGATCCGGTTTTCTACGCAACACAATTCCCGAAATTACAAATTCTTACAAACTATTTTCTTACAATAAATGTAAAATTATAATTTAAAATTTTTCTGGATCCCATGTTTTGCACCCCGAAAATCCCGAAATTACGAATTTCTTAAAAACGTTCTTCTGTGAAATAAACGTAAAATTAAAATAAAAAAATGTTTGATGTGTAAAACATTTTGACATGCTTTGCGTAAAAAATCTCGAAATCTTGAAGTTCAGTTTTCTTATTCCAGTGCTTTGTGTGCCCGCCAAGAGTTCAACGCTTTGTGTCGCTTATACATTCATACCAATATGTGTACGAGTATGTTTGCTTGATTTTTCCGACTACAATCCCTGGTTGCAGAATCACAATTCCCCAGAGCTTACAAATTCAGCTTTTCGCTTTTGTGTAGCTTTCTTCTACTATTTACTCTTTTTTATTTTTTCTATTACAATCCATTTTTTCGCACTTTTCTTCTTTCTCCAACATTTTCTATATTTTTTTTTCTCCTAACCCAAAAGAATAACATTAAATTACACGCTTCATCACTAGCTAAGTCCAACAAATGTTAACGCTCTCCTTCGGCCTACATTTTTTGTTGTTTCGCACTCTTTTACGCCTTAGGCTTAAAATATTAGCTTTTCACAATCTTTCAATCCATTTATTTACTTTTTTTATGAATTCAATCATCGCCTGTCGTATTTCCACTATTTCCTTTTCTCTCTCTTACTCTTACTCTCTTTGTCGTTTTCGCGCCCGCTCTTGAGCTTTAAGGTTAGCATAATTTTACAATGAGCTTCTTCAATTGCCTCATCTTATTATTTCGCCGTAATAAATTCGACTTGAATTGAGTTAAAAAGAAGGAAGTGAAGACTGCTTGAGTGGAGCTTCTTTGCGTAAACAGACACAATTTTCAGTCATAAAAAGCTTTCTTTAACACCAACCACTTGGTTAACCGTTTCGAGTGGCCATTATTATGAGCCAAGCGCCCAGCGAAATTGCGTGTGTGTGTGTGTGGTACTTCAACACCTATACAAACAGAAGGATGTCGGACAAAGGGATGTCCAACGGAGCATAAACTAATCGAGTGATTGTAGCATAGGCAGCAATGGAAGTGGGTTGAAATGGGTGAAATGGTCCGGTACGCGAGCTGTGTAGGTGGTTGTTGGGCTAGCGGTGAGTGGGTGGTTGTCAGAAGAGGGCGGTGAGGCGGCGTGTTGTCGAATCATCAGTTGCAATGATATAAAGCAAACAACAATGGCGTCTTTATCGTTTGGCATTTCGCCCATTTTATATCCACGCTGTGGACTAAGAGAGACTCTGTAGAGATTTTGAATTGAAATTTAATTTTGTAAAGGATTTTTGTTGTTAATAATAATTTATATAGTTTATTTATAGGTTAAAAAACATTTTTAATTGGTATGATAAACACTAACTTGCGACTAGTGACATTTTTACTAGTTGTTAACTAGTTATATTCAATCTAGTTCATAACTAGTTTTTTCGAACTATCTTATAATTAGTTGCATTTAAAAAAATCAATTGTTAATTTTGGCATTGATACATATTTTCTACAACAAAAATTTGTTTTTGTGGCAGTCTATGTCCTACAGGGTAGCTTTCACCGCATAAGTATTACACAAACACAATCAAACACCTGCCTTTGCTTCTATGGCAGTCAATTGTTGCTGATAAACTGCCTCCCAAACTCGCCTTCTCTCCCACATTTGTCCGTAGCTCCTTCTCAACTCATTACAATAACAACAATCATGTTGTAAGTATAGAAAAAAAAAAAGAAATCCACAAGTTTCATTTTGTCTATTCTGCGTATTGTGAAATTGCCTGAACGATTATGGTGATGGCGGCGACGGCGCATTGTTGACTTTGCACTGGGTCTAACGATGTTCATATGCATGTATGAGTGTACATATGTATGTATGTTAGAGATGCATCTTTACTTATAATCCTGGTGTATTTACATAAAACAAGCCGTAAAGCTATTGTACAAATTTGGTGAATTGTTAGAAGTTTCTTTATAAGTAACGGTATGATGATGAGAAAATTTGGGTTGAGAAAAATAGTTTTTTTAGTCAGCAAAAACAATAAACTCAAAAAAAATCAAGAAAGTATAAAAAATGAAAAAATGTAATTTGAGGTATGAAAAATAAAATTTGTAAAATCTAATTTTTAAATTAAATAATTTACTTTTTTAAAATTTAATTTCAATAAAAAATATTAAAAAATTAATTAAATAAATGTAATAATATATTAAAATAAAAAACAAATTAATTACATTTAATTAAAAATTTAAAAAAGTAATAATTAGTAAAATTTTATTTTTTAAATGTGATTGAAATATTTAATTAAAAACATTAGTTAATTAAATTTAATTAAAAAAATAAAAAAGGAATAATTTAAAAAATTTAATTAATTAATTAAAAAAATTAATTTTTCAAATATATATTTTGTACACGTATTATATCTTTTCATTCCATATATTTATTTTTAAGTTATTATTATTCTTTTTCCCTCATAAAATTCAAAATATAAATTCTAAAAAGTAAAAAATTAATTAATTAAATTTAGTAAATTAATTTAAGAAAGTATTAAAAAGTTAGTTAAACAATTAAATTTAATAAAATAAATAAAAATACAAAAATAATTTATTAAATTTAAATAAAAAACAAGAAAAAACGTTAACTTCGGTTGCACCGAAGCTAAATACCCTTCACAGGTGCATTTCTGTTAGTAACTATGTGTCCAGTTTGTATGGAAGCTATATGCTATAGTAACCCGTTCTGAACAAGTTTTTTAGAGATTACATTGTTACCTTAGAAAATAATATATACCAAATTTCGTGAATACATCTTGTCAAATGTGAAAGTTGTCCATACAAGAACTTGATTCCGATCGTTCAGTTTGTATGGCAGCTATATGCTATAGTTAACCGATCTGAACAATTTCTTCGGAGATTACATTGTTGCCCTAGAAAATAATATATACCAAATTTCGTGAATATATCTTGTCAAATGTGAAAGTTTTCCATACAAGAACTTGATTCCGATCGTTCAGTTTGTATGTCAGCTATATGCTATAGTTAACCGATCTGAACAATTTCTTCGGAGATTACATTGTTGCCTTAGAAAATAATATATACCAAATTTCGTGAATATATCTTGTCAAATGTAAAAGTTTTCCATACAAGCGCTTGACTCCGATCGCTCAGTTTGTATGGTAGCTATATGCTACAGTTAACCGATCTGAACAATTTCTTCGGAGATTACATTGTTGCCTTAGAAAATAATATATACCAAATTTCGTGAATATATCTTGTCAAATGTGAAAGTTGTCCATACAAGAGCTTGATTCCGATCGTTCAGTTTGTATGGCAGCTATATGCTATAGTTAACCGATCTGAACAATTTCTTCGGAGATTGCATTGTTGCCTTAGAAAATAATATATATGTACCAAATTTCGTGAATATATCTTGTCAAATGTGAAAGTTGTCCATACAAGAATTTGATTCCGATCGTTCAGTTTGTATGGCAGCTATATGCTATAGTTAACCGATCTGAACAATTTCTTCGGAGATTACATTGTTGCCTTAGAAAATAATATATACCAAATTTCGTGAATATATCTTGTCAAATGTGAAAGTTTTCCATACAAGAACTTGATTCCGATCGTTCAGTTTGTATGTCAGCTATATGCTATAGTTAACCGATCTGAACAATTTTCTCGGATACTTCATTTTTTCCCTAGAAAATAATCTATACCAAATTTGGTGAAGATACATTGTCAAATGCGAAAGTTTTCCATATGAGAACTTGATTCCGATCGTTCAGTTTATATGGCAGCTATATGTTATAGTGGTCCGATATCGGCCGTTCCGACAAATGAGCAGCTTCTTGAAGAGAAAATGACGTTTGCAAAATTTCAAAAGGATATCTTAAAAACTGAGGGACTAGTTCGTATATATACAGACAGACGGACAGACGGACAGACGGACGGACGGACAGACGGACAGACAGACGGACATGGCTAAATCGACTCAGCTCAACATACTGATCATTTATATATATACTTTATAGGGCCTCTGACGCTTCCTTCTGGGTGTTACAAACATCGTGACAAACTTAATATACCCTGTTCAGGGTATAATTAAAAAAGTAATAATTAATAAAATTAATAACTAATAATTTCTTATACTCATATTATATTTTTTCTTTTTTTTATATTTATTTTTAAGAAACTATTATAGTTTTTCTTTTATAATATTAAAAATATAAATTTTTTAAAGTATCAAAACGTATTTTTGCATTTTTTAAAATTCATATAAAATATCAGAAATTAATAAAATTAAAAACAACAATTTTTTTTATAATATTTTTTTTTATTGTCTTAAATCAAAAATTATAAATTTTCAAAAAAACACTTATATAAATATCTAATTTTTTAAATTAAAATAATTAATTATAAAATTTTTTAAAAAATTAATTAACAAATTAAAATTAATAAAGAAATGAAGATTAATTAAAAAATTGCAAACCTTAATGAATTACAAAATAAAAAAAGAGTTATAATTATTAAATAATATATTATTATATAATTATTTAAAAGTATAAAAAATGGTATAATAATAAAAAATATCTTGTTATTTTATAAATATTTTGTTTATCTTTTTAAATTAAAAATTTGAAAAATCAAATATTTTCAAAACTAAAAGTTAAAACTTCTATAAAATATTATTAAAGTCTATTTTTGTTTTAGCTTGAAAATACATTTTGTTCTTATTTTTCTGTCTCACAACTAGAAATCAATCCAACCTACTTCAAAAAATAAAAGCGCTACTAAAACCAAAATTATAATAACATGCATAAATTTATGAAAAATATTGAAAAAAAATTTTTTTTAATCTAGTAAATTTTTTTTTTTATAGCAAATATAATTAAAATCAAGGTTTTATAGCTACAACAACATTTTGTTTGTAAAAAAAATTGCAAAATTTTGGATTTTTTTAATTTATTTTTTTTTTAATATTAGAATTTTTTTATTAGATATTCTATTAAAAAAAAAATAATAATTTTAGAAAAAAAGAATGCTGTGTGTTGTTTAATTTTTATGTAAAACTTTTAAAGGTTTGTACAATATATTTTTAAAAATTTCAAAAAAATATTGTAGTAAACTTAATTATTAATTATTATAATAAAAATTTTTAACAAAAAATATACTTTTTCTCTTGTTTGTTTGGTCCAATTTAATCCCCCGACCCAAAAGCACAAAAATTTCCTCTCAAATGAGTCCTTTAATGTTAAAGGAAATACATTTCTGTTCATAAATGTATTATTTACTTATGCACATGTGTACATTTGTATGCATTTATGTAACTGTATACAAACATACAATATCACAACTCATTAAATTCACGACTCTTTGTTTTTGCCTTTAAAGATTAATTTTAACAATTGCTGACATTTACATTTTCATCATAAAATAATTTGTAGTATTACAATTCTCTCTCTTCTTCTTCTTCTTCGCTTGCAGTCGCTGTTGTGATAAAAAAAGTTGTGGCAACCGCAATGAGACACCATCAGATCCTGTCATTATTGATCGGTAAGTAGCAATATTATAAAAAAGGTATTTATTACCACACAACAACAACAATAACAAGCAAACACGAGAAACAACAACAAAAACATTGTTGTGTTGACATTATTAATGTTTCTGGCGTTAAGCATACACAACACTGTTTTTTTGGTGGTGTTGTTGTTTTTGTAATGCCGCGAGCAATTTGCATACACGCAACGCGAAAAGACAACCACAACAACAACACTAATATGTCACATGATGTACTTAAGAGGAAACAAGTGCCTACAGCAATGAAGGTTGCCACCAGCTGGCTGCGAGTTCTAGCAAAAGCTATGTGTGTGTGAGGTGCAGCAGTAGCCCGCTGCCGCCATGTCTTCACAAAAAATTACTCGTAAGCAGCTTTTCATCATTTCACAACTGAAGAATGGCTTTAATATACTTTCGTACATTACATACTTGTTGTTGTTGTATGTCCTTGCCATCATATTTATGCACTTTATGTGCAGGAAATGCACAGGTCCTTGTTGTAGCCGGCTGCTTGCCACTGGCATTGCAACTCATATGCATTTTGTGTGTTTGTATGTTAGATGTACATACATATGTATTTGTCACATGTCCTTGTTTATTTGTGTGTCTCCTTTTCGTAGATGTCAAAAATGCATATCATTGATTTATTGACATTATTCTTATCGAGTGCGTCGCATAATGAAGATGGTCTCATATTTTACTGCATGTTGTCTTCTGCAACGGCATACCCCATATACTTATGAAAGTACATATACACATATGTACATATGTATGGTTATAAATAAATACAAGAGCAGCGCATGACTTGGCTTAAAGGATAAAATTTACTAGCAGACAATGACTCCACTCATGTTTCAAATGTAAAATTTTTAGAGCAAAATTTATAATTTGAAGATTTTTGATAGAATTTTAATTTTTTTTTAATTTGAAATATGGCAACACTGTTTAAGAACGTTAACTAATATTTTTTTTAAGATTATTGTTCTTTTCAAATTTTTTTTTCGACTTTTTTTTTTAATTTTATACTTAAACACTGGGAAAAATTTAAATTAATATTTTTTGAGAAATTTATTTTTGTTTTTACATTTAATATTTTAAAAATGTCTTAAAAATTTGGATATGGTGCAACACTATTAAAACTTTGAATTAATAAATATTTTTTAAAAATATTGTCCTCTTTATAAATTTTTATTTTGAAAGATGTCTTGAAAATTTGGTATTGTGACAATACTGTTTAAAAATCTTAATTAATTTTTTTTTTAAGAATATTGTTTTTTTTTCATAAATTCTTACTTCGCAAAATTTTTATATTCGACTACACTGGTTTAAAATTTGAATTAAGATTTATTAATAAATATATTTTTGTTTTTAAAAATAATATTTTTAAAATGTCTTGAAAATTTAATATGTGACAACACTGTTTAAAAAGTGTTATTAATATATATTTTTTAAAAATATATTTCTTCGTATAAACTTTTATTTCGATTTTTTTTTTTTGAAAAATATATGTTTTTACAAGTAATATTTAAAATATAAAAAAAAATTAAAAATTATATATGTGGCAACAATGTTCAAAAATATTACTTGGTATTTTCTTAAAAATATTTTTCTTTTAAAAAATTTGGTTTGTGTGAATACTGCTCAAAAATAATAACTAATAATTTTTAAAGGTACATTGTTTTATTTATAAATTTTCATTTCAAAAGTTTCTTAAAAAATTTGATATGTGGCAACATTGTTAAAAAAATTTATTCAATATTCTTCTCATTAATTTTCCCATTGTTTTATTTATAAATTTCTATTACAAAAGTTTCTTAAAAAAATTATATTTGGCAACATTGTTAAAAAATATATTTAATATGTTTTTATACTATTTTTTTTTTTTTTTAATTTTTAAACTTTTCAGCCTGCAAAAAAAAAAATAAAAAAAATTTCCAAAAATAAATTGTTGACAAATCTTTTAAAGATATTCTTCGTCTTTTTTATTGGCGTAGAGACCGCCTACTCAAATGAAGTTCAAAATGTATTATACAGTTAAAAATTGTTTTTAGTTAATAAATGGTAACTCTGCCCAAGATAAATACCAATAACGCAAATTCTCGGTCTAGCAAAAATTTATTTAACGAAAAACAAGTTGGCAACCCTGCACTTTAAAAAAACAATTTTTTATGATACAATATTAAAAAAATAAAATAAAAGTAAATTGCGTGTGCTTAGAGTAGATTTGTCTAGCTCTCATCAACCCTACCGTATTCCTTCTTTTCGCCGATGAAGTACACGAGATTATGCATAAAACCTGAAATTTCGTATGCACTCTTAGCAACTTGTAAATTGATACCGTTACGCATATAATTTTGTACGGTTTGTTACAATTTGTCGCAGACACACGCCCCTGCGCTTTACAGTTACCAACACGCGCTGCAGAAATATCCTTTTCTCCTTCCTTTTCTCTCTGCGCGTTCTCGCTCGTCTCTCCCCTGCCGTGGTCACGTGTCAAACAAATTATGATAATTGCATGCAGTGATGCTGCTCATTGCTACAGTAGCGGGTCGCACGCAATTTGCGGCAACGAATGCAACGCCGACGGAAAATTGAAACATGACGAAGATAACACACACACAAAAAACGACGACAAATGGGTATAGACTAACCGAAAGTAACACGGAATTCGGAAATATTCCGCTTAATTGGCTTAGCAATAAAAATTGACATAACGCGCTGCACACTTACACATTAATGATGAGCGGAGGTGGAGGAGGCAGAGCGTGTGGCCTAATTGTCCGTTGACTGGTCGGAAGACAGCAGCCCAAATTGAGGGAATCACTATAACTAATTATCCATGCCTACTGATAACTCTCTCCAACTAAGCTCTGGATTTGCGCGTACCAAGTGTCAGCTGCTTACAGTTAATAACGGTATTTTGATGCTCGTGCCGATAGTATTTGATGGAGATTAGTTTTGAGCGATTGTGACATATAACCCTTTGCTGTGTAGTTTGATCTAACCTACATGCTTTGAGATTGTTGTGTAGATTGCGTGATTACCTATTTGCTCTGTTGAAACTGACGGCATACGTTACCCTTATTTGCATTTTTTTCTCACTTTTTATTCATAGTTTTTCTGTAATTTTTGAACCAATAGCATTTCGTTGAAATTTTTGCCAAAACAGTTGTATCTATTGCGTAGATTCTGTATTCTACTATCTCAACTAACAGAGGAATGGTAGAACACTATACTTTGAGGGATGCTCTGTGACGAGTGATGGCATGGACGATCGTCAAATACTCTCAAATTTCAATATCGATATGCTATTTTCTGTTTCTGGTTACCGTCGCTTAGGTTTCATTTTCTTTTCAGTAGGAGAATGTTTAAATCTAAAGAAGACATATCTCAAGCTACTCTACTTGCATATGGAGATTAAAATATGGCAGAGAGATATAGTTTAATTTTCATTATTTCACAAGAATGTTTAAGGTAGAAACCACAGACGTTTTCAGGTTAAGTAGGTTTGGGTTAATCGGACTCTAAGTTTTTTCATTTTCCATTTTCTTCCTTTCAGAAATAGCATATCGAATGCCAAAACCTTTCCAGAAAAGAATATAAATCTAGATGGCTAAGTTTACTCATCTCAGTTGTCATGGAGGATCTCAAAACTTACCAGGAGGTGAGACTGGGATTCAGATACCTTGATAAATAAGATAAATTAAGAGATGAAACTGGGTTCTGCTCCCTCTATGACCAAGTTTCAAAAATAGAATATCGAATTCCGAAACCTTTCGAGAAAACAGTAGAGATCTAGCAGGCTAAGGTTTCTTATCTCGGTTGCCATAGAAGATGTCAAAGCTTACTAGGAGATGATACTGGGTTTCAATACTTCAATAACCAGGTTTCCTCGTCAAAAATTGCATAAAGGATGCCGAAAACTTTGGAGAAAAGAGAATAAATCTTTCAGATCAGATGTCTCTATGGGATGTTCCGCTGCCTCTATGGTGGAGTAGGATTTACAAAAGATGTTCGAGAAAAGATACTATATCTAGATAGCTATGTTTTCTTGTATAAGATATCATATATGAAGTCAAAACCTTCCGAGAGAAGAAAGGAGACTGAGTTCCGATTCCTCTAAGGCAAAATTTGTTTGTCATAAATAGCATATTGGATGCCAAAACTTTTCGAAGAAGGATTATAGATATAGAAGACTTAGTTTTCTTGACTCAGATTCCCGTATAACGTGTAAAAACATTCCGAGGGAAGAGAGAATATTGAGTTCCGATGACTCTATGGTTAAGTTTTCTTGCCAGATACAATATATTGGATGACAAAACATTTCGGGATAAGAGATTTCTTGACTCATATGTCACACAGGATGTCAAAACCATCCCAGAGAAAAGATGAGACTGCGCTTCGATACATGTAAGAGTCTCAGAATATATATTTCTATATAAGATGGACACGAACACTAAAATTTTAATGATAGCGCTACTCTACCAGTTAGAGTTGGAGGGCAACCAACAGGGCTCTCTCTTAACACTTAACGCAATGAGTAATTGATTGTTTTTCTCCTGCAATGCCGCTCAATTTTTTGCATATCGTTTCGAGGGCTTCTATGTCCGAGCTGCGCAATTATCAGCTTGATTTATTAACGCTTGATATATGCCAAAGTAAGCAAGGACATGTGGTCGTCGGCATTGGGTACTAAATTTTTTCCAAGCCGCGTGTCCAAATGTTCTATCTCTCATACTAAACTACAGTGCGCACTCGAATATTCAACTTTATTGGCGGAGTTAACCACAAGGGCGGACAGCATGTTTTTGTTACCGTTATAAAGCATTTGCATTTTTTTGTTGCTGTTTTTTTTTTTTTGCAATGCCACTTTATGCGCTGACAATTTCCAAGTGCATTTAGAAAATTAAAATACAAACAAACAACTGCAGCGCAAAAAAACAGTTTATATACATATGTAAATATGTGAAGTTATACATATATATGTATATACACATTCAAGTTCAGTTTATTATAAATAAACCATCGTGAATGCACTCTGCCGCTGAGTTCGTTGGGTGGCGAGGCACACTCCTGTAAAAGCTAATGACTCTGCGACATTAAATGAGTGCAGCTGAATCATTGTTGTTGCACTTGTTGTTTTATTATGCGGTGTGTCAGAGTAAATTAGCTGAAAAAATATAAATTTAATATAGTCTCACGGGAGCTTCCGGCGCTTGCTCGGGTTTTGGTACGAAATTCGAATTTAAAGAACATAAATAATTTCTCGGAGAGTTATGGCAGAGCGAGGGAGCGCCATTCCAGTAATTTTCTCTAATCTTTGCTTCAAGTCAGAGATCGAAATCGAATTCTATTAAAGAAAACTGTAAACTAGCAGGCGGAAGTTGTAACTGTAGAACGCTTTGAGGTTCAGATACCTATACTACAAGGGTTTGTAGTAATTTTGGGAGAAACCAAAAATATCGTTAACTTCGGCTACACCGAAGCTATAATACACTTCACAAGTTCTTTTCTTAAAGCATAAAAGGGTTTAAAAAGATATTTATTGCGATTTCAATCGACCAGTTTATGTGGCAGCTGTATGATATATCGATCTAAACAATTTCTTCGAAGGTTATAGAGCTGCCTTGGACGACAATCTATGCCGAATTGAGTGAAGTTATCAAGGATTGGTTCGAGTATAAAGCATAGAGCTTGTATTAAAAAACATCGTGACTTAATATAGTGCTCTTCGAATAGTTTTCAAAGAAACATAATGCAAATTTCTTCCAAAGCAGCTTAAGCCACATAGGCTCCATTCTCCAGACGAAAAATTATGTAAATTTTCTTAACCCGGCGTCATTGTGGCTACTAAATAGAACTTGTCCGTTGTGGCCGGGTGTATTTTACCCGTGGACATTGCTGAACACTAAATTAATGTTATGTCAATACTAGTATGCTACATTAAATAATTGGCTAATAATACACGTTACTTTTAATAATTAAACATTTATTTATTAAAAAATCATCAATATAATCAAACAAACAAAAAAGAACAAAACTATTTATTCTGAGATCAATTAATTTTAAAATCGCTCGGGTATCAGATACCCGGCAACAATGACGCCCGGTTAAGTAATTAGGCTATAACTGCGTAAGCACTGTGTACGCTAGTAAAGAAGAAGAGAATTAGGCTCAGAACTCAGCCGTGGAGTTTTAAAGCGCTTGATAACTGAAAAGAATTATACTTCCCAGAAATATTTCTTTTAAGAATCATCTGAAGGGTTTTTCTCAGAAATGTTTCTTTTAAGCATCATCTGAAGGGTTCCAAAATTTCAAAGTTGACAGCAAAGCAATTCTTTTTGAGCTGTCACTTTATTATTTTGAACTCGGTTTTTACGACTTACCAACCTGAAAAGAGTGTGAAACTACCAAACCACACTCTAAAAATAATAGTCTTATAAGTCTTATAATCAACAACTTATTTAAAGTCTTAGTTTCTATCATCAAATCTATTTTAACGAAGTCAGGCTGAGTGAGATTGTTGCCGCACAGAATTCTTGTTTTGAACCACAAAGATTTTCCGAACTTGCTATTTGGTTTCTATTGAAAAGCTCTTCGAAACGATTCTAGTTCATCTTATAAGATTCGAACTTCGATTCTTCGTCATAGTAATTTCGTACAAACTTTACTTTCAACTAGGTAACTAAGTACTAAGGCCTTATGAGACCCATTCTGATATCAACAGAACTAAAGCTCGCTCACTCAATTGGCTTCTCTTTGAACTACACCGTGTTTCTTACAAAGTTCATCGGTACGAAAAGTTTTATCTGAACCTCCGAGACGTTGTCAAAAAACCTTCGACCGATAGTTTCGATTCCTTTCCCATACAGTCTCTTCTTCCACCTCCTGACAGCTTCTACAGCAGTCGTTATATGGCGTTCCTAGTCTACTGGCATATCTGCCTATTAGACTCTGACTTGTTAGCACTACTACTAGCGTCCAAATCATGCAATTGTTTGGTACATATTTCATTCACGCCACGTTTGAAAGCTTTTTGAGCAATTCAGGGATTGCTTCCACTGAGATTCTGCTATATTTGTAATATATTTGTCGATTAAATGTCTGCAAGAAGCCAGAGGCATGTAAATTCCCTCTTTTACGGAATCTAATTGTAGTGTAGTGCCTGTTCTGGCTAGTTCATTGATTTCACAGTTTCCAGGGATATCACTAAGTCACCCATTCCAGAAATATCGCGTTTCACAACTTCTAGGAATATCACTAAGTTCTGGAACCCATTCCAGGTGTATCGCTAAATGAGTTCCAGGCCATAGCGATATACCTCGGAACAATTCGTACAAAGTCTTCTTTCAACGAAGTCTTGGTTTACTGAAAGGATTATGAGCTTATGGATATTCATAAGTCCAAAATCCGACATATTTGGAATGTTAGCTAGCCTCAAATCAAACTTTGAACATATTTATAAGCCAACGAGGTCATATCAACAACAAGCTCGTCAATTCTGGCTGCATCTAATTATCTCTAACCCTTAACCTCCCTTCTTCCTCCACTAGCTGACTAAGCTACGGAAAATAATTAAAAGAATACAAATATTTCGCCACATTTCACGGTTCATTGACGACTGCCCGGCTTTTGAAATTAGAACAGTAGCACAATTTAGCTTTAGCGTAACTTTTTCGCCTAGTCGCGACCACACTTACGTGTCCGTTGCATAAAATTCAAGTCAAATGCATCAAGTATCTATTGAATTAACCAACTGACTAGGTAAGTAGTCACGCAAGGCATTAATATTTACTTACCCGTAGGCAGTCCCACAAATTATACGCGCGGTCGGACTGCCTGCGGGTGTACGGGCGGGCCGCTGGTCGGATGGTGGTTGCTAAACAGTTGCATACGAAACTTTCACTGAGGGCGGAATGTGGACGCGCCGAAAAAAGACATGCGAACTCCGCGGATTTGCTTGCACGGTAAGAAGACCTGCCGAAATGTGTGAGAGTCCCAGCTCGAACGCCTGTCCTTATGTGTCGGTGCTCGTGTGTTTCTCTGTGTGTGTAAACAAAACACTTTATTGAAACAAGCGACTCTATAAAAACCACTAATAACAAAACATTGCCACGCATCTGTTCCGAGTCGTTGGCCCGCAAGTGATAGGATGTGTGCATGGCTCCGTGCGTCCGCAGCTCCAATGGCGGCATAGCATTGAAGAAGCGTTTAAACGAGACCTTGTTAAAGCCACACACCGTGAAATACGTAATAATGATCCGTCACATACATACACTTCATTCACTTAATATTCGGACGCACACGAAGTCAACCGGGCAAACGGTGCACCGTAAGGTAGGCAGAGGCGAGCATGCAGGCGACGCGCATTTGAAGCGTCGCAATAATTTCGTTGATACACGGCATAAAAAAGAAGCGGAAAGTGGCAGCAAAGTGAAAATAAAATGATAAAAATGAAAAAAAAACATACAACAACACTGTGAAAGATTGCTGGCAAAGTGTCTTTCCGCCTGTTCGACTAACAAATCATAAATAAAAAGATAAACACCGAATGACACGTCGCACTAGCCAAGCAAATGACAATAGCTTTGGAGCGCAAGCGGTCCTCCCACCACCGCTCGACGTTGGTCGTGCAACACAGACGTGCGTAAGCCAGTAGCAGCGATGTGGTGATGATCGAACGCACAGCAGGGACGCATGACGTATAAGCGTTAGCAAAGCGAAGACCGCAACGTAGCTGGACAATGGCAGCTTGGAGCTCCGGAACTCCATGCGGGACGGCAGTGGAGGTTTGCTGCGCAAAGTGTAGCAGAAATACTGCACTACAGTAGCTGCTTTGGTCGCCGTATCGGTCCGCTGGCCGGTATGTATGCGGAGACGGCACAAGTAATTGTAAATTTGGTTGCTTGGTCGCTTTCCGCTTTTTGTTGATTACACATGCAATTTCGGCAACCGCCGGACTATGCAGACCTCTACGCAATGACAATGTGCCGCGGCGGAATTGCGGCGTTGTCCAACTCGCGCCACATTCCAAAAAAAGAACGACGAAATGGCAGAATTCATAAATAAAACATATGTGTGCATACGCAACACGGCATCGCGGCAGCGCGCCGAGATAACAAAAACAGAGTCACCATCTAACCGGCAAACGTATTAAAGCAATCCGGTGGACAGTTAGTGCAACAGCAAGCGCTGCAGTTCGGAACTCAGCGCGGCCGTAGTCTCCGACAATGCGCGGCTCGTTGGCTGGCGGGGCTAGAGAGTTTTGGTGGTGCCAGAGCGTTGCTGGGTGATACCGCAAGGCGTTTCGTGCGGCACTGCAGCAAATTGTAAACTTTGATTTTTATACTTCTATCGTCGCTATGTCAAAACGGAACGTACTCTTATTCTTATTGTATAGAACTTAGTCCACGTCCATTGTTGCGGCTTCGACAGCATTCGATGTTATGAGTTTGTATGATGATTCGCTCAGCGTGCGCAACGTAGCAATGACCTACTACTGCAAACAATGGCCGAGCGAGCTCCACAACACGACGTACTACTCAACAACAACATTGGCAGCAAGAACATCGAGTGATGAGTATGGTGCCGCTGACGGCAGTGACGGTGGTGGTGGAGCTGCTGCCATTGGTGATGATGTCGTCGTGGTCGGCCGTCGTCCGTCGTCACTGTGTCGGGTGAGTGAGTGTTGAAGTTATGTGGACCTCCGTGCAAGTTTGCGCTTTCCGTAGCAGGCGTCCAACTGTTGCAACTTAATGCTCAATACAACGTAGGTCGCATAATTGAAATGCATCACCACAAACAACAATAAACTATAAACAACGAAGCCACGTATATTTGTGGTGAATGCTGTAAGTTTTCCTCTCAACACACCGCTCCATACAGGTAGTCATGTGGCGAACGGTTGGCTCGTGTAGTTTAAGCATTCGGTAGGGGCTCGCGTGGTAACTCGTTGCACTTATTTAAGTGACTCTGGGTGTCCGACCGTGTCTTAGCTGGCAGTAGAACAATGGTAATCCGCATTGCAGTGCCACTGCTTACATTTATAAGCCTTTGGACTTGCCGCTAGTCTATTTTGTCCCTCTGGTTTTTTATTGGTCGCTGTGTCGTCCTAGAAAATTATGAACGAATTCTAAATTCCTTTGTTGAAACGGCATTTTCGCCGACGATTTGATGATGTAGCAGCGTGATTTGGTGTGTAAGCGATTGATTGCGAGTTAGGAAGCTCAATTGTACTTCGATTTAAGCATGAGGCTTGCGTAGCGCAGCGTTGTTATTTCTTACTTTTTTAGGATTTTGTCCTTTTTGTGAGCTTCGAAGACTTAGATTATTGACTAGATGGTATGGCTTTAGAGGAACTTCGAGCTTTCGTTGAGATCCATTTGAATTTTGGGCATAACCTTTTTGCGGGGATCGACATTTTTAATTATTGCTTCGACCCTAAAAGAACTTCCAAATTTTATTGAGATCCGTATCGATTGGACCCAGTCATAATCACAGAGTTGTAAACTGGAGTTCAGTTCAGTTGTCTACACCTAGAAATGGTCGTAAGCCGAAACGAAATTAAGAATATCCATTCACTTTATATTGTTTGAAATAGGCGAAAAATAATTAGTATTATCCAATCCCATTTGATGTGGGTTTTTCTCGGACTGACAATAATCTTTAGGGTAATACGCTTGCTATAAGGTTTGTCCATTAGATCCGCAGATTAGAAGCGACTACTCGTAATCTGCTAACATAGAAGTCTAGTAATGTTTCTTGAGAAAATGTGAAGATGTGGCTGGACTTATTTCCACTCAGGTCTTTAAGAGAAAGCTTTAATGACTGTATCCAGAGCTTCGTTTAAACGTACACTACAAATTAGCGAGCAGTCCTAGCAAAGTATGAAGAGATGTTATAGGCATGAAATATTCAAAATCTACAACTTCAAAGTTGTAACATTTTCTATCGGGAAGTGAACTTGGAAGTCTCCATTAAATTTGTAGAACCTGGAGAAGATGCATAGATCTTGCAACAGTCCCTTCTACTACGGACACATCTTGGGTCTGGATCCACTAATCCATTGCCGAAATAGCTCAAGACACCTCTCGGGTCAGGATTCACTAATCAGCGCTCTTCAATGTTAAACTAGGCTCAAGAAATATGAAGCTGTAGACGTCGCTGCCTCCAGAGACATCTTGGGTCAAGATCCACTAATCCAGCACTCTTCAATGACAAAATGAGTTCAACAAGTGTTAAATAAATATTTGTTCCACCGATGCAATTCAGCCACTGTCGGTGTGTCATATGGCAGTCTTCCAATCAAACACAACCGCGGTCAACGCACATTCCTCCCGAAGACACTGCCGCCGGTTGACAGCCACAATTACCGAAAAATCAAAGTATTTTTGAGCTACTTACAGGCGGCTTTGCTTTCTTTCAACACATATTTTTTATATATACTCGTATAGGCTTTGTTGTTGTCAACGTTCTGTTTGTCTACAAACTAGATTTCAGCGGTCAGCAGCAATAACTGAGCTGATTAATAGCAATGATTGACTTGCCGACAAACGGAACCGTCAACAACACGACAAAAGCCGTGCGAGAGCAACAAAGAAACTGCAAGGCACAGGAAAACGCAAACAAAAAGCCGTAAGAATACAACGCTAAGACACATACTAGCTTACCGGGGTCTAGCAGCAGCTCGTCAGTTCGACAGCTATTGCCACATGTAATGCGGCACGCGACGCGCAGAAATACGAGTCCCTTAGGCGATGCCAAGAGTCAAGGTGGCGGTGACGGTGACGCTGGTTCGGACACTGGCAGCGCTCGCTAAAGTGGGGTTGCACTGCGAAGAATCAGCGGCGGGCTGGAAGAGCTGCTGCGCGTCCGCTCCTCGTTTGGTGGGATACCCAGCTAGATACACGTGTACTTAGGTCGCATGAGGTACATTTGTATGTCTGTATGTGTGTATCGCTTATTAAATGTACGTTAAGAGTATTCTCTGGAGTCATCAAGCAGATTTATTTTAAATAAAAGTACCAAAAAAAAGTTGCAAACTACAAAAGCCGCATCGCTGAAAGACGATATTGATTTCCCACTTTAAGCCGCCGCCGCTGCCGCCGTCGTCTCGTGCAAATTGGCTTAGCCAACTAAATAATAGTGCGTCGCTGTCATTGGCTCGCCTTTTCCACCGGTTCTTCGGTCGGGCGTGTGTGTGTTGTTGGTCACCATTTAATAGCGTGAGGATTGAATTAATAATAATCGTAAATATTGTAAGTTTAATATCATACAAGTACAGCAGCGAAAAAAGTGATAAGCGCGTGATGTTATTGCTGTCGACAAGCGGCGGTGGTAAGCTTACGTACTTAGTTCGGCAGCTTTGAGATAAAGCGCTCGGCTAATGCGAACGACGCTCGTACATATTGGCAGCTAACTGACAGTTACGACGATGTTTTCGTACGTGCTTATGGTTTTTGGACGTTTTTGTCTCACAGTTGCTAGAATGAAGCCTTATTGAGGGCGGATGAAGGGTCACATGGATTAAGCGGTATAGTAGGTGCTGATGTTTGGTTATAAAACTTTATATAAAATATAAAATGAATATATTCAATCGCCACATATTCCCGAAAGCAAACTTTAAATCTTATAATATTTGACATAACTTCTTCTTCTTCTTTATTGACGTAGACACTGCATACGCGATTATAGCCGAGTTTACCAGCGCACCAGTCGTTCTTACTTTTCGGTGTTTCGTGCCGAATGGAGATTCTAAGTGTAGACAGGTCCTTCTCCACCTGGTCTCTCCAACAAAGGGGAGGTCTTTCTCTTCCTCCGCTTCTCCCGGCAGGTACCGCGTCGAATACTCTCAGAGCAGGAGTGTTTTTATCCATTCGTCGACATAACCGAACCAGTGTAACCGCTGTCTCTTAATTCGCTGAACTATGTCAATGTCATCGTATATCTCGTTCAGCTTATTGTTCCATCGTCTGCGGCATTCGCCGTGACCAATACGCAATGGATCATAAATCTTCATAAGAACCTTTCTCTCGAAAACTCGTAACGCCGGCTCATCAGATGTTGTCATCGTCTCTCTGTACCATATAGCTGGACGGGGATGATGAGTGATGAGTTTGATCTTTGTTCGTCGAGAGAGCACTTTATTTCACAGTTCCTTACTCGGGCTGAAGTAGCACATGTTGGCAGTCATTTTTATCAATATCTCAAAGGAACCATCTAATTGGGGTTCGGGCCAACCTCAGTGATTTGGAGTTCTTATATCGTCTTCGCTTGAATTGCCCGCGATTGTAGACAATCCTTTTCTGCGTCAGCCTATCAACCTAGGAGCATTGGATTTCTAGCCGGCTAAGGGCTATCAACTCGGTAGAATTGTCCAAAAATACTTAAGGAATGTTCTCTGTCGCTTCAAGTTCCTTTTCTGCCACGATCAGCCTATCCGAATGTAGTAGCTCCGTTCTCATGACAATCAGATCTACGTAATCGGAACAGACCGGATTTCTATCCGGCCTAAAACTATTAACTCGGCAAAATTCCTGCAAAATTCTTAAGGAATGTTTTCTGCCGCTATAACAACAACAATCTAGGTGCTTACTAAGCTCATCATTTTTAAGGCGCTTCACCAAGTTATGTCTTGATAGTTCTTCGTAAGCATAATCAACCTTAAATTTCGTCTATCTGAAGTAAGTTTCTGGCTTCGCTGACTAACCAACTGACCTGTTGAGCAATGTCAGTTTTTCATACGTTAACACGTTTTTCGTGAAATCGTAAGCAAAGACGAAAGTTTGTGTTGCGTTTTTCAAAATCTGCTCAAGAAATCTTATTTTTTAGATTAATTTTTCTATTGAAATGAACACATTAGCTTTCTTCATCTTCCAAACTCATCCAATGGGGAATCTCTAGGGGTTTACAAATTCTCTGACTGGCTTAAATTGACATCGATGTTGAATCCCTGACATATTCTTGCGATATTAAAGGATTTTATCCCACGCGTGTTTCTTCCATTAAACTGACTTCCAGCTTGTGAGAAACACAGTTCAGACTTGTAAAGGTCATCAGCATCAGTGTAGAGTCCACACCACGATTTTCAAATATTAGGGTCGATGGTTAATCCAACATCGGGTTGTTCAAAGTTCTTTCGCGTCGAGGTACCTTCATCTCGTCGTAGTTTAGCAATATCGTCAGTTTCTTTCGTATTAACCAGCAGGGAAAAATGCATAAAACTCTTAATTCCTGAATTCCTGATTAATTCCTGAGCTCTGGCAAACAAACTGCTATCTCACGTATCGCTATGCCGGGTTCCAACGAGCAGAGCTTAGAATTTTTTCACTGCATTCCTTTTGAGCTGAGCTGAGTCCTCACTTTAAACTTCATTTCGACGGATTTCGCGAACTCTGCTTCTATACTCACCCTTAAAAGTTTTCTTCACAGATTTGATTGAGACAGTTCCTGCTAAGCTAACTTTCAATTCTTACCTTTTTGCGTTTGTAAATGGCCGTCGCAGGCTTGAACTGACCGCCAGCCACAATCAGCCGTATTTTTTATCCGCAAAATATATTTTTAGAGCGAACTAATCCCAGCTCGCGCTGTTATTAATATACGCCTCTACCAATAATGGATGATGTACTGGGACGCTGCTGCCACTTCACACGTCAACACGGGACCGAAAGTGGACATTTAAAAAGTCGCAGAGCCGACAAAGTGCGCGGTAACTTGACTTTCATGGCTGCGCGGCGCATGGAGACACGTAATCGGTATTGCACAAAAACTGAAAGGGACAAAAGGGAAAGGGGAGGGCAACAAAAACGAACGCTTTAACGAATAGAGTTACCAGCCAGCCGAATGCAGGCGGATCAAGCAAAGAAAGAAGAAATATATATATGCATTATATATATGTATGTATATGTACGTGTGCAGGAATGGAGGGGAAAAAAGCGCGCGTACGCGACTGGCGTGCTGAATCCTTAATAAGGAAAGCAATTGCCAATTGACAATCAGCAATTGCCAATTGCAACACTGCCATTGCGAGCGCTGCGTGCATGCGGGCGCGCGAATGCATGCGTGCGTGTGCTTGTGCGCAGGGCATCTTCAAAGCGTTGCCATACCTTGCAATAATGAGTAGATTAGCGCAGAGATCGATGCGCTTTTTTTATTAACAATTCTTCTTGTTTTTGTTTTTATTGTTGTACGGTTTTTCATTACGATTTGGGTTTGTGGCGGCCAAGCCCTGTTGGCTGGCTGGCCGCTTGGCTGACTGTTGGCTTGTCGCGCAACGCTTGTTTCATGTCCAAAATCGTAGTGAACCACTTTGGTGGTCCGCGGATCACATTTGGCGGTGGCCAAGAGTGCGCGGTAAATTGTTTGTCACGCTCATGTGGACGTGACATTTGCCAGAGTCGCGCCGCCGTTGGGCTGATGAGCCGCGCGGCCGCAGGAGCCCAACTCGGCTGCTGACAATCGGTGGCGTTGCTGATGATGAGCATGCGGCTGCTGCGAGTGATGATGGGCATGTTGTTGGTGAGGCTGTTGCGGCGGACAATGAGAGCGCAGGAATTTCGGCGACATATAGACCGCGTTTGCGGCTCAACAATGTAGTGTGTCCGTCTGTGCGTGCATTTCTATGTGATACAATTCAATGAAACAAGCGTGCAAACAAGCTAAATGCGTTCGATTCCCGCAGCTGCAAAAACAGTAGCTACAAAAACAATAAGCGAAAAATTGTATAAAATTGTGGGCAACAACAAAAAAAAAAAAAATGAAAAAACGGGCGTGCGGCTGCATAAAAACCGTGGAATGAAATGAATGTTGTAGTTGTATGGGTTTTGGTGCTTGTAAGCAAATGGTATAACAAAAGCAACAACACACAACACATGCACTTATTTAGTTGTATGTTACAGAGGCTTAATTGAATTTTCGCTTTTTTATAATTGAATGCTTGCTGTGTGTTCCGCCTTATGTAAACTGTTTCGTTAGTTTTTCTTTGGTTTTTTTTTACAGTTGTTTCGATACGTTTTCGAAAGTATGCTGTAGTTGCTTTAGAAACTTAAATAGTGGTTCATTAAGGTTTTTGCATAACTTTTTTGGTGGAAAAGAAATTATTATTTAATTGATTTTGAAAATCGACGGTGTTGCGGAAAAAACAAAAATAAATTATTATTGAAAAATTAAACAAACAAAAAAATTATTTTCTAAAAACAAAAATTTTGTGAGATTAAAAAAACAAAAAAAAAATTTAAAAAAATGAACAAAAAAATTTATATATTTGAAAAACAAGAACATAATCATTGTTGAAGAACGAGAACAAATTATTTTCGAAAAAAAAAAAATATTATTGAAAAAGAAAAATTTTATTGATTGCACCAGCTAAGAAACAATATTTTTATATTTTAATTTTCAGTCATTTTGTTTTATTTATTTTTTTTTAATTATTTTTTTTCCTACAAAATTTTCTTATTTCCGAAATTTTTCGAAAAATAATAATTTTATTAAAAAACAAGAAAAAACGTTAACTTCGGTTGCACCGAAGCTAAATACCCTTCACAGGTGCATTTCTGTTAGTAACTATGTGTCCAGTTTGTAAGGCAGCTATGTGTTATAGTTAACCGATCTGAACAATTTCTTCGGATTTTACATTTTTTCCCTAGAAAATAATCTATACCAAATTTGGTGAAGAAAATAATATATACCAAATTTCGTGAATATATCTTGTCAAATGTGAAAGTTTTCCATACAAGAACTTGATTCCGATCGTTCAGTTTGTATGGCAGCTATATGCTATAGTTAACCGATCTGAACAATTTCTTCGGAGATTACATTGTTGCTTTAGAAAATAATATATACCAAATTTCGTGAATATATCTTGTCAAGAACTTGATTCCGATCGCTCAGTTTGTATGGTAGCTATATGCTATAGTTAACCGATCTGAACAATTTTTTCGGATTTTACATTTTTGCCCTAGAAAATAATCTATACCAAATTTGGTGAAGATACATTGTCAAATGCGAAAGTTTTCCATATGAGAACTTAATTCCGATCGTTCAGTTTATATGGCAGCTATATGTTATAGTGGTCCGATATCGGCCGTTCCGACAAATGAGCAGCTTCTTGAAGAGAAAATGACGTTTGCAAAATTTCAAAAGGATATCTTAAAAACTGAGGGACTAGTTCGTATATATACAGACAGACGGACAGACGGACAGACGGACGGACGGACAGACGGACAGACGGACAGACAGACGGACATGGCTAAATCGACTCAGCTCAACATACTGATCATTTATATATATAGTTTATAGGGTCTCCGACGCTTCCTTCTGGGTGTTACAAACTTCGTGACAAACTTAATATACTCTGTTCAGGGTATAAAAATATCTTAATTTTACAAAATATATGGGTTGCTCACTAAGTCATTTTTTTTTAAGTGCAATTTAAACTCGATTTTTTATTGTCTAAAACGTTTTATAAATTTATATATTCTTCATTTGTTCCAATACCTTTTGATATCTTTCGGGCAAGAGCTTAATTCTACTCTCATAAAATGTTTGGTCCTTGCGGACAAAAACCTGAACCATTTGGAGTCTTGCATTATCCTGGTGGAACGCTACAACATTTCGAGAAATCAATTCTGTCCTCTTCTTTTTAAGTGTGATACTTAATTTATCCAGCTGATCACAAGACACTTCAGAATTAATCATGTTATTGTTGGTCAAAATAAATGATTCCTTTGATATCTCAACCAACAGACAACATAACCCTTTTTAGACCATGATCTCTTGCACTTTACATTCTTGTAAACAACCCACTTTTCGGCGCCAGTAAAAGCGCTTCAATAATTCAAAAAATCACTTCTTTAACGTTTGATAATGCGACGAAGCAAATTTCGTTCTGATGAAACCATATGCCAATCTTCGAAGTTAATCCTAGACAATTGATGTGCTTCTGAATGGTCGCGTTAGACAATTTTAATCTTTCAGCAAACTCTCGAGTTTTTATTCGTCGATTTGCATAGTTCCATGACTTTACTTTATACACATCGACTGCCAAAATCATACCAATACGTGGTGCATCCTCCAAACCGAAATTGCCGGTATGAAATTTTGCAAAACAATTTTGGCATTGGCCTTAGGTTGACACACCTCTTGCGTGTAGACATCACATAATTTTCGCCTTGCTTGAATTGCATTTTCTATCCATTTGATAGTAAAACAGTGAAATATGCCGAAAATACTGTTTTCGATCTTCCATCTTTTATATGTACTAAGCACAAACTAATCCAAAAATTAAAGAAATTTTTTTACAAACAAGCCTTATTATTTCAGTTGTTCAAGTATATAACGGTAAATCGGTTATATAATTCAATCAGATCGGAAATTACGTACAGAAAGACCTAATACATTTTCTGTATTAACTTTTTTTTTGGTTACAAGTTTTGTTTAAGAATTTAGTAGAAGTAATTCAATTTATGTTATGTATTTTTTATATATATTTTCTTTAATTATAAATTTTAAAAACTTCGAAATGCTTGCTTCGTTCATACAAATACACCTTTTTTCTATCGGAAAAGTTGCGCCTTATGACATACAACTATTTAACACGGCTCTACGTACTATATGCATGTATGTATGTATAAGCATAACAAAAATATCTATAACAGTTACAAAATGATGCCGCAAAACAAATATTTGTGTAAAAAAGAATTTTCAGAAGGCACACTTTAATTCAACAGCTTTTGCACGGATGGTACAAATTCATAAGGAATGTATAGCAAAGCTTGTATATGTTGTTTGTATGTATGTGCATAAGTATGTATACATGTGTGTAATTACTAACGCCAAACACCGTGACGACGATGTAGATAATCTTTCTTGCCAAACTTTTGAGGCAAAGAACCAAAACAAACGACGAGCAAGTAAATTTATTTGTAAAAAAAACTTTTTCAAAAGCAAAAATATACATTTATCAGCATATATAAGTATATATACAAAAAATGTATATACATATTTACAAACGCGAAAATGCGAAGCAGGGAAATGCGTGACACACGAAAAAAGGACTTTCGCACTTCGAAGAATATAAATAAGTATGCTGACAAAAGAAAATGCGTGTTGAGTGTATCATAAGCTTTCTTTTGCGCACACAAAAGCACATACTCACAAGCAAAACCACCGTTTGTTTCTTCGGATACTTCAATGGTGCTTTTATTTACCTACGCCTTAGCATAAACAAAAACATTACTCAAAGGCAATTGAATTGAGTGAGTGCTAATTGAGTGACTACTCAAAGAAGCTGTGACATATATGTATATATGCATGAGAGTGAGTTGCTGTGTGCGTGTGTGTGCGAAAAGAAAGCGAAAGTGAAAGCTTGATACGCTGAACACAATAGTTGCGACAGACGACAACAGACAGCTGTCAAATATTAAAATACACACGTTCTTATGGACACTGTTATTTTGTCAGCTGCACGACTATGCGACGGTAGGCCGACAGTTGTCGTTCTCGCTAAATTTAAAATTTTCCTATATTTGCCTGCGACAGTAGGACGACAGTAGCGTTGACAGTAGAATGGAAGATAGAGAGATGAGGAAGAGTGGTGATGCCACTAATATGTAAAATGTAAAATTATTCACAGCTCTTACAAACTTGACGTTATTTTACAAATAAAAGCATAAAATAGCTCTATTATAGCTCTGCTATATCATTTGTAATAACAATTGATAATATAAAACAAAAATATATACCTATTTACTTATTTTTTGCATAAAAACTTTCACTTTGAACAAAATATTAAAATTTCATTGAAGTGCAAGGTATTAGTATGGCCACAACGAAATTGTGTACATGCAAAATGGAGAGCTGTGTTGTCTTGTGTACATGCGTTCAGGTAGTAGGATGCACAACGCCGTTTTCAGTTCACTGTCGTGATGCAATGTTGTGTCGCAACCATTGTGTTCAGCGTATGAGACAACAAAGGCACTACAAACCAAAACACCCCCCAAAAGTATGCTATGCAAAACACAAAGTTGCTTTTTAGCTATACAAGTGTGTGTGTATGATTTTACGGATGTGTATGTGTGTATGTGTGTTTGTGCGTATTGCTTACTTGCCTTCCAAATAACGGCCATAAGTAAGAGCTTTCTGCGTGACTTTATGCGACTTAGCCACTTTTATGGAGCCAAGAACGTCGAATCACGTCATCAAGTAACCCTTATCATCGGCTATATATAAACTTGTACGCGGCGTTGTTGCCGAAAACAATGAACTTTCAACATTGCCACAAGCGACAGGAAACCCAGCCGCCATCACTGCCAGCCATTGCCTTGTCGAGCCACCTAAAAGTGTGTGTGCGCTGTGTGTGTGTTGTTTGGGGGAGTCCCATAAACAATGCCAAGAAATGGCATAAAATAAAAGCGCGCACAACAACAAGAACAAGTATCGGTTGGAAAAAATATATAGTTGCTCCAATAATAACAATAACAAGAGCAATAAAATAGAAGAACGAAAGAAGCAACAAAGCGTTGGCAAAGGGATACAGAAATAAGTCGGGGGAGTCAACGCGCTTAAAGGGATTCACCCCAAACATGTGTGCGTGTGTATTTGTGCATTGCGTGAAATGTCGATTTGCGCTGGCAGTGGATGCCGGACATCGGCTGTAAAGGGCAGTGGGTGGGGCAACAGGACATAGTTGCACACATACATACATACATACAACACTCATATACATACATATATATGGATTTGGTGTCCATAAAGGCTGCCGCAGCGTAATAGTCAAGTGTATTTGTGTTTGTGTACGTGCAGCCGGCAATAAACGGCAAATACGATAACTAAAACAAAATGGTGGTGGCCGGTGCATAACGAGGCATTTGTATAGGTGAAAGCTTTGCTGTACCCAAGTGTTTATGTGTGTATGTGTTGCGTTATTCTATTTATTTGTGTCTCCAGTTGCTTGCCAACACATTTGTTCGCCGAAAAAATTGCCGCTTTGACATTGAAACCGTTAAAATGTGGAGTCAAACCGAACATTTGTGTTTTTGCAATATTTTTTATTCGATTTTTATGGCGTTCTTGTGCCGGCTGTAAAAATATTTTTTTTTAATTGATTTTTTTGAAACTTTGCCTTGCAATGGAAATTTGTTAAATTTTAAATTCTTAAATTATTGCTTGGCTTGAAATTTTTCTTCGATTTTTTTCATAAAAATTTAAAAATTTTTTAATAGATTAATTTTTTGTATTAAATTTTTGTAAAAAAATTTAAAAACTTGTAACAAAAAACTTTACAATAATTATAAGATTTTTAAAAACAATTAACACAAAAAAACTAACGAATCATGATTTAAAAAAAAAACAATTATAATATTTATAAAAAATATTTTGGAAGAGGAAATTTGTCAAATTTTAAATTCTTAAATAGAGAAATTTTTTCTATTGAATTTTTTTTAATTATTAAAATCATTAAAAAAAATTATTAATAAAGCTTTTGTAAAAAAATAAAATACGAAAAAATATTAATAGTTATAATAATTTTAAAAACAATAAACAACAAAAAACTAACAAAAAATTATTATAATTTTTAAAAAAATTTTGTTGATTTTTATTTGTTTTCATAAAAATTTTTTTAAAATTTTTATTTTTTATATTACGCTTAATTTTATTTTATTTTTTGTTTTTAATCTATTTTTACTATAATTTATTATTTATTTTGTTGTTTTTTATGCAACAAAGCAGTTGAAATCATATTTTCTCATACAAAAAACAAAAAATTGTAAAAAATATATTTAAAGCAATTTTTATTGCCTCCCACGACTAGACAACCATTTACTTATTGAATTGACCCGATTAAGAACAGCTGGTCACGTTCGCGTGCCGTTTGAAAGTTTTAATGGCTAATTACACACAACATTGAACACAAAAAGATTTCAAGAATACGCAGGCAGAGGTTAAATTGGTAATTTAACTGCTTGTTTGCCAAAACTAAAATTTTTTTACTTCAGAAAAATAGCATAAATCGTTTATATAAATATGGTACAAAAACGACAATAATATAAAGCCGAAAATATATCAAAAAATAAAAAAAATATAATAAAAAAGCTGAATAAAAATAAAATATTGATAAAAACTAAAAAAAGTAAAAATAAATTTTTATAATATAAAAACAAAATAATAAAAACTTTTTCAGATAAAAATATTAAAAAAAATTTAATAAAAGTTTCAGAAAAATAACTTATGCCATTTGCATAAAGATGTTTGATTACAAATAAAAAAATATTATAATGTAGACGGAAAATATTGCTAATATATAAAAAAATTTACAATAACAAAGCTTAAGTAAGAGAAAACCATTTGTAGAAAAAAGTATTGACAAAAAATATAAAAAAATGCAGTAAAAATTTCAGTACAATAACAAAATATGATTTCTATTAGCATGTTACAAAAAGGAAAAAAACATAAAAAAATTAATTAAAATTACACAATATCATTTTATTAACATGTTACAAAAACAACAAACATTATAAAGCAGAAAAAATCAAATAAAAAATATGAAAAAAAAATTTAAAAAAATAGAAAAATTAAAAAAAAACTGTGTTAAAAATTTCAGAAAAATTACACAATATCATTTCTATATACATAGTTTATAAAACAAAATTTTTTTTCGTTTAGCACTCTGAAAAATATGTCCTTAGCCAACTTTTCGATAATCCTCCAAATATGAGCTCTTATTTGTATTACAATTTGTTGGAAGAGAGACCAGAATTTTTCTTTCTGATTTTTTTTTTCTGATAATAAGAACAAAATGGAGAACTGTAAGGCGAAAGACCATCCCGTTACAACTAGGCGCTTATATTTAGAGAGATTATCTTAAAGGTGTTTAAATGTCTAAGAACCTATTTTAGAGTACCAATCCAAATAAATATGAATTTTTGTTGACCCACCTTAACTTACATATTCATATTTTGGAAGTTTACAAACAAACATGACAGCTGTGGCCATAATTCACAAGTTTTACTACAATCATTTATAGATATCTACACCCATCTGCATATCCTTGCGACAAATGAGCATGTTCCTGTCGCTTTATTATTTAGCTGGTTAAATATTTATATATCCGGCGAATAGCAATGACATGTCTTTTTCTACTGTACATACATATGTTTTTTTTTCCTATTTCACTTCATACATATATTAAAAATTGTACATAGGCATTTATATACTATATATTTTTCATTTTCTTTTTTTGAAAATTTTGGTTTTTTTTCCAATTTTCCTTTATATTTTTTCAACTTCCTTATTTTACAGCTAATCATTATCATTATCACTTCGTTACAATTCTGAGAAAATTAAGTGATTGTAGTGACAACATGTCGACGGCGCAGCATGAAAACAATAAAAACACTTGAAGATCACATACACATACGTATAAGTAAACATAAGTATGCATAGCTATGTGTGTAAGTGCTCAAAAACGCATAATCGCCGAGCATACAAATCTACAAATGAGCCATAAACGTTTCAAACATTTGTTGCTATTGTTGTTGTGCAATAAAACGATGCGCTCTTCGGTATTCAAATTACCAGCGACAAGTATTTGGTGTAGCATTTCCACATGCGAGCGCCACCATGCAACACAAAACCATTGCAAGTTGCAACAAGCACGCAAACATACAAAAGAACAACAAACACATGCAGTGGCGATTGCAACGAACGACAAAAAAAATTGTTGGAAAACCTACGTCACTTTAGTGCCGGCGATAAACCGACACCCGACACCCTCCCGGTGCAAATCGTCGGGGCGCACAGGTCCCATTCGGCCTTTCAGCCGTTTTGTCTGCCAGCCTCCCGTTATTTTAAACATTTTAATATGCTTTAAACTTAACAAATTTGTAGTGTTTGTGTTGTTGTTGTGTGATATCAGTGAAAATAAATGCACACACACAGTCACATTTGCTTCATATGCAAATACATTGGTGGTTGTTTGTTACTTTTTTTAAGTGTCTCTTGGGATGTACACAATTTTTAGGCGCTGCCTCGACTATCAAAATACAGTTGCCTACATACAAACAAACATTTGTACACACATATGTTCCTATTGTTCCTACATCCCTACATAGCTACAGTTGTCTGCGTCCCAGCGAACATCTGGATTTGATATATTACTCAATGTTATTTGTTATGCATGCATTTATAAAACAGAGTTGCCACACTTAACGTAATTTTAAGATTTTAACAGATAACAAGAAAAAACCGTTAATTTCGGTTGCACCGCAGCTATAATACCGATCAGAAATTTAATATATATACATATGTTATAGTGGTCCGATCTAAATAATTTCTTCGAAGATTACATCATTACCTTTGGTGAAAATTCATATGAAATTTCGTGAAAATATCTCGTCAACTGAAAAAGTTTTCCTTACAAGCACTTGATTTTAATCTCTCTGTTTGTATGGCAGCTATATAAATGTTATAGTGATCGGATCTGAACAATTTCAGCATTATTGTTTTAGGTTAGAATCTGTGCGAAATTTTGTGAAAATATCTTCTCAAATGAAAAAGTTTTCTATACAAGCACTTGCATATAATAGTTCAGTTTGTATGGCAGTTATATGTTGTAGTCGGCCGATCTGAACAATTTCTTCGGACATTACATTAATGACTTAGGCAATCACACACGCCAAATTTTGTGCAGATATCTCATGAAATAAAAAAGTTTCCCACACAAGCACTTGAATACAATCAGTTTGTATTACAGCTATATGCTATACTTATCCGACAACGCCGGTTTCGACAAATGAGCAGGTTTTTGAAGTGAAAATGGCGTGTCCAAAATTTCAGAACGATTTCTCAAAAAATAGTCACACAGTTTATATCATTTCACAAAATGTTTGTAGCAAAGTCGCAAACCCTTTTGATACTTCAATATTACCATATTCATATTATTGAAACAATATTAGTTATTTTAAAGATCAGAGTGGTTTTTGACGCTTTCGAGGTAGAGTTTCATAAACTGCTCCGCTTTTAAATTCATGAGTTATTGACGCCGATACTAGTGCTATTCACTTCGATATGACCTTGGCTTTAGGTATGTAGCTTAAACGATAAATTTTGACGGACGCTCTAAACTCAAATAGCCGAAATTATTCTACAGTTTTTCGCTTAGCTTAGACCACATTGCCTTTGCAATCAGTTGGCTTTTCTTCAAAAAAAACATTAACTCATAACCTCAATTTTTCCCTTTTTGACAATAACAAATCGGCAGTTGAGCACTTCTAAAATACAATAAATACTATTTTTACATAACAATTGACTTATCACTGAAAAAATATTGTCTATATATGCATAAACAAATCGCAAAGATATACAAACATACATACATACACGGGTTCATCACAAAGTATCACTGTTTGCTTCATCACTCGGCTTTGAGATAAAAATTCAGAAAGCAGATGGCCTTAAGCAGTTTAAAATTAGGCCAATAATTACACATTACTATGTCATATAATTAAGACAACAAATAAGCGAGAGTGCGTCGGTAGAATCGAACGCTGAGCAAATTGTTGTGGAGACATCATTTTAAAATAAAACTGTTGTCACTGAATAGTTTGTTGATGTAGGCTACATGTAGCTTAAGGAGTTACTGCTAAATTTCGGGATTAAAAAGTCGGAATTGGAATTGAGAAATTTTACATCAAATTAAATTTTTATTTGAAACAAATACGGGCATTTCCATTTTGTATTTTTTGAAAAAATCCCGAAGTTTCAGAGTCTAAAATTCGAGATCCGGGCCCGAATTCAGATGCTTCGGCATTGAGATTGGTATCAGGATGTAGGCAATTTGAATCATGTAAATGGATTTCTTTTTCAAAACAAATTTCGCAATTTTGGTTTAGAATTTTTCAAAGAAATTCCGGCATTTCGGAATATAAAATTCGAGATCGGGCTTGAGATTCAGACGTTTCAGGAGTGAGATTGAGAAATTTTATATCGCAAAGTTTAAAAACATACTTTTTCATTTTTCAAAGAAATCCCGAAATTGCAGAATCTAATCGGGGGATTTAAAAATCGGGATCGAGGTTGAAACATTTTACATCAAATTTAATTTTCGTTTCGACTTTTAAAAAAAAAGTACCGAAATTACAAAATCTAAAAATCGAAATCGGGACCGGGATTCAGGCGTTTCGGGATTGAGATTGGTATCGGCATGCAGACAATTTGAAACGCTAATTTTTGAAGAAATCCCGAAATTTCGGGATTGAAAAATCAGAATCGGGATCGGGATTCAGAGATTTTGGATCGAAAAATCTTTAAAACAATTATAGAAAATGTCTCCAGCTTTTTGTAAACACTCACGAGTTATATGGATACTAGGATCTTTTGAGATTAAAGGTTAAAATGGACAAAGGTACTTAACTAAAGGGCCTCTAAAAAAGATTATCCGTTACCTTAAAAACAAAAAAAAAACTATACCTAAATAGGAAAGAAACCTCATTCTGTTATCAGTCAATGTTTAAGCGGAAGAAATTCTAGCAAACGCTTGCACCGCTTTAAAACCCTTACCTCTCCGCAAATATCTCTTGCCTCACCTTCCACTCCCCTTGATTAAATTGAGCATCTGTGCACTTCTGACTTTAGAAAAAAATCGAAATCTGAACCTTGCCGGAATAACTTTTCAACGCACAGTAATAAAAAATTTCCTTGTCGCTGCCAAGTCTTCTTCTCTTTCCTCTGTTATCCCTTCTAACTGGCGCAAAGTAGTTAATCAATAGCAGAAATATGAGCCGCGCGGCATTTGCCTACAAAACTTACATGCCATTGACTCTTATTTCCTCAATTTGTTTATTACGAAATCGAAGTGTTGAAATATTAGTCTGGAAAAAGTGAAAACTCGACATTTGTCGTGGAGAAAAAATGCAATAGCTGAGCATTCGTTAATATAATTTACATCTATTAACACCCTCAATTCGATAAACAAATTGCTAAACAATACCTGGTATACCTCTACATATGTACATATATGTGTGTATGTATGAGACACACAAAACACATACATAAGTGCCTCTCACAGGCAGCACTTAAGTGCTTAAGTTTATTTGTTTATGCACATAAGTAAGAGTATCACCGGCTTCCGGTGTACGCCACTTCGGCTGATTTGTTATTAACACTCGGCCGTGGTGCTCCTTACACACTGGCTGGCACCCTTAAACGTCTAAACGCTGTGAACGCGCAGGAACACGCACACGCACACACCAGCACCAAAAGGACAATCTGACACGTTGCCGGACTGCCTGCTGTCATACATATGTACTTCTAAGTGTATATTTGATAAAGATCAATTGGCGAAAAGCACCCGAGGTCATTGGTATAGGAAAAAGCGCCCAAGTAAAGAGGCATATAACTTTTACGCCGCGAGGCAAACATCTGTTTTCCTTATTATTCATTATTGTGATTGAGGGTGGGAGGTAGGAATGAAGCAGCGCGAGTGTTTGACACTATTTTGTGCGCGTTGAGTGGGTGTATTGTTGCTTTTTTCGCTCGCGGCCATATGAAAGTGAGCTAAATATTATTTTAAACATGCAACTTAAGTCAATTGGATGCCGTTATTCGTATCGGAAATACGCAAAATGCCAAATTAATAATAATAATAAAAGTGTGCCGGAAGTATTTCGACTCTCTCCGGGCAACTGTTATGATAAAGAACGAAAATTTCGGGGATTTTGAGGTTATTGAGTTTGAGTTCTCTCTAAAACTCGTAACGTCGACTCATCGGATGTTGTCACCGTCCATGCCTCTGTACCATATAGCAGGACGGGAATAGTGAGTAACTTACAGAGTTTGGTTTCTGTTCGTCGAGAGGGGAGTTTACTTCTCAATTGCCTACTCAGTTCGTAGTAGCACCTGTTGGCAAGAGTTATTCCGCTTTGAATTTCGAGGTTGACATTGTTGTTGGTATTGATACTGGTTCCAAGATAGACGAAATTATCTACGACTTCGAAGTTATGACTGTCAACAGTATCATGGGAGCCAATCACGACTGCAACGACTGTTTGTTTGATGACAGGAAATATTTCGTCTTGCCCTTGTTCACTGCCAGTGACGACTGTTTAGTCTATATTATTTGCTCAAAAAAATATGCCATGATTGCTTATGGAGATATCTTAAAAAATTTGTTCGTAGTTGAGTCAGTTTGAAAGACAAGCTTTTTTCACTCTTTGCCCTACTTAGCTAAGTACTGAACTTCGCAAAATCCTATCAACTGTCAATTGAATACGTTGCCCTATGCAAAAGTTAAGAATTGGTCTACCGGATGTTTCTCCGGTAGATGAGTGCGATATGAGAAGTGATATTAATTGCTCATAATCGACCTACAGAGTAAAAATATATACATTTTAATCTTTGTTATAGATTCTAGTACTATTTATAGGACTATCATGCGACCCTTTTGACAGTGGAAAGATCTGTTTGTTTGTTGTCTACAAGTATCCATTTTTATCATAAGTTATTGTTTGTTGTTTACGGTTTATGTTTGTAGCAGTACAATGATTGTCAAAACAAGTTCTATTATTCAATGGATGTTGACTGGAAAATGCTTATCGCTAGTGCCTTGACTAAGACAATTAATAGAATAAAGACAAAGTAAAACCAAGTGAGGTTATGTTTTTAACTAGCGTGAAGGAGATTGTGAGATAGAGAGAGACAATTTATTGAAAAAAATAAAGACAACTGCTGGATATATATTTTTTTTAATTTGTTGACGGAAAAAATTTATAAATTTAAAAATTTCGATCAAGAACTTTGCGGCTTATATCAATAATTAAAAAATGTCATGTTTGTCTTAAAATATTATATATTAGTAAATATTATTACATATTATTACAGTATATTAGTATATATATAATATTTTATTAATATTTTTTGTATAAAACTATAATATTTTCATATATTTCTTAAAATAATTTATTTTTTATAAATCAAATGTTTTTCATCACTTTTAACAATTTGTATTTTTCTCTTATATTATTTTCGCAGATTTTTCCTTAAATTCTTTTTGAAATGCAATCAAAACTGTTTAAAAAATGCCGGCAATCCCAGAGATATGAGACGCTTTCAGGTACAGTACTTCAAAATTAAATGTTTTATACAGTTACCTGTATGTATAAAGATATGTTAGACTAAAGGAAAGTAAAAGGCTTTTATTACAATTTTTTTTAATTTTTTGTTCAGCATATCGCTGTCTGACTGTATTTTTTAATAATTGGCTCAGATTTTGACACATTTTACAACTTAATTTTTAATCATTGCCATAATAAAATTTCCACTTTCAAGCTTGCATTCAATCCCGAACCATTTTTTGAGTCCCGAAATTTCGGGATTTCATATTTTAACGCGTTATTAAGTAAATTAGTAGGAACAAAATTAAACCTTATTATTAAACACCAATTTTGTAAAATTTACATTTTTATTAAAAAAAACATTTTTTAAATGTTTGCTTGTTCAACTTATTGCAAAAAATCATAAATATTTGAAACCTAGAACTAAAAATGAGACCAAGAACTAAAAACTTGTTAAATAAAATATTAGCTTACAAGCAACAAATCCCGAAAAATTTTATGAATCCCGAAATTTCAGGACATTATATTTTAATGCGTTTTTTAGCAAATCGGTGTCAAAATAAAATATTCGCTTAACAGCAGACAATCCCCAAAAAAATTTTTGAATCCCGAAATTTCGTTATTTTTTATTGTAACTTTTTTTGAAGTAAGGTAGTGTCATATTAAAGTATTCACTTAACAGCAGCCAATTACTTAAAACTTTTTTTGAATCCCGAAATTTCGGTATTTTGTATTTTAACGTGTTTTTAAGTAAATTAGTGCCATAATAAAAAATTCACTTATCGACAATAAATTCCAAATAAATTATGAGTCCCGAATTTTCGGATTTTCTTTTTTAATTTACTTCGAGAAAATTATTTTCAAAACTAATAAAATTTAATAATAAATTTCTAATTTTGATCACAAAAAAGTTTTGAATTTATTCATTAAAAATGTATTTGTTCTCCCGCAGGTTGTCATCTCCACACAAGTGACCGTTGATGGCCCACTACTGGCTATATCCGATAACATGTTCGTACACAACAATTCGAAGCACGGACGCCGCGCCAAGCGTTTGGACACCACGGAAGGTACAGGAAACTCCTCCCTGTCCTTAACGGGTCACCCACTTGCGCCTGACAGTACCTATGATGGTCCGTAACAAAATTGATTTACAATTTATTTTTGTCTTTATTTTTTTTTAGTAAAGAAAAGAGTAGCATTTGAAAATGTTGCAGTAGATTAACTGTTTTTATTTCAACTTAGTAATATTTGAACAATTTTGAATTTAGTTGTAATTAGAAAAATAATTAAAATAGTTATTGCGCCTAAATTTATGCCTCTGTTTATTAAATATAAATTTTCTGGCATAGTTTCGGGCGCAAATTAAGTTTAAGCCATTATTATTTTTATTATTAAAATTTCTTTACATTATTGCTTAATTTTTTTCGAATTCGCTTAAAAATTTCAATACGGTCGTACACTTAACCACGCATCCCTTTCCCGCTTATCATTACCCACAATACTATATGCCACACTTTACTAAGCTTGCAACCTTTCTCGCTACAGGTCTTTATCCACCATTGCCGGTGGCCACGCCCTGCATCAAAGCGATTTCGCCCAGCGAGGGTTGGACCTCTGGCGGCGCAACCGTTATTATTGTGGGTGATAATTTCTTTGATGGCCTCCAAGTAGTCTTCGGCACAATGCTCGTTTGGAGCGAATTGATTACATCGCATGCCATTCGTGTGCAAACACCACCACGTCACATACCCGGTGTGGTGGAGGTGACTTTGTCGTATAAGAGCAAACAGTTTTGCAAGGGTTCGCCGGGCCGATTTGTCTATGTTTGTGAGTAAAAATAAATTTTTATTAAAAAAGATTTTATATGCTATAATTTTACTAAACCCCGTTTTTTCATCTATTCTATTCTCTTCTCTTTAAGCAGCGCTTAATGAGCCGACTATCGATTATGGTTTTCAACGTCTACAAAAGCTCATACCACGTCATCCTGGCGATCCAGAGAAATTACAAAAGGAAATCATACTTAAACGCGCAGCTGATTTGGTCGAGGCCTTGTACTCCATGCCAAGGTAAGCCACAAGCTCAGTACACCAGCTTTTTATATACAAAACTAATCAAATTCCTTACTACTATTCGGTATCTTTTAGATCTCCCGGCGGTTCGACCGGCTTCAATTCATACACCGGCCAGCTGGCTGTAAGCGTTCAGGATACCGCTGGCCAATGGACTGAAGACGACTATCAGCGCGCCCAATCGAGCAGCGTGAGTCCACGTGGCGGCTATTGCAGCAGCGCTTCTACGCCACACAGTTCGGGCGGTTCTTATGGTGCTACGGTGGCCGCTAATGGCTATGGCCCCACAACCAATATGGGTACGTTATCCTCCTCACCAGCCAGTGTTTTCAACTCCACCAGCAGTAAGTTTAAGTACCTGTAGAAGTTTAGAGCGTTAGTTGAGTGCATGTGTCACAACGTATTTGCTGTAGTACGTATTCTTAGGCATGGACCCAGAGTAGAATGTAGTTTAAAAATTTGCTAGGGTCTTATGAGTCTAAGTCCATCAAAACGTATTGTACTGATAAACTTCACCAGAAGCGCGGGGTAGTTTGGAATGGAGTTCGAGTGAATTTTCTCATTTTACTTTCCACCTCGTCTTCTTCCATCCTGAATTTGCAGCTGGCGTCCGGTAAGGTTTTCAACCTTACAGTCGATAAACCCGAAGTCCAGATATCCAGTAGTAAAACACACGAGGAGAGGAGAGCACCGACCCGTTCCCATTCTACTGATAGTGGGGCTAGAGTACCTTTCATTGCCAGCTCATCAGTTTTACAATTACCTGCGATTCCTCTGTAGCCTGGTACCCATACTAGTCTTATCACAAAGTGATTCGTTGCTATTGATAACGTGATTAGGCATTCCTTAACCAGCGCTGAACGCACTGGCAGTGAGCTCAAGGCTAGTATCACTGAAAAAACACTGCAATAATCTTGAAGTCCGAAAGCGAAGTTGAAGAAAAGAGTTCCTGACGATATATATCACTGCTCCTCTATAACCACCCACAACTTCCTCACAGGTATGTGGGCAGAGAAAACGCCGTCAGAGTTTGTTTTGATGCCTCCAAGATCCAAAATATCCAGTATAAAGTCAAAGCGTGTGTGTATTTCCGAATGTTGAGATAATTCTCACTTAGAAATCCTACTTCTCTGAGTCTGATAACAATTTTTGCGGGCACACACCTTCCATTAGAGAAGGGCACTATGTACAAAATCATATTATGTGACATGGTTGGAGTGGGCCTTAGTGCACCACACATGCTGAGAAGCTTCGCCCGTTGAACGCTCTCTAGCTTTCTTGCAAATGTGGTATTTTATAGGGCTCCCTATTATACAAAGACCTCATTGAACATAATGGGCTTGACTATGGTTTTATAAAGCCAGAGCTCTACTTTCGATGAGAGACCTCACCTCTAGCCAATGGCTCCTCTGCAGCCGTATAAGGCAATCAATGTCTTTTTTGTTCTCTCTATAATATTAAGATCATTCCTATCTAGGACGAGACCTAAATGCTTCACTGTACCTGAGCGGTTGACGTAACTCTAGCTAGTTTTCGTTTGTTGTTGTTTTTGTAGCGGCAGAATTATGCCGAGTTAATTGTTCTTGGCCAGATAAAAATCCGGCTCCGTTTTGGTTACGTATACCCGAATGGCGTGCGAATGGTCTCCACTCGTTCCAATAATTCGGAGTTGCTAAACTGACGTCACTGAAAATTTCAATGATGTAACACATAATGTATTCTGTTATTATATAGTAGTACCCATTTTTATGCACAGCAGTATAGTTTTAGTTAGTTTTGTAGTTAGTATACAGTGTTGTGAAAAATAATTAAATATTCCATGCATTTAAATATTTAAGCATTTCATGTCCCACAAAAGCCTTTATAGTGATTTCTAAAATAAATGCGAGGCATAAGATGAATTTTTAATATTTTTTTTTATTATTTTAATAATTTATTTTAATTTTTTCGTAGTGTGTAATGTATGTAAATAATTGATTTAGTTGTTAACGCAGCGATTTTGTTTCTTTTTCTTTTTTCTCTTTTCATTGCATGGCATTGTTCTAAAAAAAAAAATTGAAATATAAAAACACACACAATTAATTGTATAAATATTCGATTTTTACACGTAACTGTATTGTAATTTGGTGTTTTGTTTTGCAAAAATGTATATTGAATATTGTAAACTTTGTAAAATGAAACAAAAAACACTATTTAATATACAAAAAAAAACTACAATATACAAAAAAAAAAAATACAAAATACAAACAAAACTACAAAAAATTATAAACTCAAAAAAAAAAAAAAACTAAAAAAAAACCACAAAAAATACGAAATATGCTCAGGCAGTGCCTTTTCGCCATTAATCTCAACAGTGTCGTCACCGTGGCATCAGGCGCTAGTGCAACACCACCACACACATCCGCACCACTACCACCACCATGCGCACCAACCGTGGCATAATCCAGCCGCCTCAATCGCAACCGCCGCCGTGTAAAGCGTTCGGAGCGTGCAGCCCGAGAGATATGTACGTGCATTTGCTCTGTGAAAAGTTAACGGTATAACAAATGAGAAATATTTATTTTTTTACATTTAAGTTACTTAGTTGTGTCGCCAATGAAATGTCAACTATGCAAATATTGTGGCAAAAGTAGTTTTCGATTTTTTATTATTAAAATAATTTTATTCCACGTCGCACTATGCGCTTGAGCTGCGGCGACTATGAGGACCACTGTAGGTTACCTGTCCAGTTTTAGTGAAACTCCGCAGGTGCGTACCAGCAGATTTTACAGTTTTTTCCTTTTCTTACTCTTTTTGCGTTTGCCTGCATAGAAAAGGACAGGTAACCATTTCCGGGTACGCGCCTGAGCATTGTTCCAAAAAATTCAAATAATAAAAAGCACTTCACTCCATACATCCATATTTAATTTTGTACATACAACAACTTTGCATTTTTTCATACATAAATAATATTATTTACGAAGCTTTAAAAAAAAGTAATTTCATAATACAAAAAAATTTAATTGTGAAGCTTTTAGTGAAAGCTCTCTTTTTTAAGAAATAGATTTATTAATTGTTTTCTATTATCTACAAAGTAATTTAAAAAAGCTATTTGAAGATTTCGAGTATTTTCAAAAGCTTTTAAAATTAAAGCTTAAAAAATTAAAAAAAACTTTATGAAAGTTTCTTGACAATTTAATTGAAAAACTATTTCCTTTTGGAAGCTTTTAATCAATTTCGAGAATTTTCATAAGCTTTTAGAGAAAAACTATTTTATATAAAATTATATTTACGAAGCTTTTTAAGTAAACTTAGTTTATTAAGCAAAAAAGGGCTTAATTGTATTTTAGTTATATTAAGAAATTAAAAAAAGCTTTTTGCAAGCTTTTGAGAATTTCGAGAATTTGTTTAAATGTATTTTAAAGAAAAACAATTTGATCAAAAATATGCAAAAACTGTTATTTAAAAAACTTTTTAAGTAAACTTATTTCAGTAAAAACTAAAAAATTAAAAAATCAGCTTTTTTAAAGCTTCGGCCCAATTTTGAAATTTTTATTTTTTTTATTTCTCATAAAATTTTGTATATCACTGTTTCTAATTTCATACCATTAAGGAATTAAAAAAAAACTTTTTCCAAGCTTTTAAGCAATTTCGAGAAGTTTTGTAAGCTTAAGAAAAACTGTTTCATTAAAAGAAGATACACAAACAATTTATTTACAAAGCTTTATTAAACAATAATGGCTATACAATACAATACACAATGTATTATGTTATATAAAGTACTAAAAAAAGCTCTTTGGAAGCTTTTTTGCAATTTTGAGAATTTTTATAAGAAAAACTACTTAATTAAAAAAATAGCACAAGAAATTTATTTAAAAAGTTTTTTAATAAAGCTCATTTTAGTAAGAAATTATTGCTTAATTGTTCGTCATCTTATATTAGAAATTTAAAAAAATTAAAAAAAAAGCTTTTTGAGCAATATTAAAAACATATTTTTAAGTTTCATAATTTTTCAAATTTTCATTGTTCAAAATGAATTTTTACTGCAAGTAAAGTTAAAGCTTACAACTTTTTAAAAAGCTTTTTGGAAGCTTCTTGGCAGTTTTAATTTTTTTTAATATAGTTCCAAAATTAATTCAGTCCCAAGCAGTAGTACAGCTCAAAAAATTTAAAAAAGCTTCTTGGCAATTTTAATTTTTTTGTTAATTTTCATATTTGGTTAAAATATGAATTTTCAGTGCAAATATGAGTTAAAGCTTAAAAAATTAAAAAAGCTTTCTGAAAGCTTCTTGGCAATTTGATTTTTTTTTTAGTTTTTAACATATTTTTTTTTAATTTTCAAAAAATATTTTCATCATTATATAGAAGCAGAGCTGAAACTGAAAAAATAAAAAAAAGCTTTGTGAAAGCTTCTGAGCAATTTTAATTTTGTTTTTAGTTTTTAACATATTCTTTTTAATTTTCAACAAATGTTTGCATATGTAGTTAAAATATAAATTCTTACTGCTATTTGCAAGCAGAGTTTAAACTTTTCTGAAGCCTTTCAATTTTGAAACTTCGTTTCTTTACACCGGCTTTATTGTTTACATTTTAATCTCAAATGGATATATAATTTAGAGTGTCCAAAATCATAAAGCTCAGTGTCGTAAGTTTTTACAAAGCTCTGTATGAATTTAAAAAAAATGTTGGAGTTGATATTAAAATCTTATTTGTATACTCAACAGCTTTCACTTTTGTTACGAATTCAAACTTGAACTTGAAATAAAAAAAGTTAACTTCCCCAAAGCTTTAACTTTCTAAAACTATGTATAAAATATTGAAAGCTTATTTGTAGCCTAAATTTTTTTGGTGTATTTATGCTGTTTTCTGCTTGAAATGTTTGGCTTCTTGAAGCTTCTTTAACAAAGTCGTATATTTAAAAAACTTTTTTACAACTTTAAAGCTTGGTTATTTGTATTTTCAATTTCTTTTTTGTAACTATGCTGTTTTCTGCTTGAAATCTTTGGAAGTCTTTTTGCCAAAGTGGTAAATCTAAAAAGCTCTTTTGCAGCTTTAAAGCTTGGTTAGCTGTTGTAAGCGCTAAGCAGACGCATAATTTTTATTTAAAAAAAAAAAAAGCTAAAAGCTAAAGCTCGCTAAAAGTTCGTATAAAAAATTATCTTCAAAGCTTTTAAAAGCTTTCGTGTTCTGTGAGCTTTCTAAGCCTTGTGAAAATTTTGCGGCTTATTTCTAGCATTAATTTTGGGTAGCTAAAAGCTGCAACTGCTAAAAGCATTGCGTGAAAGCATTCAGCCAGCCACATTATATAGTCAACATTTGCATAGTTGAGGCATTTACAGTGTAAAGCAAATACATTTTATATACAGTGCAACAATAAATTAGGTTTTAATCGAATTTTTTTCTTTGTCTTCCAGGGGTGAGCGGCCTCAGCTTCAATCCATTCACGCTGCCAACGTGCAACACCCAAGGCTATGGCACAAGCCAACTGGTGACATCGACCAAATAAAATGCGCATTGGCCTACAAACATATGGGAACAGCAAATATCAAAGAAAACTACTACATACATACTCACATAAAACATATGAGCATTTGCGATTTGCGATTTGGTTACAACAAAAATCATATGCGAAATTACATATCTTTTTTCTAGAGTTAAGTCAAGACGGGGATGGAAAAATGATGATCAATCAAAAAAATACATACAAAATATTAAAAATATATTAAATATAAATTAAAAAATATATAAAATAAGTTATAAAAAAAAATTTAATTTAATTTCAATACTTATACATACATACATAAATATAAGAAAAAGTAGAAAAAAATAAGTTTTTAAAAAATAAATGCAATAAAAAAAATATATATATATCGTTTTCTTCAACATTAAGCGTTAATAGATGCATAACATGAAAAATCATTTAATATAATATAGTTGAAAAAAATAAAATAATTATAAGCTAAAATATATATAAATATGTATTACTTTTTGTTTTCGCGTGCAATATAAAGAATTACAGTTAATTTGTTAATAATTACATATACATACTTACACACACATACAGAAGCGAAAAGAGATTTGATATATTACTTAAATATTTAAGTAAAATTATATTAAGTTATTTAGATTTTTTACTTTGCTTTGTAAATAAATTTTCTTACTAAAAAAATAATAAAAATTAAAAATTTATCTTTTAAGAAAAAATATATAAAAATGACAAATAATATCAATCAAACATATTCAATTGTAAATAACAGCAACAATTCATATCAAATATTTGTAACAACAAACTAAACAAAAAAACAGCAACAAAAAATTAATTAAAAATAAAAAATTAAATAAAAATAATAAAATGCAAAAAATTTAAAAATTAAATAAAAATATGTAAAATTAAAATAAAAATATATTGTATGAAAATAAAAATTAAAAAAAATTTTGAAAAAATTTTCAAAAAAATTAAAACTAAACTAAATACTGTAGATAGTTAATGAATTTTAGAAAAATTTGTATACGAAGTTTCTGTCTGCAACAACAATACAATTAATATAAAAATATTAACAGCATACACTTATCAAAAAAAATATAATAAGCATAAAGTAGAAAACTGCAATTACACACAGCAACACACACATATGTATATGCGTACAAACATACATATATACACACACATATATCATACCGAGTTACAATAAAACACCCAAGCATACATGCACACACCCACAACAGCTTAGCATTAAAGTTTAGCCGATATTTAGCAAGAATTTTCTTCTTTTTTGCTCACAGTGAAAAATATTTGAAAAAAAAAAAATACAAATGAAACTTAACATACTTAACTAGAACAATGCTACAATCTAATAATAAATATAGAAATGAAATACGAAAATCTGAAAATTTGAAAATTTTTATTAATATAGTGACTTTTTAAGCGCAAAGATTTTTGAAATGAAAATTATAATTTCTTTCATCTTTTTAATATTGTTAAATAGTTATGAAACAAATTACGCATGTTAAAAAAATTTGGTACTAATGGATTAGGGATATTTTGCAACAACAAAATGTAAATAATTTGTATGACTTTTATAATTGATCAAAAATAATAATTAATGAAACTCAATTTTTTAATTTGAAACAAAAAAAATATTAAAATTAGACTTAATTTTTTTAAAAAATTGCTTAAATCTAATTTTATAATAATTATTTTTTTTTTATTATTTTATTGATTAGAAATTATTTTTTTAGAAAAAATTAAATATAATTTTATTAATTATGAATTAAATTAAAATTTTTTAATTAATAAAATTATATTTAAGTTAGTTAAGTAATAAAATTAGATTTAATTTTTAAAAAATTTAAAGAGCAACAAATTTTATTAAAAAAATTATAAATTTTTTTACTTGAAAGATTGAGACTTAATTAAATAAAAAAATTAAAATCCCGCTAAAAAATTGTATTTACTAAAATTAGAAATGAATAGAATTTAATTAAATAGTTTCATGATAATTTTTATTTGAAAAAAATTTATAATTTATACAAAAAAATTTATAATTTTTTTTAAGATTGTGATAAAATATTAAATAAAAAAATATTTTTTTTAATTAAATAAAAATATATTATTATTTTTATTCAAAATCCTTATTAAAAAATAAGAATTTTTTTGTGTCAAGAAATATTGGACTTGATTTTTTAATGTAAAAAATTCAAATTAAAGAATAAAATCTCGTTTAACTATTTTATTGTTAATTAAATAATTTAATTATAGTATATTAATATTTTTATTCCAAATCACTATAAAAAACTCGAAAATTTTTTTTTTAATTTTATAAATTTTTTGTTTAAAGATTTTGACTTAATTAAATAAAATAAAACTAAATTCTGTTAATTAAAATTTATTCAAAAATATTATGATTAATTAAAAAAATATATGTAATTAAATTATGATTATTTTTTTTTTCAAAAATACTATAATTTAGTTAAATAAATATTGATTTTTTAAAATAAAAATTTAATTTTCTTAACAAAAATAATAAAAAATATATATATCATAATTAAATAAAACAAAAAACTGCTATAAATTATGATTATTATTTTTTATTTCAATAACATTATAATTGAGTTAAATAATTTAAGTATAATTTCTTATTATTTGCATATAAAAAAATTTAATAATTATTTTAAAACTCAAATTTAATTATTTTAATTAAAAAAATCACATAGTAAAAAAAACATTTTTTAAACTTTATTTTTTTTTTTTATTTAAATAATTCAATTACAATTTTTTATTTTAAAATTAATATAATTTTATTACATACATTTTTTTATTTAAAGTAAAATGTATTTAATACGCTTATATTTGATTTTCTTAATACAAAATTTTATTGAAAAATATTCAAATTTTATATAAAAAAACTAATAAAATTATATTTATTTTTTCATTAATACAAATTAATTTCATAAATTTTTTATTTTAAAATTAATTTCATTTAATTACAAATATATGCTATAATTATATTGTTTTAAATTAATATATTTTAATTTAATATTTTTTATTACAAAATTTATTGTTATTTCTAATTAATTAGTTTCGAAAATTTCTTATCACGTTGTTGTTGCGTATACCCTTACCATATTACCAAACACGCCGTAAATTGTTTTTTGTATTATAGTTATAAGCTATATTTGCATGTACGAATACAGTATTGTAAAAAAATATTACATTTTACGCAGTAACTGTTTCGTACGGTAATAATTAGTGTTTCTAATTAATATTTGTAAAATTTATTGAAAATGTATATTAAATAATAATTAATTTAAAAATAAAAATATAATTAATTATTAAAATACATACACATTTTAAATTCTGTAAAAAAGCATACGTTTACTTTATATTAACAGTGTTGAGGAAAATAAATTTGGTGGTAAAAGGAAATTTTAAGTAAGTATGTAATAATTTTAAACTGTAAGTATCAAAATCGCTTCCTTTAAGTAGATTTTCCATCAAAATTCGATGATACTTTGTATTGAGTTCCGAGTGGGGGATATGACTGGACTACGACGATATAAACAACACTCAAACCACAAAAAGCTATATTGTGGACCGCTTGCTCGCTCAGAACTGAATTATAATTTGCTTCGCTAATCAACCTCACTTAAATCGAACAGAATGTACAGATTTTCATTAAAAATATCTAGTTTATTAATAAACCCAAAGCCCTAGTCCTACCCGATGGACAACACTAACCAAAACTGCTCGTGTTATGTCCCATAGCATTACAGAGTTCCATAGTATACATGCACGAAATTCATTAAATATGCAATTCACAACCAACAATTACATTTCCTTATATAATTTCACTTCAATTCCCAACCGAATTTTCTCAATTACTTCCTTCCATTTCGTTATCACGACGTAACGCAACGTAACGTCATTACCGCTGCTGTCATTTCAGACATTTCTCATTTTCTCTTTCCGACACATCTGGCAACAACGCAGATGACGTTTTCTTTCACTTGATCAAATTCACTCTGCTGTTATTGAGCTGCGAAAGCTAAACGAAAATTGTTAAAATTTTATTGCAAATTAATTGTGAGTAAATGTTGAATTGGTATTAGCAGGCAGACGGTGAAGAAATCGATTTGAATACATAGTGAAATTGTAATATTTAAATGAAAAATAGCAAATTTCTCGAGCGGCCGAATAAAAATTTCACTACGCGACTCCCATTTTCGGTTAGGGTCGTGGCTCGCGTGTTAAACATATGTGCGAGATAGAGAAAGCCACTGCTTGCGGCTGCATGTAGCAAGTGTGCGTGCGAACGAGCAGACAAGTGTAGTTTTATTTTTTTGTCGTTTTGGTGTAAAGTTGAAGAAAATTTTTGAGCAAAGAATTTAATAATGAGATAATCTTTGTATTTATCCAAATAACATCAGCGAAGTGAAAGAAAAGCCAAACAAATTGTTAATTGTTTATATAATTAATTGAATTTGAAGTAATTGTGTTGGGGAAGTGCGTGTTATGTGGCTAAATATCGATAAGTCGCAACAGCTGATGCACTGGTGCGTTTAATCTTTACTAGCAAACCCCCACGCCGGTGGGGCTTAAAGCATTATAACAAAAAAATAAGAAAAAAAGAAGCAAAAAACACGCCAGAGAGTGATTCACAAGTTTTAAGCAGGCGTAGCACCTTTCCAAAACTGCACTAGCTTATGCTTATTAATGTGGAATTTGTTGTTGAAATATTTGTGTGTCTATGAGATACGTGTGAAAGAAAGTTTCGTTTAGGAAGGCTTTTTGCTTTCTTCTTTTTTTTTTGTTGCATGAATCGAAGGATTGATTGCTGTTGTCTTCTTGTGGATTACGGTGCTCGTGGCTGAGCGAAAGACGATTGCGACGACCACGACCACAACGACAACGAAGACTATCGGACGGATCGGTTCTTGAAACGACCCGCTGCTGGTCATTTGGGAGAAGATATACATCTGATCTGGATATAATTGATGCATAATGGATGCTGGACAGCAAGAAACTAGACAGGTATCTATTATGTGTGCGTTCTTATCTATTTTTAAGCGACACACTTGCATCGAGCACAACAACATAAAACTGAAAAGATTTTAATATAGGAGTGTGTAAATACATATTTACATTTAATGTGCGTGTGCTCAATATGTATGCAAAACACCAGTATGCCAGCCCAGTCGTTGGCACTTGTTTACCCACGAATTTCGTAGCGGCAGCATAAAGGCAAAAAATATGATATCATCAAATGTCAAACAGCATTTTTCGCTTTTTCGTCTAGTAGAAACTGTGAAGTGGAAGCGCATTGTATGCTACATAGCTGCTCATGTACTCCACATTCATTCATTCATGTAATACATACACTTGTAGATATGGGCGAGTATGCACACCAACATTGTAGGTAGCAGTTTTTAAAGTTGATTTAATTGTTGCAACTTGTGTACGCCTGCTGGCTGTACGCTATTAGATGCATTTAAGAAAATCTAAAAGCAATTAGGAAATCGAAAGCGTAAAGACCAACAATTGATAGCTGCGGTCATATTAACTCACCTATATAACTCTACGTGTATATACATACATGAGTTAAATGATGGTTATATTTTAAATATGAAAATGTAGCTTTGTCGGGATCATTCTCTGCCCACCTACTTACTTACATACAAGCTTTGCAAGTTGTACGCTTTGCCGTAAGCGTTATGAGCCAAGCACCTGGCAAACCACCTACTCAATAAATACGCCAGCGACCAGTTTTTTACGTTTTTACCTTTAAATTGTTATTGTTTTTACATTTTTTATGTATAATAGGTTTTTATTTTGCTGTTCTTTTTAACGGATTAAGCGCTTCTAAAATGTAAAAAAGAAAATAACCCAGGTATGTTGTCATTTTAAATACTGTAACAGCAACAAATTGTATTGTTTCCTATTTGGTTACAAATCAAATTGCTAGCCAAAGCAAATTTCATATGCGAATTTGCAATAATCCAATAACAAAAATTAGGTGAGTCAATGTATTATACGGAAAATATTGCATATGCAAAAACAAAAACAAAAAATTATGATTAAAAGAAAAGTGTAATATCTTCACAATCGCGTAAGCTTTTTATTTTACCTACGCTGCTGATAGCCATCAGTCGATTGGGTTACACCCAAAAAGTGAGCACAGCTATGGCATGCCAAAAAGTCGCTGTTGTGCTTTGATTACCCCCCTCTTACGCCCTCTACAGAGCATACAAAGAAAAAAATGCTGTTGTTGTTATTGGCATATAAATACCTTTTTGCTGCCGGGTCGGATTGTCGTTTATGCTGTTGATTGTGTCAACATTGGTTATACGAAGTGCCTAACCCTCGAAGAAAATGTCGCGAAGTGGTGGTCAAAAGAGGTAGCGATGAACTGTGTACAGCAAGTTCATTAAGTATTATAATAATCAATTATAAAAGTAACAAAATGTGTCGCTTAGCGCAGAACACATCATATTTATACTTTATATCTGAAAACTAAATCTACTTTTTTCTCCCTCTGTAGGCACATCATCGTGCTTCCGTGAAGTGGCTGCTCGCCAAAGCCTTCAACAATAATATTCCAGACAATTTGCGCGAACCCTTCTATACCGACCATGACAATCAGGAACGGCTGAAACCGCAAATTGTTGTGGAAATGGGAAATGCAACGCTATACTGCCAGACATTATCCAACATATATTCGGATCCGAATTATCAAAGTCTGAATCATTGGTCCATATTGCAGACATTGTCACGTAAGGGTGTGCCAGTCGCTGAGTCACCAGAGATGCCATTAACCGAAACGGTTTTGATACAAACAAATCCTTTGAGGATAGTAAGTATTAAATATTTTTTATTCAATTGTATTTTAAAAGTTGTTTTTTTGTGAAACAAGTATGTAAAAGTCACGAAAATCAAGTATAAACATCGCTTTTTATTGCATATTTATTTAATCATTGTCCTGCTTATCTTTCAGAACGCCCACATGTCCGTGATTCAATCACTAATGACTTTGTACGCAAAGGAAATAACTTCGGGCGATCGCATAGCTAACGCTGTTGCCAGGTGAGTGCCATAAAAATTTACAAAAAATAGCAGTTTAAACAAATTTCTTACTTTCTTACAGAATTACGGGTAATAATGGCCAAACGTTACCACACGATCAGCCATTCGATCAGCTGCTCTTGCTGTGGATCTCACATGCGTGTACTTCGTTGAAGAAACGTATCGCCCGTGATGTCGAATTGGGCGCAACGGATGAAAATGTAGCAAGAACATACCATTTTAAAGTTGTAAAAAGTGTTAAACTATTTTTTTTTCTGCATCCACAGGGCGTGCGCCTACAAGTGCCCAACATTCCAGGAGTGCACGATTATCAGAGCTTATGTGATGGCGTTTGTTTAGCTTTATTTATATCGTATTATTGCCCGAAAGCGCTACCATGGACGCTTGTGCGTATTAATTACCTACCAGCCGTCGAGGATTCCGTACACAATGTGTCTTTAGTCAGCAATTTTTGTCAAAAACATTTGCCATATAATGTGTTCCATATGATGCCCGAAGATGTTACATACATGCGCAAGTGCGTACCTACAAACATATTCCTTCCTTTCATATTTTTAGCATTTACAAGTGTGCATCTTGTTCTTAATATTTGCATTTTCTATTTTTCACAGTTCAATGAAGCTGAATTTAGTTGTACTTTTGGCGGATTTATTTCTACTATTCGAAATCCATCCTGCAAAATGTGTTTGCTATCCAGGCATGGATGCGCCAGGTAAATTGCTCTGCATTATGAGTTTTATTGTATGTATTTAAGTAGCTATTGCTATAATTAGCGCATATCCACTTGTATTTATTATTATTTTGTTTTATTATTATTATTGTTTTTGGTATTGTTTGCACATCTGCTCATGAGCGCGCCTACAAATATGTTGGAAGCAAAGCAAACCGCCAAATAATACTGTAAAATATCAATTCTTTGAAGTTGTTACATATGTACATACATACATATATGCTGCTTCTTCTTTTTCTGTTCTACCTTTCGCGTACTTGTACTTTCAATACATTTGCACTTGCAAACAGGCAGACAATTGTGTTTGTTGGACAGCAGCAGCTGTTATACTACATATTATGCCGTATGCAAAAAAAAAACATAAATCTATTTATGAGAAGGAAAATTGTTGTTTTAAAATACTTTATATGTTATATGTTATAGGTATTGAAATTTGTGTTTTTAATTTTTTTTATTTTAATATGTACATTTTTTTATTTTTTTCTTTGTTTTATATTTATTTTTTTTTTTAATTTTTTTTATTTTTGTTTTTAATTTTTTTATGTACTTGTCATAGTTTTTTATAATTTTGTTTAAGAGTTTAAGTTTTTTTATTTTTTATAAATTTTTTTAATCTGCTTTCACTTTTATTTTATTTTTATTTCTTAATTTTATTTTTTTTACATATATTTTTTAACTTTTTAAACTTTTTTAAGTTTTATTTAATTAAAAAAAACATAAACGTATTGGGAACTAAAATTATTTTGTTAAATTCTTTTTTAATTTATATTTACTTATTTTTTCATTTTTTTTATAGTTTTTGTTTTTATTTTTTTTAGTGTTTTATATTTTATTTTATTTTCTATTATTATTTTTTTATAATTATAAATTTTAATTTTTAATATATTAAGATATTATATTTAAAAAGTTATTAATAATTCGTTTAGAATTTTCTTCTGTGAACTTTTTTACCCATTATCGCTAGTTTAGAAAATTGGCTTACTTCACGTGCTACACACACATTTCTTTAATTATACCCTGTACAGGGTATATTAACTTTGTCAACTTTGTAATAACCAGAAGGGAGACCTTATAACAAATATACATATGTATATTGTGTGCGTGTTGTATCGTCTGTCTGTATATACGCCTTCCGTTTTCGAGATCCTTTAGTCCCTCGGTCTTTAAAATATCGTTCTATAATTCGGCATATGTTTGTTTTTTCCCAATAATCTACTTACTTGTGGGAACCGCCGCTATCGGACTACTAAAGCTTACAGTTCTCAAACTGACCAATCAAAATCAAGTTCTTTCTTGTATGGAAAACTTTTTTATTTGACACGATATTTTCACGAAATTCGGCATGGCTTATTGTCTAAGACAACAGTACAATTTTCCTTCCTTCGGTCTTCTAGAAGTTTTTTTAATTTGTTTTTAATTTTTTTTTTAGTTTTTTTAAATTTCTTTTAATTTTTTAAATTATATAATTTTTTTTTAGTTTTTTTAATTTTTTAAATTATTTTCTAATTTAAATTTTTTTTTTTAATTTTTTATATTTTTTTTTTTTTGAAATTTGTTTTTAATTTTTTATGCCTCAACTTATTTATTACCCGTTATTTTCTCAATATTTTTGTCTTCTTCAACAAATTGCAAGTATTTTTTTCATTATAAAGTACTTTTTAATTTCAAAACTCTTAGATTACTTTGCTTTCAACTTGTCTAGGCACCCTCCCTACTATCTATTAACTCTATAAACTGTTAGGTGTGCCTCCCACCGCAAATTGCCCACATTCTTAGGTATTAAATTTAATTAAGTAACGTTAAATGTAACTAAAATTTTAGCCATTAATTGTTTAAAATGAAAATTCAATGCAGTTACCAACACACTTATACCTAATCTCTCTTTCTTTGTATAAAAAATTACAAAACAAAACAAAAACCAAAAAAATAATAATAATAATGACAAAAAAAAAAAAACAACCGTGTGCCACACGCATTCTTGTAGAGATCATCAGTAAGCGTTACTTTGGCGTTAATGAGCATGGAATATGTCATCGCAGGGGTCTCACAATGCAGCCCGTCATACCAATTCCAGATCTGAGAAGTGATTCAGATTCGAATTATGGCTCGCCAACGAATCGACCTCCATTTCAAGGTCTTTAACAAATAAAACATAGAAAAACAGTATCAAAAAAAAAATTCCGTTAATATATTTGTTTAGCATTGTTATGTGTTGCATACATATGTATACTATATACTACATATTCTATATATAATTTTTCAATATTGTTGCAATTGTTTCAAATGCGTTGCAGTCCTTAATTAATTAATTAGTGCATGTTTTCGTTCATTTGTGCGCATTTCTACAAATTTTCGTTTAATTACGCACATAAACAACTGATTATTTGCGTTCCAATGTTTTGCAGTTCAGTTTCTAATATATACATATATTTTTGTTGCGTTTATTCGAAGTTGATTTCATTCACATTTTCCTTATGAATTCATCAGTTTTCATAATTTTTTGTCTCATGCGTAGCATTTCAGCCTTTCATGCAACAACAATCACCATTGCTTAGTTCTCATTTCCTCTAGCATTAGCGTTTTTGGTGTGTCTTGCAACGCCGCGGCATCCATGCCACTCACGCATCTCCAAGCAAGCATCGTTCGGCAGCTTTAAGCACTCGGCAGCCTCACTGTCTTGTTCAATTCCTAACCACTTTGCCCAACAAACCGCACTTATTCGTTTACCGCAAATTAGTACACTACTAACAAATAAACCAAAGCGTTGAATGTGTGAAATTTAAGGTTAAAAAAATATATATATAAAGATGTTTACAGTTTAATATTGCAAACCTCATAACAAATGGTAAATATGTTGTTGTTGTCACCCGAAAAGTATCAGCCATCAACTAAAATCTTTATTTCTCAAATTACACATTTTGAAATAGATTTTGAAATTTTCGAAAATATCGCTTTTCGAATTCCTTTATTAATTTTGCGCTTTAATTTGCAATTTACTGTCGTATAGCAGTGTTCCAACCAATTTAAAATTTTTTTTTCGCAATTTTTCAATCAATTGCCCTTCCCTGGTAAATAAAAAAAAAAACTTTTTTTTGGAATAATTATAATATTTTTTTATAGCTGCTTAGAATTTGTCAGTACGTTTCTGTGCATTTTAAAGTTTGTATATTTGGTCTAGTCAGTATTAATTTGATTTTTTTTTATTAAATACAAATAATAATATAAAAAATAATTATTAAAAAAATAGTTTTTGATATTTTTAAAACTAATTTTTTAAATAAAAAAACATAATTATTATTATAAATATTGCTTTAAGAACTTCAAATCTTAATTTTATTTTTTTTTATTAAAAAATAACATTTGTTAAAAAGTAGTTTTTGAAATTTATACAACTAATTTTTTGAATAAAGAAAGTAAATATTATTAAAAATATAGTTTTGAGAATTTTAAATCTTATTTTTTTAATTAAAGTATTAATAATTTGTATACATAAATTTTCATTTTTTAATAATAATTGTAAAATAAAAAGTTTTTGAAATCAAATACAAATTTTTTAAAATTACAATAATGGTTTTTGAAATATTAAGACTTTTCTTTTAATTATAAAAATAATACTTATTATTTGGTACTATAGTTTTTTAGAATTTCAAATTAACATTTTTTTAATAAAACTATTAATTTTTACTTTTTGAAAATTTCAAAATAATATTTTTAAAATAAAATATAATAATAAAAAAATATCTTTTGAAATCAAAATAAAATATTTTAAAATTACAATAAGATTTATAAAAATAGTTTTTGAACTTCTAATTCACAAAAATAATGATTAATATGATTACAGTTTTTGAGAACGTCAAATCTAAATTTAATTTTTTTAATTAAAGTAAATAGTTTTTGAAACTTAAAAGTTTTTTATTAAAAAAAATAATTATTACAATTCTAGTTTTTGAAGGGTTAAAATTTAAATATAATTTTGAAAATTAAAATAAATAGTTCTTAAAATTTTCTAAACTATACATTTTAGTCTTTAAATCACAAATTGTAATTATTAAAAAATAGTTTTTGAAAATTTTAAAATAATTTTATTTTTCTTAATAATTATTATAATTCTAGTTTTGGAAGTTTCTAATCTAAATTTAAATTTTTTTTATTAAAATATTAATAATGAATATGTAAACATAATTTTTGAAAATTTCGAGTCAAATTTAAAATTAAAAATAATAATTATTTATCTAAATATAGCCTTTGAGAATTTCAAAACTAAATTTTTTTAAATTAAAAAAATAATATAAAAAGTTGTATTCGAAAGTTTAGAAATTTTAAATTAAAATATTAATAATTCATAAACATCTTTTTTTTTTAAATTTAAAGTCTAAAAATTTTGCTTTTTAATCAAATTTAAATCTTGGAAAAGTTTATAATTTTGGTGATATGTAAAATTTATAAAATTTTTACTAATATAAAAGTGATTATTGAATAAAAAGAAAAAATTATAAAAAAAATTAATAAATATTTCCTTTCGAAACTAAAAATAATAAAACAAGCAATAATTAAAAAAAATTAATATAATAAATTGTCTTCGAAAAAGTTACGAAAAGTTTTGTATTAAAAATAAATTTCGAAACTAACATAAAAAAATATTTTTATACTTGAAAAAAAAACATTAGCGCAGTTTCAATAATTCTGTTTATAAAATTTCTAAAACAAATATTTAAATAAGATATAATAATTTACATTTTATATTACATATTCTTAGTTCTAGAAATTTATTGCTTGTTATTTAAAAAAACACTAGTTCGATTTTCTACTATTATTTTTTTTTTGTTTTGAATTTTTATTTTTGTATTTCCGTGTTGTATTTTTGCTAATTTAGTATTTGAAGTTATTGTTTTGAAATCTAAAACACGCTGTTGCTAGCTGCCATAATATCTTAAAATTTGATTTCAAAGATTTACTCAAATAGCCTAAGAGTTAAAAAAGTTCTTCGCAGAGATTTCTTAAAATTTCGAGAAACTAAATTTCTGGGCACTTTGAATTAAGTTTTAGTAGTATAGGCACCTAAGAGTATACTAAATTTTTCATATATAAAATTAAATACTTTAAAAAACTGTATACTTTTAGGGCCATTTCAAATATTCCCCTGATTTTTTGCCTTTTCCTAATCCAAAATATCGACCGAAAGCGTAAAATTGAACGGTTAATTCCAAAGCACCCAATACATCACTACTCCGCAATATTTGCCATGCTGTTCTAACCTCAAAATCCCCGAATTGCTCAAAACGCGTGCAATGCCTAACCAAAGTTCATTTCTAACTGTTTTTGTCCGCACACGCACAATTCCCAAACACACAAGCTGACCCCTGCTGCCAGAAACAACAGTAAAATACAATGAATTAACCCTAAACCAGCCATATCTTCCAAGTCATGAGTCCAAATCTCTGCAAAGGTGGCTTAAGTCGTTAATGTTGAAAATAAAGCGTTAACATTTTGCGTTTATTATTTTTCTTTTCTTTTATTAGTTTCGAATTCGGCCTCGTCAGAAGTAGTGTATGGAAATAATACTGCAACAATAATGCAAAATGCGGGGTTAAGAAATTCGGAAAACGAAGGTAAACGACTATTTAAGAATAAATGTTAGCGGCAAATCAAAGTTGACTTTGAGGCTAAAACGCCATTTTGACTCAAAGTTTGCTTATGGACGCTATAATTTTGTTCTACAATTTTGTGCTATAATTATATAAAAAACTTTTGAATAAAATATTTTTGTAAATATCGAATGCTGTGTAAAGCAAGCCAAAACGTCAGATTTGCAGATTTGTTCTTTCAAAAATTGCATTAAGTGTGTTTAAATATAATTTTGAGGTTATGTGTTTTATTTTTATGAATTTTTTTTATAATCTAAATTGTGTATATTTCTTTTTACAATTTAAATTTGCATAAATTTATTTACATTTTGTCTCTAGCAACTTATGTACATTTTTAAACTCGCACTTTAGCTACCTGCCTTCAGCTCCTCATTAATGCTTCTTATGTTCACCAGCAGAATTCTTTTTTAATTTGAACTTTTTTATTTCCAATTTTTCCACTTTTTTCGATTTTGCATTGCGTAGCATTTGTTGTTCATAAGTCACGTGGCGTTACAACCCTATCGTCGTTGCACTCACAACAACAACAACACAATCAACAGCAACAGGAGCCATTGGTTCCCGCACGTTTGCGTCAATCGAAAGAAAAATCAAATATCGAGACTAAGGCTGATGAAAGAGGTTTGTAAATAACTAACATACATATGTACCGTAGGAACTAACGTGCCCTTGGCCATTCATACATATGCACGTATGGGCATGATTGTATGCTTGTATGTGATAAAAATTTTTGTGAAAAATTCTAATATTTTATCGCTTTTTAAGCTAGGCTTTCAAAAATGCTTTATTCTCGTTGATTTTCAAAACTAAAATTTAGCTTTTAGTTGGTAATATTTTCTCTGACAAATTTTATTTTTTTCTTTTATCTGACTTATTTTATTTTTCTGATTTTTTCATGTTTTTTTTTTAATAAAATATCAGAAATTTGTTTTAAAAATATTTTTTAGCTAATAATTTAATTCATTTTTTCAAATTAAATTTTTATTTAAGTATAAATTTTCCGAAAAATTTTTTTTAATATTTGAATTTTGAATGTTGGAATATTTGTATTTTGTTTTGTTTTTTTTTACTGAAATATTAAACTTTTTTTTCCAGCAAACAATTTAGTTTATTTTTCACTTGTATTTCAAATTCAACATTTTAGAAAAAAATCGCATTAAAAATAGATTTTGCTTGCTAGAAAACATTTCTATACCTTTCTTCATTGCTTTTCAATTCCATAATTGTAGTTTCGAGCGAATTTTTTTATCCAATATATTTTTAAATAATTCTTTCTTTAGAAATACATTTTTGACCTTGCGCTTAAAAATATACTTTTTTTTTGTATATTATTATCCTTTTTTATTAATTTTTTGTTTTATTTTTCTTAAAAATATCCTATTCTATAATTATTTTTTATTATTAATATTTTAACTTTCTTATTTTTTTAATATATTTTTTTTATAATTTTTCTTTTTTTCTATTATTATGTGTTATTATTTTTTAATTTTTGTGCTCTTAATTTTAATAAAAATATTTCTTTGATTTTTCCAATTTTTTTTTATCATTTTTAATTTTTATTTATTTATTCATTTTTTGTTTTCTAATTTTCATAAAAATAGTTTTTGTTGTCGTTATTATATATTTTCGAATTTATTTTATTAGCTTTGAATAATTATTCTGTATTTTTTCATATTTTAATTCTTTTTTAAGCTTAAAGAATAATATTTCCATATTTTTATTTTTTCATTCCTTTTATTTATTTTTAGTTTTATTATTTTTTTGTTTTTTAATGTATTCTTAAAATTTTTATTAGTTCTATTTTTTGTTTATTATTATTTATATTTAATTTTTATATTGTCTTTTACATTGTCATTTTTATAAAACTGTTTTTTTTTTCTTTTTTGTAAATGTGCTTTCGAGTATTAGTTTTTCTTTTTCTATTATTTTTTCATATTTTTCATAATTTTTATCTTTTTTAGATTTAATTAATTTTTTATGTTATAATTAATTTTTTTTTTGTTATAATTATTTTGTAGTTTTAAATTATTATTTTTTAATTAGTTTTTTTACTTTAATAAAATTTTATTTATTTTTATAGCATTTCATTTTTTTTAAATAAATTTTATTGTTTTATTTTATATAAAATGTTTTTTTTTGTGTTCATGGTATTTTTTTTTTCCAAAATTCACTCTTTAAGTGCGTACTGAAAGTCTAGCTTAAATTTTTGTACTTATTGTATGAAACACCTGTCAATGTGTTTGTGCGCGCTAATGCTTTGAATTTGTTTGTTTCTCAACTAAAGTCACATTTAGCTGCATTTTACTTATAATGTATAAATATTAGCTTACATTTACCGTTTTTTGAAACAGTTAACAAAGCTTATTACACATTTTTAAATTTTCGCTTTTTTGAATCATAGAAAATAACAATTTTTTTTTTGTAAAAATTTTGTACAAAACAACTTTTAGATTTTTAGTCTCTAATGCTTTTTAAAATCGTTGAAATTTACATATTTTCAAAACATTTGTATTAACATCATTTACTCGTCTCGTACAACAACACATATAAATTGTCAACACGTACATATGCGTACTCTAAATATTAAAAACCAAACTCATTCCAATAAATTAGGTGATTACGTACCAGCAGGCAGACCCAGCAATTGGGAACAAAATCGGCGTCCTAGTTATGCAGGTAAATCCCTTGAAAAACGAAAAAAAGTACAAATAAAATATATATTCTATATATATTATTGTATATATTTTTGTCCATACAACAACACTAAGAAAGTGGTAGGAAAATTTTTAGCTAAATTAAACATAAATTTTAGGTTAAAAATTATTTACATACATACATACATATTTTTTTTATGTATATATGTATGTATTATGTTGGAAACAATTTTCAAATTTGAAAAACGTAAAATGACTTTTTAAAATACTAACAAATTTTTTCTTTTTTAATTTTAAAATATTATTGAGACAAAAATTTTGTTTTTAATTATTTTATTTAAAATAAATAATATAAAAATATATATGTATATTTAATATAAATTTTGAAAATTTTAAAAACGAAAACTAAAACGAAAAATAATATTGTTGAGATCACACAATTTTTCTTAAATAAAAAAATAATGTTAAAAAGTATATTTTATATAAATTTTTTTTTGAAAATTTAAAAAATGAAAATTGAAATTTTAAAATAAAAAATTGTGGACCAAAACTTTAAAATATTTGCACTTAAAAAACTAAAAATTCAATATTAAAAAAATTATTTTACAGGAAAAAATAATGTGTGAAAATTTTAAAGACGTAAATTGAAATTTTAAACCAAAAAGTTATTGAGATCAAAGTTTTTGTTTTTTTTATTAAAAATTATGTATATTAAAAAATATATTTTATACCAATTTTTTTCAAAATTTAAAAAAGAAAAATTGAAATTTAAAAATAAAAAAATGAAAAATTTGTGGATTAAAACTGTAAAATATTTGCACTTAAAAAAACACAATATTCAATACTAAACAAATATATTTTTTATGAAAAAATAATGTCTGAGAATTAAAAAAAAAAGAAAATTGAAATTTTAAGATAAAAAAAGAATAAAACTTTATAATATTTGAACTTAAAAAAATCCAAAAAATTCAATATTAAAAAAATATATTTTATATGAATAAATAATGCTTGAAAATATTAAAAACTAAAGTTGAAATAGAAAAGTTATTGTTATTTTAAAATTTGTTTTGTTCGAAAAATATTTCTCAAAATTAAAAAAAAATTAAATTTAAAGATAAAAAAATGTGAAAACATATTTAATATGAAAAAATAATGTTTGTGAATTTAAAGAACGAAACGTAAAATTTTAAAATGACAAAAAAAAAATATTATTGAGATCAAAAAAAAATTTTAAATAATAAAAATATTATTGAGATCAAAAAAAAATTTTAAATAATTTTTTTTTTAATATTTTAAATACATTATTTTTTTTTTAATATTTTAAATAAAATAATTAAAATTATCAAAATATAAATATTTTATATGAAAAAATTTAAAGACTTGAAAAATTTAAATTCAAATTTATTAATTCGAAATCGTAGTTATTTAAAAAAGATTTGCAATATTTCAAAAACGACTGTCTACAGCTTTCTTGGTGTTATAAGTGTACTCGTACTTGTAAGTCAGCATTTTAAGTAGAAATTATTAGACCTCACCAGTTTTATACTACATTTTAAAGTTACCGTTACTTGCACATATGTTTTTTTAAATAATTTATACAAACCGTTATTTGCACTTTTATACTCTATAAAATGCATGCTCTCTAATTTTCTCTTGTATTGTTTTAACTGCAAAACGCAAAGTTATTTTTTGCTTATTTTTTATTGCATGTTCTTCGTCTTTTGTAGTTGCGCACTAATATTTTTTATTTTGGAAGCTCATAATTTGTCATGTCCATTTATATATAAAATAACAGTAAACACTTTGTAACATTTTCAAACACTTTAATGCGCATTTCAGGACGACGCTCACGCAGAAACTCATCCAGCGAAGACTCACAATTGACAATTGAGAATTTCGGTGGCTCTCAAGATCAATTGAATGCGGTCGGACGTTTTGAGCGCGAGCGTGAGCGTGAACGCGAACGAAAGCTATCCAATGTTAGTGTGGGTGAGTATTGAAAGAATTATTATTTGCGCATATCAGTAATGATAATTTCACGAAATTATTTTATTTTACATCCGCAGAACCCGCTGTCGCCGTTCGATCCTCCATTGCCGATGCACGCGGCACGCTACAACTTGGTTACGATACCGATTCAGGTTCGGAGAAACAGGATCGTGAGACCGAAAAATATTTAATGAAGCGACATGCAAGGTATTATACACTTTCCAAAAATAACTGTTATTTCTGTTTAACCCGGAACATGGTGTAAAAAAGTTGTGACCAAGTTTCTAACACGCAGCAGAAAAGGTCGGAGTTCCTATAAAATATATTTGTAAAAGTTCAGCATAATGTGTTGAGTCGATTTAGTCATGTCCCATTGGTCATTCGTCTGTTTGTCCGTCTATCTCTCTGTATATAGACGATTGAAATGAGAGACTAGTAAATTTTGGAGATATCGATCTGAAATTTTGCACACGCCCTTTTCTCCTCAATTAGTTGATCATTTGTAGGAACCGCCATTATCGCACCACTATAGCATATACATAGCTGTCATACAAACTGACCGTTCAAAATTAACTTCTTGTATAAAAAACTTTTTCAATTGACGAGATATCTTACCGAAATTTGGCATTAGTTATTATCTAAAACAACCTTACAATCTCCTAACAAATCGTGCAGATCGGTCCACTATGTCATATAGCTGCCATATAAACTGAATGATAGGAATCAAGCGCTCATATGGAAACGTTTTTATTCGGTGCAACTGAAGTTTACGTTTTCTTTTTTTCATATTTTTTCATATTTCTCCTCTCTACTCCTCTCCTCAGCACTGATAATGTCAACATTAATGCCTCCAATACTCAACTGAACAGCATTGTCAGCACGGTTAGCAGTCCGATGCCGTCGACACGTCGTCAACACCCCATTGAAAAAGACAATCTAGAAGAACAGTATGCCGAACGCAAGGACAGCAGCACGAATGATTATGAGCAAACGTTGACCAGACGCTCAACACAAAGTTCTGGCTCAAGCAAAGTGGAAGCTTGGAATAATAGTAAAATTGGTACGTAGCATTTGAACTTGTTGGCTCTAAGACAAATTAATACTATATCTATATTCTTATACGCTTAGATCCCTATGACGATGATCTGCGCACGCTGGAGAACGCCTCCAAATTGTCCAATATACGCATGAAACTCGAAGAGAAGCGTTTACGCATCGAACAGGATAAGCGACGCATTGAAATGGCCTTGTTGCGTCATCAGGAAAAGGTAACATTTGCAATGTTTGGTATTTATTCTATATAATCTATTACTAACCGTTAATCACCTAACTACACGTACTTACGCATTAAATTTAAAGCTTGCACGCGAAGATTTGGATGCCTCGTCGGAGGTGTTGAAATGGGAGACATTGAGTAACGATTCCAATCGTACGCCAGATCTTGATCCGCTCGACTTGGATAAGTATCAGGTAGCGCTTGTCTTTAATATTTAATATTTGCTGATTTTAACTTTTCTTGTGTGAATATTTACTTATTTATGTTAAATTGAAATGCTAACTAACCAACCCTTAAATTTATTAACACCATCTCTCTCTCTCTTTGTTGTCGTTGTTGTTGTTGTACTTCTCTAATACAGCAAAGTCTGGCTATTATGAATATGAATTTACAGGATATACAGCAGGATATTCAAAAGCTAACAGTCCAACAAAACCAAATTCAAGCACAACAATTGCAAGCGCAACAACTGATGCACGCACAGCATATGGCCAACATGTTGAATCAGGTAGTCTGAGTAAAACAAAAACAAAAGAAAAAAAACGTAATAGTGAGGTTAAGGTGCGCAAATTTGGCTAGCGTATCAGTAGAGTAGCTTATTATGACTATAACTCTCGATTAGCACTGTGAAAATGCTGTTTTTATAGGAAATTTCCCATTATTCACATTGTTTTTGTGTAAAGTGACATTCCAGAGTTTTATTTAAAAATTGAATTGTTTGTTAAAAGCTAAGTACAGAGTTTAAAAAATAAGAAAATAGATCATTTTGTAGGTATATTTCTTGATTTTGATGTACAGTTTGTATGACAGCTATATGGTATAGTAGCCAGATTTGAAAAATTGTCTCGGATATTGTAGGATTGCCTTGGACAAAAAACTTTCCCGAATTTCGTAAAGATATCTCATCAACAGCGACAGCTACATGCTAGAGTGGTCCAAACAGAAAAATTTATCCGGAGTTATGTCGCTGTCTTGAAAAATAATTCATCCCAAATTTCATGAAGATATCATGTCAAATGAAAACGTTTTCCATACAAAAATTTGATTCGATGGATCAGTTTGTATGACAGCTATATGCCATAGTTGCCAGATCTGAACATTTTGTTCGGATATTACAAGATCCCCTTGGACAGTAACTCACGTCAAATTTCATAAAGATATCGCGTGTAATAAAAAAGCTTTCCATGCAAGGAGTTGATTCTGATCATTTATTTTGTATGCTATATGATATAGTAATCCGATATCGGCGGTTCCGACAAATGAGGAGCCTTTTGACGAGAAAACGTCGAATGCGAAATTTCAGATCATTATCTCAAAATCTGCGGTACTTATTCTCGTTAAATTTTTTATTGACGATAAATTCTCGTTTTAAGTTTTTCGAAAACCTACTTTTTTAGATCGAAATTCGCAATTTCTTAGATTGTTCTTTTGAGAGAAATAATAATTGAACTAATAAGTTTTTGAAATAATTAGCGTATTGAAATGAGTTAGCAAAAACGTCTATATAGTTTTTTTTATGATTTTGGCAGAGTTTTATTCGTTATATATAAAGTACCGTTATCCAATTTTCCAACTTTTGAGCTTCAAGTATTTTACGCACGACCTTTGTAGATTTTTTATGACTTAGGTGGAGTTTTAGGCGTCCCAAATCAAGTACCGTTATCCAAGGTCCGAAATTTTGGGGCTTTACATTTTACTTTCGGAAGCCTTAAGATATTTGGCAGTCTGCCAATTATTCTTAACTTATTTTTGTTCGTGAAATATAATATTCGAGTCAAAAATTACAAGATAGTAGAGAATATGAAATAGCATACTTTCGGGCGCTACAACATTTTAAATGTGTCGATTGCTTAAGCTACTCATTAACACAATTACGCTTCAAAATGCTATCGACAAACCAAGCGAGTTATGGGTTCGAATAATTTTTTGAGGTTATAAAGCATGGTTGTATTTTTATTATTATTATTTTTTACAAATATTGTACCTAACGCTTATATTTACAAATAATTTCAGACGATCCCAAAAAAAAATTAAAACAAATTTATTAAAAAATTAAAAAAAAATAACTATAAATGTAAAAAAATATATAAAAACTCAAAAAAATTTATTAAAAATTAAAAAAGACACGAAAATAGAAAAAAATTGTGGAAAAAATTATAAAAATAAAAAAAATATATTTTTTAAATTATACATATATTTTTTTCAATTTTTAAGTTTTGTGTTTTTTTAATTTTTTATATTTTTTTAAATTAATTTTAAATTTTTTGCAATTTTTTTAATTCATTTTAAGTTTTGAAAAATTAATTAAATTAAAATACTTAAAATAAATGTATGTATTAAATGCAGAAATTTTTCTAAATTTTTTAATTTAATTAATTTTTCAAAACTTATTGAAAAAAAAATATAAAGAAATGTAAAAAAATTATAAAAAATAATTTTATATTTTATGAAAATATAATTTTTTTTTAACTTTTAAGTTTTGTGTTTTTTTAATTCTTTATATTTTTTTAAATTAATTTTAAATTTTGAAAAATAATTAAATTAAATAAGTAAAAAAAATTTAAAATAAGTGTATAAAATGTAAAAAACTAAATAAATGTTATAAAAAACTTAAACAAATTTATAAAAAATTTAAAAAAGCACGAAATTCGAAAAAAATATTTTTTTTTAATTTCTCTTTTTCCATAAAATTTCGTGTTTTTTTTATTTGTTGTATTGTTTTTAATTCATTTTAAATTTTTTAAAAATTATTTATATACTATATTTTTTGATAGTTTTTTTAATTCTTGTAATTTTGTTTTTAATTATTATATTTTTTTTTTACTTTTATTATTATTTTTTTTAATTCTTATATATATATATTTTTTTTAAATTCATGCAACTTAATTTAAAACCAAGAATTTACGAAAAAAAGTTTTTGTTTTTAAAACCACATTTTTGTGTGACAAACCGCAACCACCACTAATGCCTCAACGCCTCAAACCCAATGTGCGCACTTGCATTAATTGTTTTTGTTTTTTATTTATTATTTTTATTTCATACACGCATAACTGTAAACTAAAAACTAATATAACATACACACCTCTCACCCGCTGCAGCCACCGTACGGTTCACAACAACATCTCAGCGACAATTTCAATCAAATGCAAATGCAACAACAACAGCACAATTTCGGTTCGACACCACATCTTGCACATTCCCCATACAATCCACATGCCAATCTCTACAACTCGCGTCCGCCCAGTCGTGATCCCTACCAACAACAACAACAACAGCAACAAATGCCATCAATGCCAATGCAATATATAAACGAACACGGGCAATATGTGTCGCCGCAGCAGCCGCCACCAATGATGCAACAACAACCACACTATATGCAACCACAAAAGTTATATAACGATAATATGGTTCCTTACAACAACCACGTGTACGGTGGACCACCCGGTCCGCCACAATACGCACCACACCACAACCAAACGCCACCACAATACATGAATCGGGCCAGCATGTACGATGATTACGGACGTGATCCGAGCTCACCACAACCGAATCCCATGTATCCGCATGAAATGTCGCCACAACCAGCGCAACCGCAACGACGCACGTGGAATCAGTCGGTATACGAGCAGCAGCAACAACAGTATCAGCAGTCGCAAGCGCCTTTGGTGGATGTGAATGCCTGGCAACAGCAAAAGCAACGTTCAACGCTGCCCATGGACGGCAACTACACTTGGAAGAAGTCCAATCAAATGGCGGGCAACAGTGGACGTGAAGGTGGATTTGTGTTGCACCAAAACGATGGCGGTGGTGAGTACCAGCATCTCTTCCGCTCCTCACCGCAGCACATGCAACACAACAGCAACGATGGCGGCGGCGGTAGCGGTCTGCAGCGTCAACACTCTATCACCAATATGCCAATGACAACGAAACAAGCGCCGCCAACAGCGGCGACGTCTTCCTCAAATTCTTCGGGTGGCCAACAAATGTGCGACGATATGATGGCGCCACAGAGCATATGCTTTATTGGCGATGAGGATGATGTGGAGGAGTTGGAACGTAATATAATCGAATCGATGCAGCACACACGCATCGCCGACTATGCACACCAACAGCAGCAGTATCAAATGCAGCAGCAGCAGCAGCAGCAGCAGCAAGAACAACAGCAACACTATCAACAGCACGGCAGTGATGGCAGCTACGACGGTGGCAACGAGCTCTTGCCGCAAAAGTTCCACATAACCAGCGGCAACCTAACTTATCGCATACCGTCGCCGTCCAGACCCGCTGTCAACGCCAATAGTTTTCAGGTAATGCCTGCTATAATACAATGTATTAACTGTTATTATATTTTTGTATACGTAATACGCTTTAATAGGATCCACGTGATGCTAAAACCGAGAAAGGCTTTTACATTTCGTTCGACGATAACCAACCCAAACGCCCGAAACCACCCTTGCGTGCGAAACGTTCGCCGAAGAAGGAGCGCAGCATGGATAGCACCGATCATCAGGCGTTGTCCGGCACAAAAATGGAGCCACTCAATCGTTCGCACAGTATCAGCGAAGATAACAATCCGACCTACAATGGTGGCTCGTTGTTGCGTCAGTACGCCGGTGGCGTCGGCAATATGGATACGCTTAAAAATGGTGGCAAAATGAGCGACATTAATACGGCTACATACAATAAGTACACGGATGCGCCTATACAGTTACGCCATGATGACCTCAATAGCCAAAAAGCGCCAGTAGCGCAACCACGTTCGCCCGTACATCAATTCAGTGTGTCTGCGACGGCGGCGGCACTGTCGTCCTCACCGCCCATAACGCGTAGTCATCAAACTACAAATGCCGCCGGTGCGGGTGGTAGCAGTAGTCAGGCGAAGGCGTTGGTCATCGGCACCGATGTGAGCAACTTGGATCGGGTAAGTGTTGGAAATGAGTTTGTGTGCCAAGAAGTTTTTGTGCGGTCGATTTAGTCACGTCTGCCTATCATATAAACGCGAAGTAGTCCCTCAGTTTTTGAGATATTGATCTGATTTTTTGCTCGCACCATTTTCTTCCCAAGAAGCTGGTGATTTGTCGGAATTGCCGATATCGGACCACTATATCATATAGCTGCCATACAAAATATATGATCAGTATCAAGTGCTTGTATAAAAAACTTTTTTCTTTTTCGAGATATCTTCGCGAAACTCGACATGAGTTAATACCTAAAAAAAAATGTAATATCCGAAGAAATTATCCAGATCGGAACACTACATTATATAGCTGCCATACAAACTGAACAATAGGAATAAAGTGCTTGTGTAGAAAACTTTTTAGTTTTACGAGATATCTTCAAGAAATTTGGCAAAGATTATGGTTCAGATCGTTTCACTATAGCATATAGCTGCCATACAAACTAAACGATCACAATCAAGTTCTTGTATAGTAAACTTTTTCTTTCGACGAGATAAATATTTTTTTTTATTACGATAACGAATATTAGAAACTTCTTAAGTAACATTTTCTAATTAAAATTCCACATTCTGCTCATACCCAGGAATCCATCGATGAAATGGAGCGTCGTAAAGAAAAAATCATGCTGCAGTCATTACAGCGCCGTCAACAGCAAGAGGAGGCGAAGGCGCGTAAAGAAATCGAAGCGGCACGCAAGCGTGAAATGGAGCGTGAAAAGGAAGAGGAGAAGGCGCGCAAAAAAGAAGAACAAATGGCGCGACGAGCGGCAATTTTGGAGCAACATCGATTGAAAAAAGCCATCGAAGAGGCCGAACGGGAGGTAAGCAAAATGGGAATGGGAATGGGAATACAAATAAAATTAAGTATTGTATGCTTAGCTTTTTACGAATTAATTTTTGATTGGAATTGGAATTTAATTTTCTTGTAAATTAATTTGTTTTTAATCAAATTTTTTTCTTTAATTGTTTTTTCAATAATTTTGATTTTAATTTTTTTCAATCATTTTTTTTAATTAATTAATTTTTTATTTTTTTAATTTCAAAACATTATTTTTTATGAATATTCTATTTTTCATTTTATTTTTTTTTTATTTTTTCAAATTATTTGTTATTAATATTTTCTGTTTTTTTTTTAGATTATAGATTTATGTTATATTAATTTCAGTATTGATTTCTTCATTTATTTTATTATTTATTTATTTCCTTTAAATTTTTTATTATTATAATTTTTTTTATTTATTATTTTCTTTTTTTGGTTTTTTAAATCCAAAATATTATTATTTTTTTTTATAAATTTTCAATATATTTTCATTTTTTTTTATTTAATTCATATTTTTTTTAATATTAACCCTAATTTTTTTAGAATTTTTTCCCAATTTTTTATTGCAATTTTCCATAAAATTATCTGTTCTCCAATCAATATAACTAATTTTTATAACTTTTTAATTAATTTTATTATTTTTTTTTTTTCAATTTTAAATAATTTTCTGTATTAATTTAATTTAATTTTTAATCAATTAATTTTTTCAAATTAATTGCTGTTTATTAATTTTTTTTTAATTAATTGCTGTTATTTATTTTTTTTTAATTCTAATTAATTATTTTTTTCAATTAAATTTAAGTTTTTAACCAATTATTCTTTTTTAATTATTTTTTTTAAGTTCAATTTTTTTCAATTAAAATTTTTTATTTTATTTTGATTAAATGTTTTTAAAATCTTTCCCCAATTAATTTTTTGTAAAAGTTTTTGAAATAATTTTTTTTTTAATTTTTGAATTTTCATTGTTACTACTTTTATTGTTATTATATTTTTTGTTATTATTGTATTTTTTATTATTATTATTACCAATTTTTAAGTATTTAAAAGAATTTATAAAAAAAGCGATTTTTTATTCTTTTTTTTTCATAAATTTTTTAAAATATTTTTTTATTTAGTTATTTAACTTTTATTAAATTTTTTACTTTTATAACTTTAAAATATTATTATTCTTTGTATAAATTTTCAATATCGATTTTATAATATAATTTAATTTTTTTACACAAATCAATGTATATATTTGTAACTTTTAATATGTATTGGTTTTTGGGAATAAATCTATTTATATTTAATATTATATATTGCCTTATTACAATTTTGATTAACACTATCTATTCTCCAATCCAATTTAGGGTAAGACGCTTGATCGCGAATTAACAATGAAACAGTCAACACAAAATTCCACAACGCCACGTCTGCGTCAAACGCGTCCCACACGGCCACGTCCCAAGACCATACATGTCGACGACGGTTCCGTGGACTTGAGTGAAGCATCGAGTATTTCTAGTCGTAGTAAAAAAGGTTCTAGTACCAATCTAACAGGTAAGAAAACGCCAAAGACATACCTACACACACACTTTTGAAAAAAAGAATACTTAGTTCCGTTTCTTAGCGAGTTAAAGTTTTCTTCTACTTGTAAATTTTTGCTTGCTACGTTTTGTAAATGTATTTCTATTGCTCGATACAATTTCAAAACTATTTGCAACTTACATGCCTTACATTCTACTTCTCCTTGTATATATGTATGTACATAAATGTTGTAATTTATTAAAAAAAAACAACAAAACAAAATTTATAAATTCTAATGTCACATAAAAGCTGCTTTGCAGTTATGATTTAAGGGTGCACACCAAACACACATACACAAGTCACAAAAAATCTTTTTCTAACACGATTTAAAAACACCGCAAAAGTAAGGTTAGAATTGAATAAAAAATATTTTTAAAATAGCAGTGGGTATATACATATACAAATGTACACATATAACGATATCTTATGCAATGGTATGTAAAAATTAAATTTTTGTTTCTTTTTACATATGTTTGCCGTTTGAGCGATTTGTAAAGCTTTTTGTAAAAAAAATTTTATTTTAATTTTTTTTAATATTCAATACAAAATGCACATATTTTCAAGCTGTTTGGGCTTGGGAGTGCACTATATAATTTTTTCACACTTTTTTTATTATATATTATAGTTATAAAAATAATTTTTTATTTAAATTTTTAAAATTCAAATGTTTTTTAGAATTATAATTTTTTTTTTTTAATTTTAATTTTTTGTTTTTGGAATTTTAAAAATTTACAAAAAAGAAATTTAATTTTTTTTACAAACAAAATGTATTTTTCGTGTGCTGTGTTTGTTGCTTTTGCATTAATATTATTTTTTTTTGTTGTGCAGCGTGACATTTTGCTGTGTTTTAAAAGCGTTTTTTCTTTTCGATTTGTTTTTTGCAAAAACAAAAACAGAATGCGAGGCATGCAAGCAATCAACTCCAATTGTTGTTTTTACATTTGGCTTTAAACCCAAAAATTTTGTTGTATTTTTTCTTATTTGTTTATTTAATGTTCATAATTTATTTGTTGTTGTTTTTTTTTCGTTGTGTGTTATTACGCCTTTTGTCTGCATTTATTCGCTGCAAAACTCTGTAGCCTACGGTACACTGAGCAATTCCAACACGCTGAGAAGAGATTTTTATAGAGGCTCGCACGATTCTCTAACTGTGAAAGGTAAATAATCTATCAAAACATAAGCAAAATTAATTTTTTTGATTAAAAAGAGTAGAAAGCAGAAAAAATAGTGGAAAAATAAAAAAAATTTAGGGATAAAATATTCAAATAATATAAAACGAGGTAAAAATATACAAATTAAAATACTTAAGAAGTTTTAATAAAAAAATAGTTCAGAATTTTTGAAAAAAATATTTAAAATATAAAAAATTGAGAAATTAAATAAAAATTAATAAGAAATGTGAAAAAAAAAATATTTTAAAAACTTTAATAAATTAAAAAAAAACATTGAGAAATTCGAAAATAATTATTTAAAGACTAAAAAAGTTAAGAAATTAAATAAAAATATATAAGAAATTTTAAAAAAATATTTAAAAAATTTGGAAAAAAATTTTCAAAAATAAAAAAATTTAGGAAAAAAATATTTTAAAAATTAAAACAAAATTATTAAAAAACTAAATCGATTAAAACTAAAAAAAAAAATATTTATAATTTTTATTTTAGTTTTTTAAATACCTTTTTTTTCCTTAATTTTTTGTTACATTTAAGTAAATTTTTCCAAATTAAAAAAATTAATAATTAAAAAAAAAATAAAAAAAGAAACTAGTAATTAAAAAAAAAATTAGTAATTAAAAAAAAAATTAAAAAGAAAATTAGTAATTAAAAAAAAATAAATAAAAAAGAAAAGTAGTAATTAAAATAAAAACTGTAAAGAAAATTAAAAAAGAATAATTTTTTATAAGAATTTTAAAAACAATATTAATAATTAAAAATGAAAATTAAAAGCAAAGTTAAAATAGTCAAATCTGTAAGGTACTGAGTATTTCGAAAACAAAACAACATTTTACATAAAAAAAAATAGTTTTTAGCTGCAGCAACTCAAACAATATACCACCCAATAAGAATTAATTCATTTCATACAATTTTTTATAAGTTACATAAGCAATACATTATATAGTATATGCATGGCCTATATGAGCATGCAGTTACAGCTAGCTCATACAATATATAATCAGCGTTACAACAATCGACATGCATTAAAGACTAATTTAAATGTTTTAACAAAATTATAAAAATTTCAAATTGCATTCTTCACCTCATATTAATTGCAAACAGCTTTTTAACTCGGCCTGAAACCAGTCTATAAAATCATTTATTTTTTTAAACAGATTATTTTTTAAAAACATAATATATTTTTCTAAAACATAATTTAAATTTTGTAAAGCAGTTTTATATTCAATTATATTCTACTTTTTTATTTAAGCGACAAACAGCCGTTCTTTAAACACTTTAAAATGCGCGCTTTTGCATTTCGAGTTTGTTTCGCAGTCTTGTAGCAATTTTGGTTGCAAAAAAAAGAAAAAACATTTTAGATCATTTAATTTTTATATTCTTGTTGTGTTGCTGCTTAAGTTTAATGGTATTAACTTAATTTTTTGCTTTTTGCATACATTTTCATATTAAAAATATGATTTTAACGTATAAAAGGATTGAGCGCCTAAAAGCAGTTTAAGTAGAGACTCGTATATATTGGGTAGTCGAAAAAGTCTTTTCGTATTTTGTCAATAGATGTCGTTGCAGTCGTATATCTCCAGTGCTACCAATCACATTGTGCTGTTGTTGTTGTAGCGGCAAAATTCTGCCGAGTTGACAGTCCTTGGGCGGATAAAAATCCGGGTCCGTTCCGGTTACGTAGACCCGACTGTCGTGGGAACGGAATCACATTGTGTCATACCATATAGTGTTGGAAAGGTGCGATTTTCATCATTTCATCAAGAAAAAATTAAATTCGGGGAAGTTGAAAAAAAGTTACAGCTGTTCAAAAATTAGTGAAAATAATGAAGAAACTTGCTATATTTTGAAAATTTCTTGTAAAAAAGGGAAGGATGCCACGCAAGCCACCAATGAAATTTGTGAAGTATGCTGCGATGCTGTATCAGTTCATGTACCCCAACAATTTCGATGTGAAGGATGCACCTCGCTCTGGTCAAACTACCGTTAAAAAGGTCGATAAAATTATGGAAAAGCTTGACCGAGATCGTCACATAAGCAGCCATGACATCGCTAAGGCCCTTAACATTCATCGTCAAACGGTTTTGAACCTTTTAAAAACAGCTGGCTACAAAAAACAGCTCGATATTTGTCTGTTAAAAATTTAATGGAGCGAATTCACATCTGCGATACTTTGCTGAAACGAGATGAAATCGAAACATTTCTGAAGCGAATGGTATTAGGAGACGAAACGTGGATCAAATACGACAATAATGTGCGAAAAACATCAAGATCGAAAAAAATTATAGTCCAAGCGTCGTGAAGCTAAACAAATGGCAAAGCCGAGATTGACGCCTCGAAAGGTTATGCGGAATGTTTAGTGGGCGTGGAAAGGAATCATCCACTATGAGCTGCTCCATCCAGGTGGAGCGATTGATTCTACATTTTACTATCAACAACTGATGAGATTGAAACAAGCAATCGAAAAAATGGCCAGAACTGATCAACAGGACAACGCTAGACCACACACATCTTCGATGACTCGGCAAAAACTAGGAGCGGGGAAATTTTGATGCATCCATCATAGAACCGTGAACTTGCATCATCTACTACTACCATTTGTTTCGGTCAATGCAGAACTCCCTTAATAGAGTGAAGTTGGCCTCAAGAGAAGCCATTGAAAATGACTTATTACAGGCTTTCGCCGAGAAACGAGAAAAGTTTTACACTGATAAAATAATAATGTCTCTAGTGCCAAAAAGTGGTCGACCAAAGTGGTACATATTTGGTTAATTAGTTCATTATAAATATAAAAAAAAATAAGTTGAAGTTTGATTAAAAATACGAAAATAATTTTTCGACTACCCTATATAATAGTACATGATAAAAGATAATAGTGTAATAATAATTTTTATCAAATTAAATTTTTATAAAATGGAAAAATTAAAAAAAAATAAAAAAAAATAATTTTTCTACGTAAATTTTTTAATTAAAGATTTAAATAAAAAGCATAAATTTAAAAATAAAATTAATATAAATTAATAATTTAATACAAACTTTCATTTTTATAAAATGAAGAAATTGAAAAAATGGATTTATCCAATTGGTTTCTACTTCAATTTTTATTTAAAAATTAAATAATTTATATAAACAAAATAAAATTATTTTTTTATCTATTAAAAATAAAAATTTTAAAAATATATTTTTTTTAAATAAAAATTGTTTTAAATAATTTTTTTTTATTAAATATTTGTTTTAGCAAAAAGTGTCATTAATATTTAAAAAAATTAAAAAAAAAAAATTATTATATATTTTATTTTTGCATACATACATTTCTAATATATTTTTAGCATGCTAGAGTTACAGTGTTATTATTTTATTATATAAGGCGTATATTACATAATAACCATTTCATTGCACTTGCAACCTTATTTCATCTAACTATTTTTAAACAACTCATACTATACTTATAAATATGTATTTTTTAAACAGAATCACCTGATGAATACCCAAGCACAAGTTCGACACCGATTGGGCGCAGGGGATCATATAAAGCATCAAGAGGTTGGTGATGGGTATTAATTTAAGCAAAACACTTGTGAAACTTACAATTATTTAACAACATACATGCATACAAATATATTTTTATTTACCTATACTTACTTACATATATATTTCTAATTACCTATACAAGCATATAAATACATATGTATAAGTACATATAAGTTTATTAAAGTATATAACAATATCCTTATATATGCGTAGAGGTACATTTATGTAACCTATATACACACATACATATACACATACTATACATACAGACATGCGCGCATATGCATGTACCCACGGTGCGTTTAGTCTCTCACCTGATGCAGAAGGTGAACTGCTTCCCGACTGATTTGTGCTGGCAAAGTGTATATAACTATATTTTTATTGATATTATATATACATATATGTATATATATTAAGTTTTATAAATATCTATTAGCAACCCTAGTTATTATTATTTATATATATACACACACACAACAACAAGCGGGGAAAAAGTGGTGTTGGCTTTCGGGTCGGCCCGCAAAGTGGTCGGTTATGAAATTCAATTATTTTAGTGCTACCATATTGTTTTTATTTCATACTTAACCTTACTATTTATTCTAAGAGAATTCTATATTTTTCCGTTTTTTTCCTAACTACTTCAATACCGCATATACTACCAAAAACAAAACAAAATTACAAAAAAAAAAACTTTTTTAAATTAATTAATGTGTACAAACCAAAACAAACGCCTATATTATGGGCCTTTTTCCAGAACCAACCGTCGATCGAGGCCGCTCACGTATATCTGTAGCTAAAGGAAGTAGCCTTAATTTCCGTGGTCGCAAGTCGAATTCGCTAATGAATCTGTGTGGTAAGAACCGAAGACCAATTACAAAACAAACAAAAAAGTATATTATGAAACAAACAAAAGCATTTGGCTAAAAGCAACCAATATTAATCTGCGTAGCCTTAAAAAAATAAGTACAACAAAAAATTGCTTACTCTCTGGTGGTTGGTGGTTTGGTTTTTGTTTTGGTTCTGGTTTTGGTTTCTTATTATTTTTACCCAACTTGTTGCTCCCAAAGTATTTTATACGCGTCATACTCGTATTTAAACAATGTACATACATATTTACTTATATAATATCTACTTACTCCTCCTTTCCACTTTACATTTGTGTTGGCTTTAATATTACTTTCGAGAATTGTACTTGTGGTGAACTTTTAGATTTTGTAATATATACGTACATACATACATATATAAACGTATTATAGTTTTCGAAAATCGTTTTTACGTTTATGGCGTTCAGTAGCGTTGTGCGCAATACAGCGCGTGCGCAGCTCCTTTATAGTGTTTCGTGAGATTTCATACTTCAGTTGTGGTTGTTCTTAGACAATTATTTATAACATTTTTTATGTAAACTTTGTAAAATTGAAAGTTTTGTGCTTGATCTTTATTTTCTAAAGTGAGCCTTATAAAAAAAAATAATTTTTTGTTGTTGTCTAAAAAACACGAAATATTAGTTGTGTGGGGAATATAGTATAAATCCATAAGAGATTAATGCTGCATTTGATGGATGGATTTCACATTTAAGAATAAAATAAAAAAATATTTTCGTACCAGAAAGAATTAAAAAAAAAAAATTTGGTTACAATTAATTTTAAAAAATTAAAGTTTTTGAAAAAAAATGATTTCTATTAATAAATTAACATTTTATTAAAAAGTAAATTGCGTATTGAAAAATTTAATCATTGAAAAAATTTAAACAACAGATTTCTTATCAGAAAAAATTAATAGAATATTTTCCTACCGGATAAAAATTAAAAAAATTTACAAGACTAATATTAGAAAATTAAATTATTTCAAAAAAAAATATTTTCCCGCAAAATTGTTTTTAATTTCATTCAGATTTAACAACAATTTTTTTTAAATATTTTTCTAAAACTAAAACTAAAAAATTATTAATAGAATATTTTCCTACCGGATAAAAATTGAAAAAAGTTCACCAGATTAATATTGCAAAATGAAATAATTAAAAAAAATATTTGGTCCAAATATTTTGTTTTTGAATTTCATTCAGATTTAACACTTTTTTTTTGTTTTTTGATAAAACTAATGCAATTTGAAAAAATTAAAAAAAAAATTAATACCATTATTTTACCGTAATAAAATATCCATTTTTTTTTAATTTTTGATAAAACTAAACCTGAAAAACAAAATTATTTGAAAAAATTATCTGCCGAAAACAATTTTGAAAACCTCATTCAGTTACTCCGAATATGACAAAAAATTAACAAAAAAATTAAATCATACACAAAAATAAGCTTAAACTTACCAAACCGTAAAATTTATTGATTTCACATTACCAAAACGCTTTTTAAAAAATATTTTCCTACTGTAAAAATTTACAAAACTATTATTGGAAAATGAAAATTTTTGAAATCTTTTTACCGAAACATATTTTGAAATTTTATTTAGAATTAGAAAAAAATTACAAAAATTCTGATAATAATATTTTTTCATGTTGTCGAAAAAAAATTTAAATAATTAAATTTAAAGTTGGAAAAATTTTCAAATAATTTAATTAAATTTAAAAATTGGAATTGAAAATTTGGAAAATTTTTTTCAAATAATTTAATTTTCCAATTTTAAATTAAATATAATATTTAACATTTATTTTATTTAAAATACAAAAAAAAAAAAAAATTAGCAAAAAAATAAATCTTGCAAACAGATTACCTTAGTCGAATCAAAAAGTATAATTTCACGAAATTCATCCAAAATGCATTTATTAGGGCGGGTCAAAAAACGATTTTTTTTTAAATTTTTTACTCAGAAAAATTATTTCTTGCACACCCATACGAAAATCTCTACAAGTTTGAATTCATGATTAGGTGAAGCATAAATAAAATAAAGAAATATGAATTTTTCTATCTGTCAATAAAAATAATAGAAAGCTGTAAGACTCAGGACCTGCTCGTTACAATTGAGAGCTCACACTTGTAGAGATTTTCGTAGAGGTGGCCAAAGTTCCAAGTAACCCACCCTAATATTTATTTATTTATTAATGTATGTATTATTTCTGTTTTTTTTTTTAGTTTATTACTTGCTTTTTTAATAATATTTAGTGTCAGGAATATTTATAACAACTTCGAATTCATATCAAAAATACTCTCAAATTGTAAAATGCGTGCCACATTCCATATAAAATCGTATGTATAATACCAAATTAAGTTCAAATGTTATAATAACCACGCCCATTTTCTAACAAAACTTCAGTCATACAAGTACAGTTAATTTTGGTTTGGTTACGCATTTTGTGATTTTAAGTTATAAAAATATCACGCAAAATATGCTGCTTTCAAACTTGTTGAAATATTTATTGCATATCTTTGCACTAAAAGTAAAAAAAAAAAAAAAAAGCGGTTGTCCTAAAGTCCTAAAGTACAACGACTTCTAAATATATGAATAAAGCTTGTTATATACGAAGTTGACGAAAAGTTGTTGCATACTTTTAGGCTATGAAACGTATATTAATATTTTAAATTTTGAAATTACTATTGCTCTGAAATTAGGCAACATTCAGTATAAGTGATTGGTTTGTAACACACCAATATATTTGAAAATTTAAATTTAAATGGAAAGTAATACTACGGAAATAATTTTATAAACTTTAATCTTAAAAATTGCAATTATTTTTTAAGAAAATAATTAATTAATTTAAATAAAAAAATTTTCATTTATTTTTATTTTAATTTTTTATTTTAATTAATTTCTTTATTTAATTTATTGCAATTTATTAATTTATTTGCATTTTTAATTAATTTTTAATTTTCTTAATCTTTTAATTTTTGGAATTCTTTATTTTATTTTATATTTGAAAACTTTTTGCGATTAAAAAATTATTAATTAATTTTTTTTATTTTAAATTTAATTTATTGCAATCTTTAATTTATTTAAATTTTTTATTTATTTTTGATTTTTTTTAATTTCTAACTTTTTAATTTATGTAATTTTTAATCTCAATGTTTTTTTATATTTTCAAATTTTTTATAGCGTAAATAAATTTTTGATGAATTTATTTTGCATTTTTTTTAATAAAAATTTATTTAAATAAAAAACTATTATTATTTTAATTTTTTTTTAATATTTATTTGTAATTTTTTGTATTTGAAAATTTTTGGTAAAAATATTTTGCAATTTAATTTATTTGAATTTAAATTTTTTTATGTTTTTTTTTAATTTTTTTGCTTTTAATATTTTTTTTTATTTATTAATAAAATAAAATTTAAAAAAAAAATTATTGTTTATTATAATTTTTTTACATTTTTTTTAAGTATTATTTTATTTTTAAAAATTTTTTTTTTTTTTAATATTTTTAATCTTATTTTATTACTTACATATTTTTTTCCAACCGGTTTCGAAAAAAAATTGTAAAAAAATTAATCAAAAAATGTTTTTGTTTGTGTTACAAATTTATCAGTCAGCAGCTAAATGGCAGAAGAAAGTTAATGAGAAAATACTCAAATTTGTTGTTTGCAAAGCGTGCTCTCATAAAGAATTTCAAGGAAATAATAGCATAACATTTTAACCATAAATCTCATAACTTACAAATATAATTTACCAAACCACTCACAAATTTATGTACAAATATATGTATATTTTACATACTCACACAACTGCATAACCACATTTGTACATACATACATACATATATGTTTACATATACAAAATACATTAATAAATATATGTTACTGTTAAACTGTGATTGAAATTCGTGAAGAATTTTGAACTGTTTTCAATAATATTCGCGTTAAACTTGGCAAAATGCACAAGTCCTTAACAAAAAACTTATGTACATGCTTATAAACTTACATACTTACATTGAGTTAACAAACAGTCGCATATTCGAAGCAAAATATTAACTTACATAACCACAAAAACGCTAGTTACTTATTGCATTCAGTTAATATAATTTTATTTTTACTAAAAAAGCTAAAAAATTATATAAAACAAAAACTCAAAACTAAACTTAACCTAAAAAACACATTCTTCATTATATTTGGCAAATGTTAAATTATGCACATGCGTTGTTGTTTTTTTATCTTTTCTCCAAACTAACATCATACAAATTCGGGTCAAACCTAACGTGCTCGCCCATACGCTCGCTCGCTGTCATTACCGCATTGAAAAAACAAAAACAAAAAAATCTCAAAATTTCAAAAACAAAACTCGAATTTTGAAAAACAAAAACACTACCTTGTAACTGAAACGTACTCGTGTGTGAATATTGCTGTGTAAACGCCTGCCTGCCCGTCTAACCGCCTGCCTGCCTGTATCTCTGCCTATCTACACATGAACGTTCGCTGTCGTTGCTCATGTTGGTTGTTGTTGTGTATTGTTGTTTTGTACCGAAACGCACCTTGGCCTAGATACAGATTCGGGATTGGGTCGTGCCACACCGCCACGTCGTGCGCCATCGCCAGGCATGGCCTCAGGTAGGCATATGCCGTCGCCATCCGGACCGGGCTCACTGCCACCAGGTTTGATATCGAAACGACGCGGCTTCGATGATGGATCGGGCCTGCTTTCGGCCAATCTAGGCTCAATGGAATATTCGGGTTTGTATTTTTTTGTTTGCTACGCATAACTAATCAATACAAAAACAAATACAAATACATATCTGTTGTTTTTATGAACGCACAAACTCACACGCACGCTCACACAAACACACACAAGCACGTACGCATCAAATGCATTTTATATGAAAATATAGTTCACACATATAGTACATTCATACATGTATATACATATGCATACATACATATGTGTGTACGAATATGAGTTTAAATTTATTTCATTCCCGCATTTTGATAATTTTCTTCTATTTTTTGAGTTTTCTTCATTTAAAAAATGTATCATTCCATTTACTTTTTTATTATTATTATTTTCTTAAAAAAATATTTTAATTAAAAAGTCTCCGCAAAGTGACTCTTACATACATACACACATTAAGGAGTGCCTTTTTACTATGTCCAATTGCAATATAATATATTTGCCATAACAAAAATAATCGATACATTAGGGTGGGTCTCATTTAACTTTTTAAATTTTTTTTATTAATTATATTTTTTTACAACAAAAACCATAAATTAAAAAAAAATATATCTTTAAAATTTTAAATAATTCAAAAATTTAAATTTTTTTTTTTACAACAAAAAATCATAATAAAAAAATTATTTTGGATCTACAAAAATGTTTAGTTCAAAATAAGTTTAAAAAAAAAGTCAGCAAAAGGCTTTTGTGTTACAAATTTCTTATTCAGCAGGCGAGACTATTTTTATTGTTATTTCATTAATATTTTATATTTGTTTTCATATATCTTTTAAATCTTTTTATTTATTAGTTTTATATGATTTATTTCTTAATTTATTTATCTTTTTATTTATTAAAAAATATTTTGTTCTACAAATTTTCGTATTGTCAAACATTTTTTTTCAAAATATGATTTAAAAAAAATTTTTTTTGCACAAATTTATAATAAAGTTACAAAAAAAATTTTTGAAAACTAATTTTAGTTTAATTTTTGATTTAAATTCATAAATTTTTAACTAATAAGTTTTAACTATTTTTTTATTATTGTTATTCCAAAAAAAATTAGGGAATATTAATTTGGCTTTATTTGGTTCTATCTTTCTAATTTTTTTTATTGAATTTTTTTTTTATATTTTTCTTTTTGCTAATTTCTTTGTTTTTTATTTAACAATTTTAATTTTTAATGGTTAATTTTTTAAATATTTTCAATATTTTTGAGTTTTTTTTTCATAATTTTAATTTTTTTCTTTAAATTTCTTTGATTTTAATTTTATTTTATGTTATTACATTAATCTTCTCTTATATATTTTTATTTTTTTTTTAAATTATTTTGTTTTAAAATTTTTTCTAAGTTTATTTTTTTTATAACTTTAAACTTTTTTATATATTAATATTTAATAATTTTTTTTCTTTTAATTTGTTTCCCTAATTTTTTTGTTTTTTAACTTTTTTCCATTTTTTTTATTTTTTCATATTTTTTATTTATTTTTTTTAATTTCATATTAATTGATATTAATCAACTCTTCCAAACCCTCGTTTAAATTTCAATTTTCCTCAGAATTTTAAACGAGTAAAATCTTATGTTCTCATTCATGCATAGATAATTTTTCCTCGAACATGAGGGACACACCCTAATATACATGAAAAAATATAAATACACTTAAATTGAATCATTTATTTGATCAGCTCCATTATCTTACATATTATCGCCTAATCGCTGTAATAATTATTAATAAAAAAGTTTGCATAACGTATATAAAGTATAAGTAATAATTTTAAGACCAAAAATGGGCGTGGTTATTTATTTGTGTCGTCTTTTTTCTCGTAATAAAATACAAACAAAATAATTTAAGTATGTATTTGCAGAAATGACAATATGTTCTTAGAAAAATATGTGACATATACAAATACTAGGGCTGTTCTTATTGGTTTAGATTTATTTTTAATATTTTTTCTTCTTAGAATATTTTGGGGTGCGTATTATATTAATTATTTCAAAATATTTGAATTTTTGATAATTTTTCAAAATATTGCATTTATCATTAAGGTTGTTCTTGTTTTGCATGTATTGTTTTTTTTAAGGTTTTTTTTTTTTTTTTTGCTTGAAGAATTTTTTAGGGACTAAAGTGCAAAATATTTTGTACATTGTTGGCATATGTATGTCTTAGGGATGTCCTTATTTTGCATGCGTTGTATTTCTATTTATTTTTTCTTTCATTGCAAACCAACGAATTAATATAATAGCTAAATAAATAGGCCTAAAATAGAAATTCTTACAAAAAAGAATTAAATAGTATACGTAAAAATAAAAAATCAAGAAGTGGAAAATTAATAATATAGTTAAAGTGGTGTGGAAATGCGAAAAAATTATTGAAATTTTTTATGCAATATTATGCTGATACATTTTTTTCTGAAATTGCTTTTTAGGGCTTTTGATTGAAAATTTTAATTTTAAAGACATTTTTTATTATTTTTTTTATTGTTATTTCTACTTTTTTATACTTTTGTTTTTGTTTAAGCGAATATTAGGGAAAATATTAATAACCAAAATCTTGCGAAAAATGTATACTAAATATGGACCTTAGGGTGGGTAAAAAAAACAGAAAATTTGTAATATTGCTGATAAATTATTTACTTCAGTTTGATATTTTTCCAGCTTTTGATCAGAAAATTTATTTTTGAAGAATTTATAAAAGAATTTCTTTTTTAATTTTTTTATTATTTTTTATTTTCGTTTTTGTTGAAACAAATATTATAAAAAATATCAATAAAAAAAGTTTTGCGAGAAATATATAACTAAATATGAACTTTGGGGTGGCTAAAAAATAAATGTCGAAAAAATTTGTAGTAAGTATTTATTTAAATATTATAAATTATTTGGCTTAATTTAATTTTTTTGATCACGCGTTTGAATGAAAATATTAATGTTACAGAATTATGATTATTTTATTGTCATTATATTATTATCATTTTATTTTATGACTATTATCATTTATTTTTTTAATTTAAGTAGAATCTTAAGAAAAATCGCATTAGGGTTTAGGTATTCCGAAAAAGTTCAACATTAGGGTGGTACAAAAAAAAATTAATTCAAATTTTTTGAAGTCAATCCTAATTATCCAATATTATGCTGATAAATTACATGTTTTAATTTGATTTCTTTTTGCTCAAGCTTTAAAATAAAAATTATAATATTAAAGAATTATTGTTTTTTTATTGTTATCACTATTTAATTATTATTATTTTATGACTATTATTGTTTATTTTTTTCATTTAACTAGAACGTTAAGAAAAATTGCAATAAAAACTAGTTATTTTGAAATAGAGAAATACGTTAAGGTGGCCCAAAAATAGAAAATTTTTAATTTACTATTTTTTTAAATAAAATCTAATCAGATCTTGAAAACTACTTGTTATATTATACACTTAAGTAATTTTTATTTTATTTTTTTTTTAAGTTTACATATTTTTTTCTGATTTATATAAATTTTTAATTATTTTATAAAGCTTAAATAAATACATTTTCCATATCGAATCTGTTCAATATAAGTAATTGTAGGAATTTCGAAAAATTTTACTAAACATTAGGGTGACCAAAAAATTTAAATATAATAAATATTCTTAGTTTATTGTCAAATCTAATTAGATAGTGAAAAATATTAAATTGATTACACTTTTAACTATTTTTTTATATTTCGAAAAAAATTTCTGAACTAGTTAAGAACATTAGGGTGACCAAAAAAAAAGTTAAATAAAATTACTCTTTTTTATGAAATCTAATTAAATAGTGAAACATAATTAATTTATTACACTTTTACCTTTTTTTTTATTTTAAGTCTACATATTTTTTTTTGTAATTTGCAGATATTTTAGTTATCTTTGTAGAACTTTAAAAAATATGTTTTCTGTATCAAATTCGCTTAATATATTTGTTATTATTATTTTTAGCTTCAAATAAAGTAATTTTTATTTTTACTACATCCTAACCTTAAAATTTTTAATAAATATGCTCCCTAAACTTATAGCCTCATTGAGTTCCAAATATTTCGTAAATTTAATAATATATTATACTCATAAGTGATTCAAGTTGTTAATAAATAAATTGTAATATTTTCATTTATTTAATATTACCGTTAACTGCAGTTTATTATTGCTACACTTGTACCGTACCTACATACCTTACTTAATAGTTACCGTTTATACACATACATATAGTATATGGGTAGTCTGTCCTAAACATTAAGTCTTTGAAAACACAAAAAAAACTATTTTCATATTTCCGTTATAAATATTACGCTCTCACTCTCTCAGGTCCGAAACTGTATAAGCAACCAGCCGCCAAATCGAATCGTGGCATTATATTGAATGCCGTCGAATATTGCGTATTTCCCGGTGCGGTGAATCGTGAGGCCAAACAAAAAGTACTCGAGAAGATTGCACGCTCCGAAGCGAAACATTTTCTTGTGCTCTTCCGCGATGCCGGCTGTCAATTCCGTGCATTGTACAGCTATGTGCCCGAAATGGATCAAGTAACCAAATTGTACGGTACGGGACCTAGTCAAGTGGATGAAGTCATGTTTGACAAATTCTTCAAGTGAGTATAAACTTTGTATGTACAGTGAGTTAGGGTGATTAAAAAAAAAATTGAAAATCGCTTGGTGCGATGAAAAAAAGGATTTTAGACAGCTTTAATAAAGTCTTTTCAAGTATAAAATGAAAATTATATTTATTCACATTAGGGTGGGTTTTCCACTTAGTACTTTCAGAAATACTTTTCTAGACATTTTTAGGAGGCGTGAACTCTTAATTGTAACGACAAGTTCCCCCGCCTTGTATTTTTTCCATTTTTGTACCGCAGTAAATTTTTTACAAAAAATGTGATTTTTGAAATTTAATTTATTTTTTGTGTTATAAAATACCTAAGACAAAAAGTTGCTTCAAAATAATCACTTTTCAACCGTTAATAGCTGTTAAATGGTAAGGTTTACGAAAAACTTGTAGAGTTTTTAAATTTTCACGAAAAAATAGAAAGTAGAAAACTGCAATGCTGAAGACCGCACTTTCCCGTTACAATTAGGAGCTCATACCATCTTAAAGTTATCTAAAAAGTAATTTTTAGCATACTAAGTGGAAAAAATATTCAAATTTGTTTGGCCCACCCTAATGTGAGTATAAATAATCGGACTATCCCGTTACAATTAAGTTCTCATACCTCCTAGAGATGTCTAGACATGCATTATTCAGAGTACCAAGTGCAAAAAATGTTTCGTATTTTTTTGACCCACCCTAATGTGAACTTAAATAATTTTAATTTTTTATTTTTTGTCTAGATACAACTCAGGCGGCAAATGCTTTTCGCAAGTTCATACAAAACATCTAACGGTCACCATCGATGCATTTACGATTCACAACTCGCTGTGGCAGGGCAAGAAGGTGCATTTGCCCAGTAAAAAGGATATGGCGTTAGTTATATAAGGTGTAGCGTTACATAAAATGGCGCGCAAGTGGCCGCTTTACTACTACTACCACATATGGCAACGCTTCTCTGTGTGTGTGCATGTGTGCTCGAAGGAATTGCTGTTGTTGCTGCTAGCGGAAAACAAAGAGAAAAGAAAACAGCCGAGACATCATGGAAACTGTTGCCTGAGTTACCATACATACATACTTCTATGTAGATGTAAATTGTTGGTTCGAAAGTTATATATATATATATATACATATATGCATATACATTTACATACCTAACTTATATATATAATATATATATGGCATCATTGATTGATAATGCAAAAAAGCAAAAAAAAGGAAAATGGGAACAAAGCGCGCAAGTTTTACAAAGAAAAAAGTGAGAAGCAAGAAAAATCTTGCGGAAATTTGAACAAAAAGTAAATAACTAACTAATTTACTAACTGCAAAACTTAAAGTTAAAAACGCTTGCGCAGCGCCGTAAAGTGTGTAGAGAGAAATAAGAGAGCGCGAGTACAAGAGAGTCAGTCTAAACGTAACTGTCTTGTTGTGTGGCTGGAAAGCCAAGTATAAGCTTAAGCTGGCACAAAGTGACACACACATACATACACACTACAGTATACACACACACTTCAACAACTTGGATATTCATATATACATACACATCTATGTATATAGGCATATATCCGTACACATGCATACAGAAATTAAAGAAAAATATTATTAATAATAATAATAAATATATATATGTATACATATATTTAATTAATTTACTTTTATAAGCTTGATAGTATAAAACACCTGTTGAACTTATTTAAAAATAATCACTATGTAATATGCTACGTATGCATACATGCATACATACATGCATGCATAAGTACATACCTACATTTGTATGTACATGTAATACGTGTGTATGTATTGTATGGTATGTAACTTAACGGCTCTTGTCAAAGTTATACTTGTATACTTCTTTTGCTCTTTAACTAACTTATACACACACATACACAGACATACACAACGAGGTAAAAATGCAAAAAAAAACATACAAATACACTCACACACACACACCTACTCGTCGTCTGTACTAAATACTAGTTATTTTAAATGCTAATTTTACAAAACAACAGCAAACGAAATAAGCTATAAAAACAAATAAGTACGAAAACTAATAGTATTCACTGTAATCTTACATTTGAGTGAACTCAGATTTATTATTTTAACTCTTTTTTTTTAATTAATTAATACTGTTATATTTTAAACTTTTTTATGTGGAAAACAAGAAAACAAATATATATAGAATGGATTTTTTTAAACGCTCTTTCATAGAAATAATTTTGTAGCAATAAATTGAATGTGGAACAACTACATACATATATACATAAATCATATATATATATATATACACATAAATTACATATATATATATACACACATATGCAAAGTGCTGGTATGTCCTAACAAAAGCATAACGAATAAATATGAATACGTACATAAACACATTCTTACAAGCATAAATTGTGGATTTTGTTGCTGCTGTGTAGCAAGTGGGTGTTGCATAAATTTGTACATTTGGGTTGATCAAAAAACGCATTTTTTTGCTTGGTACACTGAAAAATATATTCTGAGGCAATTCTAAAGAATCTTTCTAAGTATAAGCGCTTAATTGTAACGCGAAGATCTGTCGCTTTGTATTTGTTTTTATCCGTTAGAAAAATTCAAATCTCGTTTTTAATTACTTGAAAAAATATCTCGATCATAGATTTTGTAGGAAATACCACCAAATGTTTGTAGGAAATACCAAATGCTCTGTTACTTTTTTTTCATAAAAAAATAACGGTTGAAGTTTGTTTGTAATAAAGAAACATTTTTTTCTCATAAATTTTATAACTCAGTGAGAAAAAAGTAACAATTTTAAATTGCAAGTTTTTTTTCCTTTTCTATTATTATTTTTTTTTTTGTTTTTGTTTTTTATTCTTTTGTTTTTGTTTTTTATTTTTGTTTTATCTTTTATTTGTTTTATTTAATTGATAATCAATATGTCATTAATTTAATCGAAAAATTGAAAGACCATTTTTCGTTTTTTTAACCTACCCTAATGTACATACATACCAATCTTATACTAAAGCTTACCGATTTAAACGGGGTTAGAACTCCAAAATACCCCCATTTAGATCGGTAAGCTTTAGTATAAGCTTCAGGTCGGTACATACATACAAACCAGCTGATCTTATTTGACTCGGACTGGTCCGTTTAAAATACGCGGCAAATCGAGAGGAAAATTTTTTGGTATATTTATTACTTTTCACGACTTTAAATGCTTACTTGCAAAGTATACTTTTATACGACAGTCAAAATTTTTTTGGAAAATTAAAATTTTCTGCCCTTTATATATTTTGTTTGTTTAGCGAAGTAATTTTCGGTTTCCATGCACAAAAAGTTGTATTTTATAGGCGACTAACCTAATGGCAAACACCAAGAACAACAAAAAGACCATTTTCGAATAGAGCAAAAATATTTTTGGAAATTTATTGCATGTTTTCTGAAAGTCATTGCATACTTTAAGGCGGTTAACCATTTACGAAGTGATCAAAAATATTTTTGTAAATTACTGCATACTTTTAGGCGCATAACCATATTTTTCGGATTGTCATAGTCAAACAATTGTTGTGTATATTTTTGTGACAGTAATTTTAACGAAAATTGGTGAAAACTTAAACATTAATAATAAAGAAAAATTATTAATAAAAATTTTATACAAAATATGTATACTTTAACTTAAAGTTTTATTAAAAAGTTTTATTACGAATGATTGTCACTTGAAAGTATTTATTTGCAAAAAATTATTTAACATATTTCTTAATTCTTAAATTTAAGTTTGGGCAAAAATATTAAATTGTAAAAATTCCTCTTATATATTTTTTTAAATTTATTTTTTAATTTTGTTTTTATTTATTTTTATACGTATAAACTTTCAATTTATTCAAAAAATATGTGCCCAATGCACATTGTTTGTTAATAAATATTTTTGTCTTAATTTATTTTCAAGAAAAAAAAGTAAATATACTTATTATTTTATTTAATTTAGTATTTTAAATTAAATTTTGGCAAAAAAAATTTTAAATTTTTTGATCGTTTGTAGCTAAAAAAAGTAAATATAAGTTTTTTAAATTTTATTTTTACTGAATATAATATTTTAATTAATAATTATTATTGGAAATCAAGTTTTACTAAATTAAAATCTTTTTATAAAAAAAGTTTGTATGTATACATATATGTATGAAAATGTATACATACATATACTTATAATTACAGCAAAAAATATATATTTTTCTACAAAAGAAAAATTTATTAAAAAAGTTTCCTTATTTTTGGTACAGGTGAAACTGAAACTGAACATTATACCTACATTAAATTAAAAATTTTTTTTAATAACATAATAATTTTTGTTGTGTCCACCAGATAATTATTCAGTAGCACACAAAATTTTTAATATTTTTTTTAAAGCAAAAAATGTTTTTAAAATTATTTATTTTATTGTTTTACAAAATTTTTAAACGACAGACAGGAATACCGACGAACGTTTAACTGAAAAAATTTAACTGTAAGACAAAGCGAGATTCGCAGAGACATTTTCCAGCAAAATTAATGAAAAAAAAATTGTTAAAATATGTACATAGGTGTATGTATGTATATGTGTGTATAACTAAGAACTAAACTCAAATTCTTTAAAAGATTTTTAACCGCAAGCTTTAGCTGCTTATTAGTTTTATTTATGTGTATATGTAAAAAAAAACGTTTTCCAAACCGCCCTTTTCTTTAGATCAGTTACTTTTTGCTCAACTGCTTCATAGTGAAAATAATTATCTTATTTGTTAAGCACATAAGGCAAGTCTTCAAGTATTCCACACGCCGCTGTAGTTTTAATAGTGCAGTGAACAACAATTCTATATTTTTCATTAAGAAACTATATTTTTACTATTTTGGGCTGAGTCTCAGTTGTATACCACCCTAAAATTAAATAACAGCAAAACAAATAAATCGCAAAAAGAAAATTCTATAAATTTTAAAAGATTGTAGTTTTAGCACGTGTATGCTTTTTTCACATAATTTTTTATAACAAAAAAATCACTCAAATTCTTATGCTCATTTTATTATTTAACCTTTTTGTACTATCACTTACTATAACATATATATATATATATATGTATATATATACATATATTTAAACATTATTTTAAGTTAAATAAAACGAACAAAGTAAATCTAAAACAAAAAATATTCTTCTGTGAGCAGAAAATAACAAAATAAGTGAAGGTAAATGAAGGTGAAGAAACGCATGATCGTGTATTTTTATTTCCAAAAATATACATATAAATAAATTATAACAAATTAAAAAAAATATATACATATATAACTCTATTGTTTAATAAGGTCATCAGCGTCTTTCGGGGTGTTACAAAATTCGTGGGGAACTTAATCTACTATATCGAGTTCAGGGTACAAAAATGTTGAATACACAAACTTAATAATTTACAGCAGCAGCTTACCAACTCCAAAGTATTGAATTCTTTGACATTGTTCATAATATTATTGAAACCCACTGTGTATTTTTCTAAAGTTTAGAATATAAACATTTTTTTTCGGAAAAAAGCACCGATATTCGAATTGACCACGTTGAATTCTATATTAGAAGAATAGCAAATGAACATTCCACTATAGAACTACTAAATTAACAATTGTGTATCCAAAATGTCAAGTTAATTAAATTTTTTTTAAATAATTTTAAAAAATTCTATATAGACTTAAAATTGGTTACTAGCAACAAGTTCAATGAAGAATGTTGCTGATCAACAAGTTGCTTATACAAATGTTGTAAACTTTTAAAACGACACAACAAGCTTAATGAAGAAATGTTGCTGATCAACAAGTTGCTTATACAAATGTTGTAAACTTTTAAAACGATGTTCGCCCTGTTCGAAAATTTGAATTACGCGCGCGGCATCCTGTGTTACTTTATTAACAAAGTAATTGTATGTAGCACTAGGAACAAGAAATAAAAATCTCGGTGTCGCTACAAAAACAACAGAAATAAAAATCGTTAAAAACAATAACATGATGACAAATTCTAAAATATTTGTAATTTATGTTAGCTATATAAATCACTAACAGCATAAATTCATTTATCGATTTTTAAACCGATAAATCCATCTCCAACGTAGCACAACCAAACAGCTGACCACGCTTTTAACACGCTTTTTTGCAGTAAATAGTGCACATTGCAATAATTTATTTGCAGTAAATCGCGTAAAATGGTACGAAAACTAAAATACCATGAGCAGAAATTGCTTAAGAAAGTTGACTTCATCACATGGAAAGTAGATAATGGTGGAAAAGAAACAAAAATATTACGGCGCTATCACATACGCAAGCCAGCCGATTATACCAAGTGAGTTGATATTTGTTTTTTATATTTGATTATATTAATGTTTATTATATTAGATACAACAAGTTATCGCGTGAGATACGCACTCTGTGTGAAAAAATTGCCAACTTGGAGAAGACGGATCCTTTCAAATCCGAAGCGGGTTCAATGTTGCTACAGAAGCTCTATGACATGGGCTTAACGCGCAATACTATGGATTTGTCAGTTGCAAGCACTGTGTCGGCGAGTAGTTTTTGTAGGCGTCGTTTACCGGTGGTAATGGTGAAAAGTAAGTTTGTTTTCGGAATTATTTAATAGAATTAATGTAGTGGTTGGTGTGGAGCAAAGAGTGAATGAAACGAGCATGAAACCAGTGTGCCGTAAAAAAATGAGCTATATAAGCTAGGGTATATTAAGTTTTTAACATCCAGAAGGAAACTGATGCGACCCTGCCAATATGTTACATATAAATAACCAAAGTGACGAGCTGAGTCGGATAAAAATGAAGCTATTGTATGGAAACTTTTTTATTTGTGAATAGTATTATAACTAGTTAACTTTTTTTCTCTTATTTTGTTTTTATTTGGACATTATAAAATGAACATTTTCGTCTTATGTTAACCAGTGACGAATCCACAGCAGTGGTTTTGGGTGTCAAAATACCCCAAAATCTAAGATATTTATTTAAATTCAGAAGAATTTACAAAGTAACATCAATATAGAAAATGTGTTGGAAGATAAAACTCGCTAAGAAAAAAATTCTGGATCCGCTGTCAGTGCGTACAAATACAAAAAAAAAAAAATAGTTTTAATTTAAAAATTAAAATCAAAATATAACAAAAAAATATCAAATTATAATTTTTCAAGATCATATTTTCCGATATCTTATATACCAGTGATAAAATTAAATTCATGTTATGTACTAATGTGTGTATCGTCACCTAAAATGCAAAATAACGTAACAACATTTTCAAAAACTTACAGTGGCGTGAATGAAACACTCAATAAAATAGAAGAAGATTGAAAAAAAAAATTTAATATTGGTTAAAACTGGTTCATATATGAGCACAGAACCTGATAATGTGGGACATATGCAATATTATGTATGTAATTTGAAGTAGTGAATCTTAATCAATAAGATACTCCATTTCGATTTTTTTGATGATACGTTATTTTGCATTTTAGGCGACGGTATGTACAAATGCTTTCTCTGAGTCTTATATATAAATTGTTTCAAAGAAAAAACGCTAACCATCTTCTATTTTTCAAGATCGTCTATCTCAAAATCTCAAAAATGCGACAGATCTCATTGAGCAAGGACATATACGTGTGGGCCCTGACATGATTACGGATCCGGCATTTTTAGTAACACGCAATTTGGAGGATTTCGTCACATGGGTGGATAGCTCCAAGATTAAGCAGCACGTCTTGAATTATAATGACGAACGTGATGACTTCGCTTTAGTTTAAATTATTTTATATTTTTTTATTTAATAAAAGAAATTTGTACGTATCCTTTTAAGTAATTATAAGTCATATGCTATATGATGTGCCTAAAAATGATTTACTATGCATTTTTTTCAATAAAATTGTATATTTCTTCATATAAACCTATATAGAAGAATTAGTTAATCCTTCGCATAATTTAAACAATTGGATAACTGCATTCTTCGGCGATGCCACAGTAATTGCTACCGCGTGGCAATCTAAAGTAACCCTCCTCTCCCCAACTGCTGTCCCATGAGTTCTTTACAATCCAATAGTCTTTGCCCTTCTCACTGCCATATCCCACAACCAAAATCGCATGATTCACTTCGCCCTTATTGCACTCCTCATCCGCATAGATGCCTTCCTTGTAAAGCAATAACGATTCCGGTGCGTACACAGAACATGCCAACGGTCCCAAGGTGGCGACAACTTCCTTCATTGTTTTCTCATCTTTCGGTTTGACCACCGCGAAACCTTTTACTTCGGCTACCTTATTTCCGGCATTATAGTTACAAGCATCCTTCTGATTAGCATATGGATACGAGGCGCTGTCTTGCAAACCCTTTTGCTCATCCTTAATAAAGGCGAACGCATACTCCTGATAACCGCCATCACAACCGTTTAGACCGAAATCAACTGGACCGCAATCGATTAGATTTTGCTCGGAAAGATTTGGCAATTTCTTAGTGCTACGAAATACGTGACCCTCAATGGCGCCGGTGGTGGCGAAGGCCCAACATGAGCCGCACTTATCCTGAAATTTCACCGGTGTGACACCGCCTTTGGTGCGCCAATCGAAGGCGTCCGGCACTCTGGTGGTGAGCGGTTTGGCTTCCTGACGATCTGCGCTGGCCTTTGCTCTAAAAATATGTTTACATTTATATATATTTACAGTTTTCGAGACTTATGTGCTGCATTCGTTTACTCACTCGCCACTAGCTGATTTGGAGTTACCGCAGAAGAATTTCAAGAATTCTGCTTTAGTTATATCGGCAAACTTGTTCAACGCCAATGTATAACCCTTCTTGGCGGTATTGGTCAAGGTCACTAAATTTTTATTTGCATTAAATTGTGCTTCGCGAAATTTCTTTTCAGCAGCATTTAAATAGGTTTTTCCGGTTTTTACCTGTATTGTGTGAGAGGCAGGGAGAAAAAGAGATTTAAATGGAGAAATTAGTAGTTTTGTGTTTTTTGTTTAATTCTTTGTGATTTTTGTTAAAACCAATTTAATAAAACTTAATCATTAGAGGAAAACAAATATTTAATACAACCTAAAAATTGTATTTATTTTTTTAAAATTTTTTATTTAATTTTTTTTTCAAAATTTTGTTTTTTTTTAATTTTTTGTATTAGTTTTTTAATTTTTTCTTATTGTTTTTCTTTTATTTTTTTTAATTGTTTTTTTTTATTGTTTTTTTTTTTAATTTTGTATATTTTTTTTAAATTTTTTTCCATATTTTTTTATATTTCTTTTCAAAATATTTTGTAATTATAATAATGTTTTTCTACGTTTCATTGCTACGAAAAATGCACATTCGGTGCAACCGAATTTAATGTTTTTTTGTTTTTATATTATTTTAATCCTAATTTTTTTCATTTCATTCCCCATAGTTTAATATAAATTATTAAAGGAAAATATTATTTATTTAAAATAACTTTAAACAATTATTTATTTAAACGTTTTTTAATTTTTTTTAAATATTTCTTTTTTAATTTTTTAAAATATTTTTCCAAATATTTTTTTAATACTTCTTTTTAGTTATACATAAATATTTACTTTCCTTTATATATTTCATTGTTTTTTATTTAATAATAGTTTTCTCAAATAATTTTTTGACATTAATATTATTTAGGTTTATTTCATATGCTTTTTACAATAAAAAAAAAAACTAAACAATAAATATTAAATATTTACCAAGAAATCGTCAAGATCCACAGGATTCAGAGTGTTTGACACAAAGGTGCTAAGACCGTTTCCTATATTCTTCGGCGCGTTGAAAAAACTCGGAAATTGAGCCGCAGTTAAAGCAAAAAGGAGGGGCAACAACCACACCACCGAGTCAAAACGCATTTTGCCGAAAATTTAAAAAATCTGCCAAATAAAAAGAAGTAGCAAACATTTTTATTATAAAAAAATTATAAAAAAAATCACATAATTTAAAAACCTCATAAATTAAGTTTTTGCCAAAGCATTTAATAAATGCTAATGAAGAGACCCGTTTCAAAGTACAGTAATCACTTGTTTTGGTGGAAATAAAATTAGAAAGAAATCTTTGCTTTTTCCGTTTCTAATCAATTATGTAAATATAGCAATATGCAAATCAGTCAGCGTGCCGAGCAAACAGTCGTATGAACGACACAAGAAAATACAAAATTTCGAAATAACAAAAAATAAATACATAATTGCAAACTGAAACAGTTATGTGTGCAGTATTATACAACTTTGTGTGTATGTGTGTATGTATGTATGTAAATTAAAAAAATAGTATCTACATATGTGTAATTGTATGCATTGTAATAACTACTACAACTTGAGCGCTGCAAAATTATTCAATCGGGGACTTTTTTTAAGTTTCAAAGAAAACATTAAAATTTTTAGTAATGTGACACTAATTGTACTTAAAGACGTCAACTATTAATTAATAGCTAATTTCTAATACATTTTTTTTATTTTTAGCGCATAAATCAGCAATTTGTATTTAATTATAACTTGTCATGCAACCTTTGGATACCTTGAGGGTGGTGTGAAAAGTCAGCTTGGACTTTAAGATGAACCACCGTGAAGGAAAAATATAAGGGTAATCTATGTATGCATATATAGTACATTGCCAAAGGTATGTGAAATGTATTCTTTATCGGTTTAGGGCACAACAAGAATACTGCTTGTTAGTATCAGACAAATAAAAACATTGTAGTGCACTTTAGACTGTTCTTAAATTTAAAAATTTTATACAAAAATTCCAAAATAGCTTCCAGAAAATTTTTTTCCAGGCTTTTTATTTTTCTTTTATTTTTTACTTCTATATTTTTTTAAATATATTTTTGTTTTATAATTATGTATATAATTGAAATTGTTTAGTTTTATTTCGAAAATTGATTTTAATTAGTCACACAATATATTCTTTGAATTTTATAAAAACAAATTTTTTGATTGAGTTTTTGTGTATGTGAGAAAAAATGTCTTTATTTTTATTTTAATTTTTGACTATGTATTTATTATTTAAAAACCATTTTTATTTTTTCAAATGCAATTTTTTAATTGTTTGCGAATATGATAAGTATCTTAGTGGCCTTGAGTGCTTGAAAAAAATGTAATGGGAATATGTTAGCTTTTATTTTCACATTTCTTCTTTTTTCAATTATATATTTTTTAAATGCATTTTCTTTATCTTTGTTAATTTGTCAAATATTTATATTGTTTATTACCAATTTTTTTTCTCAATTTTATTTAAAAATGTTTTCATTATTCACATTAAATTTTTAAAAATTTTGTAAAAATCTTCAAGCCATAAAGAGCATTATTTTTCTAAAATTTGAAAAAAAAATAAGTTTTCCAAAAGTTTAAATTTTTTTTTCTAATATAAAAATAAGAGTATTTGAGATAAAAAATTAAAAAATAAGTTTATATTTCTAAAAATAAAAAAATAGTTGTTTTCTAAAAATTTAAAAACATTCTTTCTAAAAATCAAAAAAGGCGAGTATTTGTGTTAAAAAATAAATGTGCAAAGAGAGTTTATAAAATTTACAAGAGAGTTTAAGAAAAGGATTGAAAAAATCCGTTTGTGTTTTCTAAAAATTTGAAAAAATTAAAGTCACAAAGAGCATTTGAGAAAAAAATTTAAAATTTTAAAAATTAAAAAAAAGTGTTTTTGAGATGAAAAATTAAAAAAAGGTTCCTTTAATTAAAATTTACAAAATTTAAAGGCACAAAAAAATTTTTGAAAAATAATATATACATAGTTTTCAATTTTTAAATTTATTTAAAATTTTTTCTTTATTTAAAAAACAGGTTTTTGACAAAAAAAAATTAAAAAAAAGCTTTTTTTTATGTAAATTTAATAAATGTGAAGCCACGAACAGAATTAACGAAACAAATTAAAAAATAAGTTTTATTTTATAAAAATTAAAAAACCTGTTTGAATTTTTATCGCTTGTTGTGATATTTTTTAATTTTCAGATTTTTTTGTTTTAACATTTTTGATTTTTTTCTGAAATCAACTAAAGTATTCAAAAGTCGTGTTGTGTTTTTTTATGTAATTATTTTTTTACTCTTCTCTTTTTTTGTATTTATTATTTGCCTGTTCGATTAAATAACGTGTAAAAACATGGTTTCCTTGTAAATAATTTTTATTTTTTATCCTTTTTTTATTGTTGTTTTTATTTTTATTGCTTTTTTATTTGTTAATTGTTTTATTATTTTTGTGTTTTTATTTTATTATTAATAATATTTTATTTTTTATTAATTTTAATTCTTTTATTTGGATTTTTATTATATCATGTCTTTTTAACTGTTTCAATATTTTTTAATTTATACAGATTTATTTTTTATTTTTTCTATTTTTATTATTTTTTATACATATGTATTTCCTTTTTTTTTTTGTTTATTTTCTTATATCATTTTTCCATTTTCATTTTATAACCACTAAAATTTAATCATGTGAAGCTCATTTTTAACCTCACAGCATAAACTCGAATTTAACAACTGTTTCCTTCCATTTACATAATCAATTTGGCTCCAATGACACATACATGCACACATACTCATGCATATTTTTCTACTTAAAATATTTGAATCCTCTTATTCTCATAGTGTTCCATTAATCGCGCTTCTCTATATCATTAGCTTAGATCAATCATTATTTTAGTTGATAACCTTTTTACTTATATCACTTGCTTTGCTTTTGTAATTACACCATTCACACAATATTATTTGCTTTACAACACATTGTAGTTGTTATTGTATTAATATGTTTTTATATTGTAATTGTGCTTACTTCAGCACCTGATCTTGACAGTGAATTAAGATTTTCACAAAAACACAAACCGAACACACACACACTTACAATGGCAAAATCAATAATAATAATAACCGGTAGTTGAGTTGTGTAGTCGCAACGAGTCGAAGATGTTTGCTATACAGTAGCCACCTTACTAATGGTGATTCTGCGGTCAGATGATGCCGCTTTTATAGCACAATTAAGATTTGCTTGATATAGCTAGCATCTTAGTGTATGCTAATGGTCACTAATTAATTCAAAATGCTGTTGGTTGAAAAAAAGAAATAAAAAAATAAAAATTAATTACAAATTCGTTCGAAACGCAGTTAGAAGCGCACTTCAAGTTTTAAGACGCTACCGTTGCTGGTCGAAAACTGAGATATGAGGGAATCGCCTCAAATTTTTTCCTCTAAAGTGTTAGGTTGGCTTTTATATTTCGGGATTTTTCAACGCTGGTGCTGCACTATTTTATCGTAAATTTTTAACATACGAAAATAGGACATTGTTTACAGTAACATAAAATATTCAGCTCGGCCAAAAAGTGTAATTAAATCGCCAACATTTTCGCGCGATTATTTTTTACAATTTTCGGCTTGACTAGATTATATAGGCGAAGGTGACTCTTCCTTGCTTTAGAAACCAATTTTTGCACATATTCGTATAAGCTTCATACATATGTATGTACATATATGTATATGTACATATATACATACCTACATAAGCTCTATTAGCGAGTTGAACGTAGGAAGTGGTGTGTATACCCTTCAACAACTAAACTAATGCAATTTAAACTGCAATTAACTGGTTATTGTACAGAACTTTTTTTTTGCAAAAAAAGAATAGATGATACTTAAAATTAATTTCGGTATCGCGAAAACTTTCATTTTTATTAACGTACTTAGACTACAAATAATGCAAAAACAATTTTTGCATAGAAATGTCGAAATTAATTAAAATTAATTTAATTAAAATTAATTTCGGGATCCCGATAATTTTCGCGATTTATCATCATTATATTAACTAACTGTAATTAACTGCCTACAAATAACGTAAACAAATTTAGTGCATAACAAAAATTAGGGATTATTAAAAACTAATTTCGGGATCCCGAAAGGTTTCGGGACTTCTCATCATTTTAATAACTAACTATAATTAATTGACTACAAATTATGAATTTGGTGCATAACGAAAATACAGGATTAATAAAAATTAAATTTAGGACCCGAAAATTTTCGGGATTTCTCACAGCTCCATTACTTTTAAATAAAAAAATATTAATAATTGTCATGTATGTATATACATACCATATATATACATCACCAAAATCCAGATATAAATGTGTAGGTATGTGTTTGAGCAATTCGGGATATCCCTACCAGATATCGATCAATTTGCACAGAACTTGTATCACCTGCCAACATTCAGGTTTGCTGAAAAACTGCTAATAACTTGAATTAACATTTTAATTGGCTGCGAATCCAAAACAAGTAACGGCAAAGAATCTCTAACACTATTAGATTCTTATTAGTATGACGGCCGTATGTATTGACAGCAATTGCAAAGAAAAAAGAAAGTTGCTGGTAGGCTTCTTGATGCAGTCATTTAATTACTTTAGTGTATGTACGCGCATTAGGGTGATGCATAAAACTTCAAACCCCATTTTTTTCAATACAATAGCAAATAGAAATGATGAACCCTGACGTTAAATCGTTTCGGGGCAAGGTCAACTTTAGATTCAATAACTTTCCACAAATATATGTTTTAGAACCTGCGCACTTAATCGGTTTCAATTATTTGTTAAGATTCCATAGAAAATGTTTCGTTTTCACCTCCGTACGGCAACCCTTAAATGTTTAGCCAAAACTTATATTTGACAGCTTCAACATTTTTAAGAACCTACCTAATGTTTGCATTTTATAAGCGCATAATCCAGTTATTAAGGCTAATATGCATACGTATTTCTTCACACGATGGCATCACTGATCAACTTTTTTTGTCTTGTTTTAGAATTTTTATTCCCGACTACTGATAAACGTAACGGTTCAATGGAAGAAGACAACAGATTTAGATTGCTTTGCAAGAAAAAAATCTTAACAATAAAATATAATTAAATATTAGAAGCTGTAGATATGAGATCCACACGTGAACTTATATCACATTAAAGTTATAGCCACTCATTCTTCTTTTTCGCTGTTTGGCGCCAATTGGAAATTCCAAGTGTAGTCAGGTGGAAGTCTTCCTCTTCTGTCTTCTGTGTTACTGCATCGAATACTCTCATACCTGGAGTGTTTTCATCCATTCGGACCTAGGCAGCTTAGCCGCAGTCTCTTAATTCGCTGAACTATGTCAATATCGTCGCATATCTCGTACAGCTCATGGTTCCATCGACTGCGGTATTCGCCGTTGCCAATGCGCAAAGGACCATAAATCTTCCGCAGAACCTTTCTCTTGAAAACTCGTAACACCGACCCATCAGAAGTTGTCTATCGTAAATGCCTCTGAATCTTATAGGAGGACGAGAATTATGAGTCACTTGTAGAATTTGTTCTTTGTTCGTCAAGAGAGGACTTTACTTCTCAATTGGCTTCTCAGTTATTCTGCGCTGGATTTCGGGGCTGACGTTGTTGTTTATGCAGGTTCCAAGATAGGCGAAATTATCTACGACTTCGAAGTTATGACTGTCAACAGTGACGTAGGACCCAAAACGGGAGTTTCTCATCCAAGCCTGTTTTTTTCATTAGGGGTGTTTTATACGTGGTGGGTTCGAAACCCAGCGCCTTCAAACGGATATTTTGGCTACCCAACTATACTTGATCTAAGGCATATGCAAAATAATCGCTTCACTTTCAAGTGAATGGAGCTCATAGAACTTTCCTCACTTGGGTGAACTTCTACACATAGCTCCATTGCCTCTTACATACATAGATCGAAAACAAGTTCTACATTTCAGTATAATAAAACTCCCACATTACAGGGGTCAAGATTTAATTATGTTGTGAGGATAATTGGTTGCTTAAAACATTTCGAATCGCTCCCTTTCTCTTTGTATCTGTAGTACATCTCTTTCTCTTTACTCGTTTGTCGACCATACAAACTGACCCTTCGAAATCAAGTTCTTGTTTTAAAAACTTTGACGAGATATCTTCATGAAATTTTGCATAGATTGTTGTCCAAGGTAAAGCTACAAAATCCGAAGAAATTGTTCTGATCGAGGCTGCCATACATATTGACCCATCGAAATCAAGTTCTTGCATGAAATTTTTTTTATTTGATGAGAAATCTTCATTTGGCCCAGATCATTGTCCAAGGCAAAGCTACAATCTACCAACAAATTATTCAGATCGGACCACTATGGCATATAGCTGCCATACAAATTGACCGATAAAAGTCAAGATAAAAATCTTTTATACTCTTTCTTGATATAAGAAATGCAGCCGATGTTTTCTTGTTATTTTTTTTTCTCACCCTTTTACCCTCTCTCTCCTTCTTTATCTATCGCTATACCTATCTCTTTCATACCCATACTGTTAATATATTTCCACTGGCTGGCATTTCCTGCTTTCAGGGTTAATGGAGTAAGCAATTACGGTTTTATAACTTAATCTACAGCTGCTCAATTTAAAATTCATTATTTTTTATAGTTTTATGTATGTTTTTATTGAATACACATACGCGCACAAATTTTCATTTGCCCTGTAGAGGCTCGTAAAAGTACATACATTAAATTTTACGCTTACAAATCTAGTTTTACTGCCGATAGCAATCGTTTGTGGTACATACTTCTATTGCAATCTTTATTTTATTTTATTTTTTTGTTAGGTAAATATTATGTAATTCGTACATACACGAACTACATTGTTTTTCATTAAATTTTACTTTCTTTTTCGCATAAAAAATTTCTTTAAAAATATGTGTGTTGTATATAAATACTTTTAAATTTAAAAATATTTCAATCGCAAATAAGTCATGAAATTTCCGTGCTAAGTAGTCTTCGTCGCCAGCGTTTACTAGAGTTAGTTTATAATTTATTAATTTGTGTTTTTATTTTATGTTTTTTTACTTATTTTTTGTTAATACTAACGCCATGTGAAAGTACTCGCACGTTTCGGCCTCTGCAAACGAACAAAAACGAAGTGAGCGCCGGTGCAGCACGTTGTTGCTTTAGGTTTGTGTACTCGCTTTACTCGCTCGTTGTGTTCGTTGCAGTTTTGCGCTCTCCCGTTAGACACGTTAATCACCTGCCGTCAAGCCGAAGCGTACAATTTTTGTTTTGATACTTTTCGGGCTTCAAAATCATAAAATTTTCATTACAAAAAATATTTTACTGCAGCATACGGCTACATTTTAAGGCATAGTTCGTATAGTTAAGGCTTTTACAACACGATTCGCGTTCGTTTGCAAAATTACTAAATATATGTAGGATTTGCAATTTAAGATCAATAGTTACTTAGTCAAGGTTTACAATAGTGGTGGGTATAATCTATAATGCTCTTTCATGTTGCGCTCAAATATTTTTTTTTCTTTAATTTCAAATTTTACCGCATAACAGTAAATGCGAGATCATAAGGATCTATGCGTTATATAGTCATATGTGGTTTACTTGTAATATTGTCTCCGTTGCCTGGCTAAATACTCTTTTAGCGTTGCGCTCTCTTTCACATCGCTTTGTCTCTTTCTCGCTTCGTTTTGTCTCGTTCTTATATATTTTTGCACTTTCTCTCCCTGTTTTTTTTTTTTTCTTGAAGAATCCTTTTTATCAGAAGAGATAATCTTTCATCTCTATGTTCTCTCTCTTTACTTTTTACTTCTTCTATTTTCGCTTTCTTTCTCTCTCTGCCCTTTTCACTTTATATTTTGTCGCTTTCTCTTTTATTTGTGCTCTTTCTCTAATTTTTTTTACAAAAATCGCTCTTCCCATCTCTAATATCTCTCTTTCTCTTTTACTGTTTTCGTTCTCTTTCTATAACTCACTTTTTAAGATATCTCTCTCTTTTTTTTTTTTGCTTTGCTGTTTTCGCTATCTTTCTCGCTCTCTCTTTCTATCTCTTTTCCCTCTCTCTCTATCACACTTTTTCTTCTTCATCACACTTTTTCTCCTTGCCTTAGAACTTATGCACGTCCTCATTATTAACCACCTCTGAGGTCTCGCCCAGCACACGCATAGCATTCGAATAATCCGAATCGATTTGTGGTATGATCTGCTTATTATTCGGACGTAGTGTACGTATGAGATCGGTGAGCGAGAGGAACGATTGGCGATCGACATCATTGTTGTTATTGTCATGATGTAATACACCAGCCGCCGGTATGTTATGTCGTTGATTCTCATTGCTGGCAGCGGCCATCTTTTCAATCTCCTGTGAGATCTGCTTGAGACGCACCTCAACAGTGGGCACTTCAGCAGGCGCGGCAATAGCCGGAACCGGCAATGTCTTCAATTGATCTTCACCAACTGTATTCCGCTTGGTATCGACATCATCACCGCTATCCTCATGCGAAGCCGAGTTGTTTTCTTCGTTGGTGGCATCATCGTCCTCCTCTTCGCCCACTTCCTGTTGTTGTTGTTGTGCATCGTTGTGAACATCTTGTTCGACTTGATGTTCAGCTGATTCTTTGCTGTTGCCGTTATGCAAATCATTGTTACCCTCATAGACGGGCAATGTGCGCTTCTTCTCGTCCTCAGTCTCCTCATCGTCAGCATCAAAGCTGTCATGTTCATGTTCGTGTTCGTGCTCAGTGTCGTGCTCATCGTTCTTGGCCTCCTCTTCGCCACTCTCGAGATCGTGATCGAGATTCAAGGAGACAAAAGAAAGCTGCGGCTCATCATGCTCGTCATCATGATGGGAACGCTTCGAGAAAGGTGTGTACGTGGACATGGTGAGCGGCAACGGAGTTGTGGATAGGCTCAGCTTGGTGGGGTCGACAGTGGGGCGTGAAGTGGTCGAGGTGACTGGACGGCTGTTTATGTGCGTACGGGGGGGAAAATGAAAGAAAACGCAATAAAAAATGTAATTAGAAATGAATTTTCAGCAATAAAAATAAGATTGTAGTCAAGTAATAGCGCTTAAGAGAAAAGCTTGCGAAAGTCAACGTGCGTACGCATGTGTTCGTCTGCATTCGACTGCCTATATGTACACATATGGTCATTAACATACCGTATCGGATTTTATGTTGACACTGTGGCATGAACGCATACATACACTCGAACACGTGGCGACGGCACAAAGCTTCAGAGTTAGAGGTGCAAAAGAGTTGCGTTTTCAAGCCACTACTGAGACATTACATACAAACAACTGTATTTAGAGTTTACTGTTACAAATAGTAATACAAAAGATTCGTCATAATTATGTGTGTGTATATATGTATAATCCTTAATGCACGTTTCATGCTTATTGTTAGCCGATCAGCGCTGATTATAAACATCAAAACATGGCAAACTCAAAAATTTACTTTTTTCCTTGTTTTTGTATTTTTTAAAACAGACATTTGCTTTAGATCTTTGTCTTTGTGTTTTACAAGCAGCTAAGCCCCAAACCACGAAATTCTTAAAAATATCTGTTATGGATATATACAAAACGGTTACAACTTTGAGGTTAGTAATTGTGGTCGTAAAAAATATGAAAAATATGCGTGTAAATACGTGTGTGTTTGCAGCTATGGCGGCAATTCGAAAAAGCGCCATAAATTTCATTTTAGCTATTTATTGCGGTACTGTTTCTGCTTCTACTGTTGCTGTGTGTGTTGTTATTGCTATTATAGGATTGTTAGTAGCGAAATGAAACGTTATTTGCACTTGAGAAATGACAAACTAATTGCTTTATAACGTCGTTCGAGTTTTCTTCAAACTACATGAGTATGTGTAAATGCATATAAGGCGCAAACAGTGACTCAGAAAATTGTGCAGACGGTGTGTGTATTTCTTTATTTGTTTTACTTAATAATTACTTTGCTTCTGTTAATAATAATAATAAGTATTTATTTTTATTTTTGAAATAATTCTTTTTTTTTAATCTTAATTTTTTATATAAAATTTTATATATTCTGCAATTTGTTAAAAAAATAATAATTTTTTGTAGAAATATTAATTTATTCTTTTGCATTTTTTAGCAATTAAACAAATATTTCTTTTAAATTTAATTAAAAAAATTATTAATTTTAAATTATTATTTTTTTTTGAAATCATATATATTAAGAAAAGTAATGTATTAATTAAAATTTTAATTTTTATAATTTTTTGCAATAAAAGAAATAATTATTTATTTGAAATATTATTAAAAAATTTAATTATTTATTTCAAATTTAATTAAAAGATAATAATTTTTAATTTGAAATTTAAATTTTTTGTTCGGACTTTTATTTATGTTTTATATCTTTTGTATTATATTTGTTTTCCTTCTTTATTTTAAATACTACTTTTCTTTGATTAAAATTTTATTTTTTTATGAAATGCAAAAAAATAATTTTTATTGAAATTTTTATTTTCTTTTGCATTTTTTAGCGTTCAAAAAATAATTAATTAATAAAAATCTTAATTTTTGAATTGAAATTTTATATTTTTCTTTTACAATTTTTTTACAATTAAAAAAAAAAATTGATATTTAATTAAAATTAATTGTTTGAAATCCTAAGTTTTATTATAATTTATTTTTTAATAATTATTTATTGGAAATTATAATTTAAAAAAAATTTATTTGAAATTTTATAAAAGATTAGTATTTATTTTCATGCTTTGATTTTATTTTTTTGTTAATTTATTTTTCTTTATTTTTTTTATTTTTTTGCGGAATTTCAATCTAAGAAATTAAAAAATATTAAAAAGTTTTAAAAAACTGTTGACGCCGCCCCCGCCCAATTTCCTTTGCCACGTCTGTATCGACAGAGCAATCTTTTCTTTTCTTCTTTTTCGAAGTTTTTTCGAAGATTAATTCGCGCGCAACTAAACTTTAACAAAAAAGTTGCGCGCTCTCTCCTTTTGCGAGAACGCTGCGATACGGACGTGGTAAGTGTGTTTCCAATTTGTTTATAATTAAACATATTTATTATATGAAACTTTTGTTTTTTATTTAATACTTGTGGAATAAATTTGCGCCGACCGTTTTCCCACGGCCAACCACATTTTGGAACGAACGAGCACCGTGCTCCACCACCCGAACTAACAAAAACAATTAAAAGAAATATTTAAAAAATAAATTAATAATATTTTAAATTTTCTTACTTTCTTGTACATACATATGTATATTAAATTATGTTATTTTATTTTTCGGAATATTTGTGCTAAACTTAAAAAAAATACAGAAAAAAAATTGTATTTCTATTAGATTTGTTATTCATTTTAACATTTCTTATATTTTATTGTTGTTGTGTTTTCATAAAAAAAAGTATTGCTGAAAAGTGGTAAAGAAGGGATTTTTTATTTAAATAAATTCTTATTTTTTTTAGACATTGCAGCTTGGTAAATTTTGTTAATGTTTTTTTAGCAAATTTTTTTTTTAACAAAAAAATTTATTAAAATATTTTTTCTTTTGTTACTTGAAAAAAAAATAATAAAAATAGTAAATTCTACACCTGCACAATTTTCTCAGTCACTGTTTAAGTCTTAACTTAAATATTAGTATTAGTTTTAATGTGTTTTAACTCTAATTTTTTTATTGTATTTTTTATGATTTGGGGTTTAGCTCACCTATATTTGTAAGTATTTGTTTTTTGCTTATTGACGCTTCATTGTTGCGCTTGTGTTGGTGAATATATATGTATTGCTTGGTATATACTCAGTTTTACAAAAATTAGCGTATTATTTAAAAATAGATTACTTTAATAAACAATTTCACAAATTCACGCAGAATGCTATGCTTTCTTTCATTTGTTGTTTTTGAGCAATAGATTTGTTGTTGTTCAAATTTTAGAGCAAGCTTTAGAATCTGCAAATATTAGTTCTTTCTCCATAATCTTGTTTTCATTAAATTATTTTGTGATTTCTCTTTATCCCCCTCTCTCTCGCGCGCTTTTAGCTCTTGCTCTCTTCAGTTTATTTTAATTACTTTCAATTACTTTTATATTGCTTTAATTTTTTATTATTAATTTTAGTTTTTATATTAATTTTATTATTGATTTATTTGTTTTCTTTTTTTTAACAATTTTTGTTTTTGCTTGATTTGTGAATTCAGTGATTTGTTTTAGGTAAGAGTAGTAGTTTGATGTCCTTACCCCTGCGCCGATGACACTGGAATACTGCCGTAATTGTAGTAATAGCATCGGGTCTGTTCGCAAATGAAATCTTTCACAGCCGAACAGTCTTCGGGCATCCATTTCAATGTGGGTTGTTTCAAAATGACGCAACCCTTCTCAGCGCCGCTACTGCTGTAAAGGGTCAAATAAGCGTGTACGAAAGTGTAAAGTGAGAAACTTGATATAAGATTTCTTGACTAAAGATATTTCTAGATAAACAATTAAAAACGTATATAGTATAAGGTTCATAAGCCTGATCTGTGTTCCTGAGTTATGTAGCCCATTCCCACTTTCAGTCTCATTGAAGGTATGAGTATAAAAAATGTTGTTTAAGTAAAAATCGTGTCTTTTCCCAAGGCCTCTCAGTACCGAGAGCTCAACTTAATATTTCGATGTGTTTGCTCCTATCCTATCCTATCTCTACACTGCTTAACGAAAGTATCAGTGGAACAATTGAAAGTGTGAATATTTAACTTAACCTATGATATATGTGAAACCTATTTATCGTAATAATCCACGGCTCCCAATGCTCCAACTTCAGTGATATTGGACAGCTGGAGTAGAAAAAATCATTTTTTTTTCAAAATACACTGTATAAAGCTTAATTTGATTACCACCCGGAGTAAATCAATGGGTCTAACGATGACCTAAAGTGAAGTCGTATGCGACCTAACGCTCATGGGTCTCTTTTTTCAACCAGCCATTTATCGCAATACATTCTAATAGAATATAAAAATTTCCTTCTTTATCGAAATTGAAGAGGGCCTGTGGAGACTTTCGGCTATAATTAGTTGGAAAACCTTAAAAACTAATTATAGGTATTGGTAGGAAATCTCTAACTGGTTTTGATCTAAGCAAAATAATTAAACCCTGTTTAAGGATAATACCTTAAACCACGTGCGGATTTGGCCAAATACAGAGGATTAGGGGATTAGAAAAGATCGGCAAAAAGGATCTAAGTATTATAGAAAGTAAAGAGAAGAAACTACCGCTTTTTGTGAGAATACACAGAACTCCTTCAATATTTCCAGAACATATCGACTTATTCACTAAAGACCTCGTAAGAAACGCTTACTATACTAGATCAACTCTGATAATAACTTCCATTTCTGCCTTCTACAAGCGTTTACCGCTCCATTTATGACGAATTTAATGACAAAGACTTAAGACAAACATCAGCCGTAAATCGTAAACGTTCACTTACCTGTCGCGCGCCGTCCGTTGTGGCGATGTATTGCTATTGTGATCGACAGGATCGAGCAGACCAGCCTGTATGGCATCGGCTGAGTTCTCGAAGAAGTCAAAGGTCGCATTGAATGGCAAGCCAGTGCTCATCCATAGAAACATGCCGGTGCCCAAACGATTGCCGGAAGTCCAAAAATCATAATTACCATAACCGGCATTTTTCAGATATGTCGTCATAGATTCGGCTTTCTCTTTCGTTTCGAACGATGCCAACTGCAGACCCAACGAACGACAATACTGATAGGCGAGGAAGTAGTTGAGTTCGGGCGAATAGGGATTCATGCGGCTAATAAAGTATTGTACGCCATCCAGGTGAATGGTGGTGATGCGTTGACCTGTGCATATAAAGTGTGTGCGTTGTTGATGATTATTCAATTTCATTTAAATTGTGTGGAGTGTGTGTTGCATAAATGCATAAATTATATGAAATTTTTATATTTTTGAATTTATTTTATTGCATTTTTATTGCCTTTCTCTTTTTCGTAGTGCAAATAAGTGTGTGTGTACACATATATGTATAAATGTATCCTCGTAGTAGCAAAGCGCCACATAAAATAAATAAAAATATATTTAGCCATAAAACAGCGAAAACGGCAGGTTGTTATGCATTTGTTATTCAATTTTATGACTTAAAATTTGTAATTGCTTTTCAGTTTTGTTTTAATTGTTTATATTTCTTCAAATAATTTTTTGTTTTAATTTGCTTTAATTTTGTATAAATATTTTTTTTGCTTTATTTATGTATTTTTTAATTAAAAGTTTTGATACATTTTTTTAAAAATTATTCCAATGGATTTTTTAAATATAATTCTTTTTTATATTTTCTTTTGATATTTTTTTATTTTATTTATTTATTTATAGTTTTAATATTTGTTTTTACTTATTTTATTATTTTGATACTTTATTTTATTTTCTTGTTTTGAAAATTTTTAATAGTCAAATTTATTATTACAATTTATAATAAATTTATATTTATAATATGATTTCTTTTTTTTTAATATATCTCTTTTTTAATTTTTCTATAATTTTTAAAAATTTTATTCAAAATTTTGACTAATAAAAATTAAAACAAATACTTTAATTGACATTTTTAATTCCTTTTGTTTTTTTTTTAATTTCTTCTTTGTTAAAATTTTTTAAAATATTTTGTATATTATTATTATGTTTTGAATTCATTTATAATTTAATTTTTTTTTTAATTCGTACATCATTTCATATTTTTGACTTAAAAAAATTCTCAATGAAGTTTTGATTCAATTATTTTTTATTTCATTTTTTTAAACTTTTTAAAATTATTTTTTATTAAAAAAATGTTTTTATTTTTAATTTTTTAAAATTACTTTTATTTATTTTCTAATTTTTTAAATTATATGTATATTGTATTTTTGATATTTGTTTTTGAATTTTTTTGTATATATTTAAATATTTTATATATTATAATATTTCTATGGATTTTTATATCTTATTTTCATTTGACTCATAAAAACTTACGAAATTTTAATTCACATTAATAATTATATTTTTTTTTTGTATATTTTTTAAATTTTTTAAAATTATTTTTGAAATTCTATTTATATAATTTTTTTTATGTAATATATTATTTGTATGTATTTTTATATAGTTTTTCATCATTTTAATTTTATTTGTAATTATTTGAATATGTTTTAATATTTTAAAGCAATACATTCACATTAAATTATAATTTTTTTTGTAAAATAATATATAATATAATATTTGTATGCATTTTTTATATTATTTTATAATTTATTTTATTTTTGTATAATTATTTATGCATTTATTATATTTTCAAATATTTTTTTTTTATATATTTTTTATACTTTGGAACTATAAAAATCATCAAAAATTTAATCGACATTTTTTACTCTATTATATATGTTTAACAATTTTGTTCTTTTTTCATGCTTTTGACCTATACAAAATTTCAAAAATTGTATTCCGTATTTTTCAAACGTCTTTTTATCCACTAACATACTATATACATCTCATACCTACATGCATCACCTACAACCGCAGCAGTCGTTTTTATAAATTATTTTAAATTATTCTGGACATGAGCTTCCCACTTCCGATGGCTGTTTTGAGCACCTCGAAGTGTGAGCATAGTTTTAATCAGTGTGTGTATAAAGTGAAGGCAAACAATGGTACACACACGCAAGCGGCCTGTCTCTACAAGTGCATTGTGTGGCGTTGTCAGCCTGCAGCTGGGTGGCATGTACAACAAATATGCCTGCATTAATGTGACAAGCAGGCTTTCACACAAATAAACACACTAATAAAGATTTACGTAAATATATATATAAATGTAAATATAGGTATGTCCTGCCATGCCTGGGCGTCTTTGTAGGGCTTCATTGATATTTTTCACCTTCTTCGCTCCTCTCTGTGTGTGTGTTTGTATACAATGCACCCATATTTTGTTTGATTTCTTTTCAACGTGTATTTAGTTTTTGACGTATGTCTCAGCTGTGGAAACGTGACAGTCAACGTCGGTTTTAAAAAATCCACTTATGTTTGTGTAAGTGTGTGTGGCAAGACTGGCTGATTGGCTGCAATGTAAGCGCTGCACTTAAATTTATTTATTTACATATGCAAACATACAAACATACAAGCATATTTGCATGCATTAACGCTTATACACATATCCATATATGTGTGTATAAGCATTTTTAATTTCGTTTGTTTGTATGCCGGTGTGCGCCGAAGAATGTCTTCCTCCTAATGTCTTCTATGTTTGTGTGTTTGTACGAAAGTTGCAACGGTATGTGCGCACTCCTTTCGGCGCGCAACGCATTGAAAAGGTTTAAAAGCAACAAGCAAACAAACCAAAAATGAAAATGAAAGAGCTATTTTTGTTGTTGTATACGGGCAAATATGACTCATTCAATATTAGTCGCGCTTATTAGGTTTCAAGTGTCAAAGTAAATATAGAAAGGAATAGTGTTAACCCGTTGCGTGTTCTAAGAATGTTTGATTATGTGTTTTTTAAGTGAAATTTAAATTAAAGATTATATTTTCTTCAAAAAATGTACACATGCACATAATACATAGGGGAAATTTATTTATTCCTTCTACTCTATTAAGTGAATTATTAGATATGGTTTTTCAGATATCGATCTGAAATTTTGCACACGCTTTTTTCTACAAGAAGAAACTGCTCATTTGTTAGAATCACCGTTATCGGACCACTATAGCATATAGCTGCCATACAAACTGACCGGTCCAAATCGAGTTCTGATATGGAAAACTTTCTCATTTGATAAGATATCCTAACGAAATTTGGAATAGCTTATTATCCAAGGCAACACTACAATCTACGAGAAAATTGTTTTGATCGGATCACTGTAGCATATAGTATAGCTGCCATACAAAATGAGCGCTCAAAATCAGTATAAAAATCCTTTTATACCCTTTTATGGTCAAAAGAATGCACCTGTGAAGGGTATTATAGCCTCTTTGCAGCCAAAGTTAACGTTTCATGCTATTTTAAATTTATTTTGGCAAAATAAGTTCCTTTGTTGATTCTACGGCAACGAAACGAAAGCAGGTTCGTTGCTAAAGTCTTTTGTTTAAAATGCTATTATCATTATTTATTTCTTTATTTTAGCGTTGAGTTATTATTCCTTATTATACAAAAAACAAAAAGTATTATTCATCACAGAATTATTCAAAAGTTTTATGAGTCACTGTAAAAATATGTCCGATTTTATATATATCATTATATATACATATGTATAAGCAATGACGTGTTGCTTCAATTAAAATAAAAAAATTATAATGTAATAAAAAAAAGGTCAACGTACCGTTAACTCATAGCTAATACAATTATTATTTAACGGTAAATATCTTAAAATATTTTTATTGAAAGCTTATTAGAACCACATTTAAGTCCACACGCTTATTTAACATAGTTCCATATAAAGCACACACACAACTAATATAGTCATCTACGCTATTTGCCTATGTAAATAATTAACGGTTTCAACAATTGTTGGCAAAGCGAAGCCAATTTTTGGTATGCAATAGCACATTTAAATAAATTTAAAAAATATATAAATAATAGTAATAAAAAAAGAGAGAAAAAAAAAGAATTTTTAAAAACAGCTTCTGGGCACTAATATTTAGCTAAAAATTTTGAAAATAGTAAATTGTTAAATTGTGCAAAATTATTTAATTTTTTTAATTTGGTTGTATTTTTGTATGAAAAAAATATTATTTTTTAAAGTTGATAACAGCTTTTTTATTTTATTTTTAAATTTTTATATTTTTTATTAATTTGTCGTTTTTTTATTTTATGTACATATCGTCACTTAAAATGCAAAATAACGTAACACCACTTTTCCCACCACGTTTAATAGAAAGCGCTTATTTTGAAACAAAATTTTTTGTTATAAAATGGTTAGATATTGGTTATCTTTTAGTTATATATTGATTATGTCTGACAACGGCAACTGAAAGTTTTATGCTACATATATCTAATATGATGTAGTGAATCGTAAGCAATAAAAACTCAATTACAATTTTTTGAGGAAACGTTGTTTTGCGTTTTAAGTGACCATATGTAGCCTATTAAACTAAAATATTTTTTTAATTACTACTTTTTATATTCCAATTCAAATAATTTCTTTATTTTTCTCTTTTTCAACATTTTTTGTTTGAGAAATTTCTGCCAGCATATTTTTGGGTGAGTGCTTTTATAAATTTTTATGTAAATAATTTAGGAAGAAATAGTATAAAATTTTTAAAGCAGATATTTTTATAATAAATATGTAAAACCTTTTTTTTGTATATTTTATAATAATTTTTTATATATATTTAATAATAAGTTATATATTTTATTCAGAAATATGATTTATGCTATTTTTAAAATATTTTTTTTGTATATTATTTTTATTTTTTTTATTATTGTTCTACTTTTGCTTTTGCTGATTCAAACTAAGTCCTTCAGTTCTTTTGATTCAAAATATATTTTATAATATTTTTTAAATTTATATTATTATTATTCACAAAAAAATATTTATTTATATACATATTTGGTCTAACAAAAACATTTTTTTTTGTTTCATTATTATTAAATTTTTTTTGTTACACCAAATATATAAACAAACAAATATTTTTTTAGTTATTTTTTTTATTTTTTGTGTTAATTAATTTTTGCAATTTTAACAACGTTTAGAAAATTTTTTATTTTTATTTAAATATATATTTTTGTCAAAAATACATTTAAATTCTCAATAAAACCAATTTTTATAACAAAAATAAATATTATTAAAGAAAAAATATTTAAAAATTGGTACTAAGTTATACAAAAAATATACAAATATACATATATTCGATAGAAATCTCGATAAAATCAAATTTTTGTAACTTTTTTGGAATAAGAATAAAATTAAAAAACAATTAATTCCGAATACGTTAAATAAAATATTTATTAATTGGAACAAAAATATTTTTTTTTAATTTCTCATTCATTATTTAAAATATATATACTTTTGACAAAAAAGTTTAAAATTTTCGATCAAAATTTTTTTTTATTTTTATTTGATTGACATTTAAAAATTTCTTTTCTACAAAGTTTCAAAATCTTGACAAAACCAATTATTTTACCAAAAATCTTTAAAAATTACTAATGAGGTACTTAAATATAATATTTTTTAATAAATATTCAAAAATCTCGATGATATTAGTTTTTTAATTTTATTTTTCACAAAGAGTTTCAAAAATCTTCATAAAAACTATTTTTAGAATAAAAAATAATATTGTTTGAAAAAATCTTCAAAAATTGCAAATAATTTATTTAAAATATAAAAACAAAATTCAAAACTCTCAATAAAACAGTTTTTAGGGGAAAAAATATGTTTTAAATTTGCTAATAAATTATTTTAAAAATACTCGTTGTTTCACAGAAATAATTCGATTTTCGTTTAAATATTAATTTTTTTTTACTAAATTCTTATAAATTCAAAAATCTGGGTAAAGGCATTTCTTTTTTAATTTTATTTTTCACTAAAACATTTTGGAATGAATTTTTCGATAAAAATAATTTTTATAATAAAATAGTTTTATTCAAGTTTTTAAAAATTGTTATCTACATTTTTTCCACAAAAAGTATTCTTTAATCTAGATCAAATATTTTTTACATTTTTTTGTTTCACTAAAATAAGCAAAAATCGGCGTGGAAGCAATTTTTTAAATTTGTATTGTACACAAAAATAGTCAAAAATCTCTATCAAATTATTATTTTTTAATTTTTATTTTATACAAAAATATTCAAAAATCTCTGTAAAAACAATTTTTAGAATAAAAAATTATATTTTCAAAAAAATCTTTAAAAATTGCTAATAATTTATTAAAACTATATATGCTTTCACACAAACAAAATTCAAAAATCTTTATGAAATAGTTTTTTTTTAATTTCTTTTTTCTCTAAAAATTTCAAAAAATATAAAATAATTTTTTTTTTTATTTTTACTTTACACAAAAATATTAAAAAAACTCGATAAAAAACAATTTTTGTAATATCCTTTTACATAAAAATTGTGTTGAAATTCTTTGAATGAAATGTTGAGCAACATTCTTGCAACTTTACAATTTTCCTGCGCCAGATACATACAGGACTTCACAGAAATTCTAAAATATGCCATGCTCATCTGTATCAGACTTTGTATAAAGCTTATGCTGAATTTAGACGGGATGCACGTAACGAATGCTGACGAAAAGTTCTTGAAAAACTTTTTTACTAAAAGCTTGCTTCAACAATATTTGCAATTAAAAATATTTCTAATAAAAATTTTCGAATTTTCTTCGAAACATTTAATGGAACGATTTGCTGCCATTACAAATTTTTCTGCACTTAAATATTATGTATGTTGTGTATGTATAGAGTTTTGTACAAACCTGAGACGCAGGCTAACACGCTCAGTAAACAGATCAAAATAATTTTCGCCATTTCTGCTACGTGAAGACACAAAACAAGAGAGACTCTTTCCGCCAATTAATCGAACACTAATAACCAATTTTTCAACTTGTTGCACAATTATATATAGAACTACACCACAATATTGCTATATACATATATGTATATACATATATATTTGTAAGGATATTTGTAGTTGTAAAATTATAATTTTTTTCCGTGAACGAGTGAAAGACACGTTCGTTCTTGATCGCTGCAAAAGACCAACTGACACAAACACCGCACAGCCAAGAACTCTAAAGTTGTTATGGACTCGAAGACTCGCCGAAGAATTCTTAAACCATGGCGGATTCGTCTTTAACTGCGGCTTTGTGACTTCGATTACAAACGCACACACGCACACAATTACGTGTGACTGCTTTGACTTTTGTATGTGTGTGTGCCCTGTCGCTTTGTCGCTTCGCTACGTTTTTGACTCGGCTATTATTTACAAATACACTTGTGTGCGGCTGTTTGTGTGCGTGTGTGTGCGGTTAATCCTTTGAGCCAGCGCTGGCAGTGGCAAGTCAATTCGTACCTACATATATACAAAAATATATACACCAACACCCGCAAACGCAAAGTCACTAAGTTGTTTTTGATTTTGTTCTTGTTTTGGTTGTTGTTGCTGTTGCTCTTTGAGGACAGGTAACGTTTGTGCTGGCGACTGCTAATGTGATGCGATCGCGGCAGCGCTGCTTCATGCCCTACGGCTCCACACAGCATGCCCAAACAAACACAAACACACACTTATATATATATATATATATAAATACATGAAGACACACACACATACACTCAATACATACAGTTACATACCTGCATATAAATCTTGGCGCTGTTTTGTTTCGATTTTGGTTTTTACTTTTGTGCCTTTATCGTAGAGTTCGCATTGTTGTTCTTAACGTTTTTGTTGTTGTTGTTGCTGTTGCCGCTTGCGCGCTCGTTTGGTGAACTGAGTGATGTGCGAAATGCTTTTTAATCAAGTTCACGGTTACTAAGGTTAAGAATGAAGTTCGTTGCTGGTGACTTCGAGTAGTTCCCGCCGACTCCCCTGCCTCTGTCTCGGCCTCTGCTCCTCACAAACAATTGGACAATCGGCCCAGCGGACAGGCAAACGGCTCATTCGTTCGTTCGTTTGTTTGTTTGTTGCTGGTTGCTTGCTTGTTCTCATTGTTGTTGCATAGGCGGATATGCGGATAAATGGGATATGTGAACTGTGAACATCACACACACACGCGTGTATATGCAGTCGTACATACACCAGCATAGACATTATCGCATAGCCATGAAGAATGCCAGCGAGATCAATGCGCGTCCGCGTCCGCGTCGTTGGCGAAGGTGGCTACAACGGTCACCGCGCTGGCAATGGCGGTGGCAGTGGTGATGGCGGTGACGTCTGAACGTAGCGCATAAATAAATATTGGTAAAAAAGGAAGCGTTGAGAGGCGCGCAAGATTCCGGGTGTTGCTCCAAATGTACAGTGGCGTAGAGAAATATTACTATACTATCGCTCTTCGGTTTTGAGTTCGTTTGAAGATTTGCTTACTAAGTCGTACAATTGGATTTTTCTTCGGCTTTGAGTTCGGGGAAAGATTTGATTACTAAGTCTTACAATAAGCCCTTTCTTTTCTGTTTGCTATTTTTTCAACTTTTATTTCTCACTTTCTTTCTCTCTCTCTTCTCTTTTTGTATTCCTTTCAAGTACCTTTATTCGAACTCGATTTTTTTATATACTTGTAATTTCTTCAGACCTTTTCCGACACACCTAATTTTCTATGTTCATTTTCCGCGATAACTTGATCTAATTCGAATGTTTCTCTTTGATCCATTTTTATACTATATAATCAGAACAGAATGTTGCTAATCTATATTATAGTATACAGTTCTACCTCTTCATATTTGGCGCGAATTAGTTCCAATCGGATTATATTTTCCTTAATCTTATGCTATTCGGTCTTATTAGATCAAAGCCTTCAGCTCTTGATCCAAAATAATCCGATTTCATTACCTAAGCTTGATTCCTACTTCACCATATCAGGGCAGATTCTTCAAATCCACCTGATACTATCTAATTATGTCTCTACATCTGTGTTATTATCCGCTTAAATTAGGCTATTCTTTATTTTATTCGGCCCTTTTTGAGTAGATAGGAAATCCGATCATTGATTTCAAGCTATATTATCGATTAAACTTGAATGTTATTACTACTATCACCTCCGATTTCATATCTTCATATAGGGTCTTAAACTACCTTTCCATCTAATATCAACTCACCTGCTCCACCAGACCACTGCAGTAGTGAGTCTTCTTTGACAAAGAGTGTACAGACAGGCGGCTTTGAAATCACTAAAGGCTCTTAGTGTTTCCTCAAAGTTAGTGAAAGAATGTCTTGATCTCTTCGTGGATCTAACTCCCTACAGGCCGAAAATAGATTTCAAGACAATGTGATATTTCTGAGAATGTATGCCCGATAAAATCAATCCCTGACTTGTTCAACAAGCTGACAAACCTGACAATAGAATAAGGGCCGCACAGGTCGACTATTATAATTTAAAAGAATTTATAAATGGTGATACATTTGGAGGTTCTCTACTTTTTTTTAAGAAAAAACACAGAAACTTCAAATTTCAATGGAGAACGTTTATTATCATTCGAAAGAACATTTTTTGATATTTATTTTTTGAAGATTATCACTTTCAAATGTTGGCCGCGGTTACGCCTCAGTTGGTCCATCCGTTCGGTCCAATTTTCGATGACTCTTTCGAACATTTCGACTGGTAACTGGCGAATGAAAAGCGTGATGTTTTGCTCCAGGGCCTAAATCGAAGCGAGATTATGCGCATAGACCTTAGACTTTACATATCCCCACAGGAAAAAGTATAAAGGTGTGATATCACTTCATCTTGGTGCCCAAGCGCCCGGCCCAAAACGTGAAATTATCTGCTCACCAAAGTGTTCTCTTAATAAACTCATTGATTGATGCGATATGTGGAAAGTGACGCCGTCTTGTTGAAATCAAATGTCGCCGAGGTCACGTGCTTTAAATTCAGGCATCAAATAGTCGGTTATTATGGTGCGTAAACGATCGCCGTTGACGGTTACGTTCATCATTTTTGAAGAAATATGGACCTTTGTTTCCACTTCCCCACAAACCACACCTAACCGTTGTTTTTTCTGGATGAAACTGCAGCTCTTGTATCTCTTCATGTTGCTATTCGTTCCAAATGCGGCAATTTTGCTTGTTTATATACCCATTGAGCCAGAAATGGGCCTGAGCAAAATTTGGCTCGAAAACATCGGATCTTCTTGGAACTTTTCAAGAGCCCACAGAGCGAACCGAAGCCGCTTGTGAAAGTCGAGCGGCTGCAGTTCTTGCACAAACTTGTACGCTTTCAATTTAAAATTTCGATGTAAAATGCGTCAAGTCGCTCCATACGTCGGTCCGAGTTGATGTGAACGGCTCCGAATCGACTCTCCGCGATCTTGTACACTTTCAGCCACGGCTGTCATATTCTCTTCTGTATAGCCGATAATTAGTTCAGTAGCCGTGCGTTCAGAGCTGATTAAGGAATAACCTAACCTTGTTCTCAATGGCAGCGAATCACCTTGTGATAAATACTAGTGTGGGTGCACGGCGGAGTCGGAGGCAACCCTAAAATTGATGAGCTGGCAAGAAAGAGTAGTCTAGCTCCGCTATCTGTAGAACAGAAACGGGTCGGTGCTCCCCTCTCCTCGTGTGTTCCACTATTGGATAGCTGGACTTACCGAAAAGTCACTCAGCGTTAGGCTACGATCGGTTCATGCGTTATCGTAAGATTTTTTTTATTTTATTAAAGCTTACATAATAAATAAATTATTATATAAACTAAAGTACGCAGCGCTAGCATCATAGGCTTTCGGCTGATATCGTAAGATTATTTTGGCCCAATATTGATCATAGGAGATCCAGTGAGTTCTTTTCCTAATTTTGTGGGTTCTATCAGACCATTACCTTGTCAGCGTCCATTCTCAAAGGTTGGGAATCTTACTCTGCGCTAGCTGCAAAAGCTGTAAATAGAAGAAGGCGAAGTGAAACATCTCAGCATTGCTTACCTGATTGCCTCGCGCTAGTTAGCTGAAGATTCAACCACTTGGGAACTCCTACTTTCAGATATCCCACAGAGCTTGTGGGAATAGATATTGAACGCCTGAGTAAATTTGTTTTGGTCGCAAGGAGCTTTACTGACTTGTGAGATTGAGTACAGGAGCGCTGTTTTTATGGCATCATAACCGTCTGCATATAGTAATCCAAGTGCGATCTCCAAAACAGTTATCGAACCTATCGTAACCTAATACGACACATCAGCTGATTTTTTCAATTTCGAAAACGGATTATTATCAATTGAACTTTATCTAAAAAGCTTTAAATGGCGTCAAAAATTTATAAAGGTCGATTTTTTTTGAGTTTAGAACCCCTCTTTCACTGTTAATACAACCTCCAGAGTCCAAAGTTTTAAATCATAGAGCTTCGGTTGACTAGAGTCAACATAGGCTTAAACCTAGAACCGTTGTGTCGAAACTTAGAAACGAAGGTCTCACATAGCTGCTACCAATATTTCATAAATAAGTCTTAACCCGTTATTATATTCAACCAGCAACATGAACACTGTTCTGGATCTTTTCCTCAGTAAATTTACTAATGAGCCAGGAAAGTCTATAGAGAGGTAAGCTGTGGAGCGTTTATACAATATATGCGGAGCACATCTAGATATTGTGTTATCAAAATAGTGCTCATAAAAACTAACCTAACCTCACTCTCTAGCATGAATTTAAACTCGCTGACCTCCCACTATTAATTCTGCAAAACCAACACTAAGTAAACATATGTATATAATTTTTCACGCCACTGTAGCGTATTACGGTGCACAATAGCGCCTAAAGGCAGAGACGTCCAAGCTGTTCCGTTCCAGTGGGATTCTTATAATATTCCTCTTCTTATTCTATCTTATTCTATTTTTTTGTTGTTTTTTATTTTGTGTTGTATTTTTTTGTATCACGTTTTGTGGTTTTGTGGTCGGAAATAGTTTTTTTCCACAGTTGGTCTTAGTAGCAACTCACCTATACGCATGCGCAACCATACACAGGCGTTTAGTGGGGCCATCAGCACAGTGGCATGCATGGCTTAATGTTGGGACACTAAATATGCCAGCTATGAGAAGGTGCGCTTACAGACATATGTATGTGTATATTGTATGTATGTATATGTACATATATGTGGGATATAAATATATAGCGCTGACTTTGTGTATGGGTTAATGCGTTTGGCTAGGCCGCTCGCGTGCGTTCGGGCCTGGCTCTTTTGTATTATTTCCGTAGCCATATCCATACCCCTATCCATATATTTTTGCCCGTATTTTTCTCCACTTACACACACACACACACACACAGAGAGAGAAATGGTGATTTCTGTTTATGTGTAGCAGTGTGCGCGCTCTGGCGTTCGTACCCGCACGAGAGCGTACGATTGTAACGAGCATAGTATTTATTTTTTCAATTCAACAATTTGTCGTTGTCTACTGAATTGAACCCCGGATCCCATTGTTCATTTAAAACTTTATTTGATGGACTCTGTTTTATTTGCGCATTTTATTTTATCTCTTATTGTTATTATTATTATTTGTATTATTGTTGTTGTTTTTTTGTTTTTGTTACTTTTTTGTTTTTTGTTTTTTTCGTTTCCTTGGTCCTCCAAGTGCCATGGCATACACTTTATGCCAGATAATTTCAAATGAATGCCCAACGCAGGGCTGATATTAAAAATAGGTGCGCACTCGTTCGCCGGTGCAATCGTAATGTCCAACACTCCTAGATATTGGCATAATGGCAGAAATTGGTCTTTTGCGCGCGCGCCTTTACGATTACCTTGATGTGCGCGTGCGCGGCCGGCGCTGCTGACGAAGACGATTGCCATCGCCGTTTGCCGATGCCAATAACGATGAGGCTAGCGATGATGGCTCTGCCGATGACGCTTGGCGATGGCTCTAGCTCTGTCCCTGGCTATGTCTTTGGTGATGGTGCTGTTGAAGGCGAAGGCGATGCGCAAGGAATTCTTCTCCACTTCCAGCCAGTGTCCAAAGCGATCGTTTTCATTCTATTTTTAAACACTTTTATAGTTGTTATCCATGGATTTTGAAAGGTGGCTTTATTGCAAGTGTCAATCTCGATCTCGGTCTCGTTCTTGTAGCTCCAGTGTCGTGTCTTATGTTGGCGTATGTGTGGTAATTATTTCAAATACTCGTAGCGCGTCGAATCATTGCGTATTTTTATGTAGTTTTAAGTATCGGCCACCTTCGGCTCGGTGCTCATCGAGGAATTATAGTAATTTTTTCGAAGCAGAAACTCTGTGCGTCTGCGTGCAGGTTATTAAAATTTAGATGAAGACAAGATTATCAAAAAGTATAGAAACCGCGAATCCATAAAATATGTAATTTAGTTTTATCTTCAAATCGATAAAATACAGTTATTTGTAGTGTGAAGAGATCAGCTTAGACACTGCACAATATAAAATGTCAAAATATATGTAATCCAATTTGCCAACACGCCAGTCGTTCTTCCTTTTCGCCGTTTGACGCAAATTGGAGATTCCAAGTGCAGTCAGGTCCTTTTCCACCTGGTCCTTCCAACAGAGTGGATGTCTTCCTATTCCTTTGCTTCTACCGGCGGATACTGCGTCGAAATCTCTCAGAGCTATTCGGACGATATGATCTAGCCAGCGTAGCCGCTGTCTCTTAATTTGCTGAACTATGTCAATGTCGTCGTATATCTCGTACAGCACATCGTTCCATCGACTGCGGTATTCGCCGTTGCCAATGCGCAAAATCTTCCGCAGAACATTTCTCTCAAAAACTCGTAACGCCGACTCATCAAATGTTGCCATCGTCCATACCTCTGCACCATATTGCAAAACGGGGATGATGAGTGACTTGTAGAGTTTGGTCTTTGTTCGTCAAGAGAGGATTGTTTTTCAATTGCCTACTCAGTCCGAAGTAGCACCTGTTGGTAATACGTATTTTACGTTGGATTTCGATGCTGACGTTGTTGTTGGCGTAAATGCTAGTTCCAAAATAGACGAAGTTATCTACAACTTCGAAGTTATGACTGTCAACAGTGAAGTAGGAGCTAAGTCGCGAGTGCGACGACTGTTTGTCTGATGACAGGAGATATTTCTTCTTGTCCTGGTTCACTACCAGATCTATTTGCATCGCTTACATAACCCAATTATATATTTACCGTCCTATTATCGATGTCAGATTAGGTTAGGTTATGTTAAGAAGTCGATCATAACGGGAATCTCACTTGAATATCTAATAACGCCGCAGCATTGTGTTACCTAAACATTCCCATACACTGGATCATAAGAGCCGTACAAATCGACAAAACGCTTTTAGTTAATCACACACTTCTTGAGACGGCTAATATCAGTTTCGGCTATATATTCTGATTCGCCGTTGATAAGACCACCGAGATATTTCAAAGGTTGGACAATGCAGTAGAAAGTGCCTAGATGTTTCCACCTCTCCCTCCTCCACGCAACTCTGGCAACTAGCGTCCGATAAGGTTTTTGGCCTCACCGCATGAATGCCTATTGGACTGTGCCCAGTAAAAACACCTATAATTGCGACAAGACTAAGTTGGCTCAGTGCCAGAGATTCCGCTATGATCAAGAGCCCAAACGAGTCAGCAGCTTCATGGTATTTTTAGTGAGGATAAACACTCCTTGGCTATCTTTGAGCACATAGTTAGCAAGCTCTGCGCTGGTATTGTCGCTCTGCTGTCAAGATGAATGTTCCCTGAAAGTTATTGTACTTCGTAGTAGTATGTCTACCACCATCTTAATAGCAGCCACATCGACTTCAAAAACACTACAGTGGTCCGGTAGCCTAGCTCCGCTTCATTATTTGTGTATAACCTAATAGAGGTATCCAAGATTTAATATATTCAATGGAGATCTAGAAATATAATATTAGCAACAACTCCCCAAGTCGAAAAGTGTGTGACATTTTGGAGCAGTTTACTCTGCTCGGCGTCGCTTTCAAGCAACTTACTCCTTCGCCAATCCTTTTGCACCACTCCTCTCGCTTTCTAAAATCACCAAGAACTTTGGTTAATTACTTACATCCCTTTCCCCCTTATGGTCAACCTACCCTTTTCCTTCACACTTACTATATATGTATTTCAATGATTAGCACGGATTAAGCGCCAAATCAATTAACCGTTATTCCTATCGTGCCTCAGTCCCATAATACCCACAAATTACCGTCAGTTTAGCACACTTCAAGTGAGTCTAATATAACCTCATTTCAAGCAAGTTCATCTAATTTAAACTAATTTGATCTAATCTAACCCTAATATCAGCTAATTGCGGTATTTATTGCGGTTCTTGTACGGGCACTTTTTGGCTCGACCTCTTTCAAGAGCAAATTGCTTTGTGTAATGAACTTTAAGCGAACTCTGAGTGCACTCTAATGGCTTACAACAACACAAATACTCATACACATATATCTATTTGCAGATCTGCATATCCATTTCATTACTCAAGTGCTAGAATAGACTTTAAATTTGTTTATTGCTTTCGAAAATTATCATCATTTAGTTCGGCATTATCATTAGCATGTCGTCTCGAGCGTCGATTTCAACTGAAACTCGAGTAGAGGAAATCAGTATACAGTCGTTTTCTTATTTGCCTCCATGCCTTGCTTGTTTCTATTTCTTTTTTTTTTATTTTTTTCTGGTCTTTGCCCATGACTTCCACTTTAGTTTTCCGTTAATCCCTTTTTGCGCCCATCTGTTGCCAATAGAACTCTAACTAAATGGCGCGTTCTTGTCCTCACAAACGTGTAGCTTAAGAAAACACTCGCAAACACCCATGTTGTTTGTATGTATGTACGTATGCCTCTATGGCCGTATTTCTATCTAAAAGCACATTTAAATGTTTGTTAGAGGGAAAAAAGCATCCTCACGGTTCTACTAAATGTATACCTACCTTGCATTCGTGGAATATTCACAGCGCCCTACGATGTTGATGATTGGGTTTAGGCCAAACTGGTTACGGACATTCTGCTTGAACTGACTTGTATTATTGTTGCTTGTTGTGGCTGTTTTGATGTTGCAAAATACCTTGACAGTGTTGCCAACAAGTTGCAAAAAAGCAGGCCATCAACTCACAGAAGCTTTGGAATAAGCCAAGTATTGCTGCGCCCATATATCGATATTTCACTATGTATTTTCAAAACCTGAACCGTTGTTTGGTTAAGTATGCCTCAGACTTCCTTTAAAAGTGGTTAGAAGTGTCGATAAGAGCCCAGGATTGCGGTTTCAATAGGCATTTCGCATTTAATCTGAAAAATATGCCTAATTTATTTTAAACTCAGCTGTATCTCTCCCTTCATGATATCTAAGTGAGAAATGAGTTTCAAAATTGATTGTAAATTCGAATCTGACCGAAGTTGATTTCTTTATCGAATAAACAATGAGGTTATCAATAGTGACAGCCTACCTGAACTCTGTAATGATTTTAATAAGACTGTTGATTTTTCCAGTGGTCTAAACACAGAGGGAAAGGTTTTCAGAACAACCCAGAAGTAGGTCGATAGCTAGAGTGGCTGTCTGACGACGCACATAGAACTTTAGGGGGTCCATTGTGATACAACCGGGACTAATATTCCCTCACTCTATTGTCTCCTCCCTGAATCACCCCGTGATTCTGATTAAGTTCTTCAGTACAAAAAGGTTTCTTTGGGCAATCTCTGAAACTCTCTTTCGGTGTCTAATTGTAGGTTGGTTGACTGTTCTGGCAAATTCATCAGCTTCACAGTTACCACGGATATCACCGTGTTCTCGAACCCTGGACTTCAGTGATTTTAACGCCGCCTGGCGATCCGTATATACAATATAAATATATTTCCTGTTGTGAACACACTTCTTGTCAGAACAAGATCAAGAGTTTCTTTAATTAGTGTAATCTCCGCTTGAAAGACACTGCAGTGGTCTGCGAAACGGAAAATGTTGTTGGTATATAATTTTGATGGAAACACACCACCTCTCACTCGATTATCTAGTTATCCGACTTGGATCCTTCCATATACACATACAGACGACTAATTGGGAGAATTCCCTCGGTCTAAGCCCTGACTTTGCTGCCTATTGCTTACAGTGCAGGACTGTCAACTCGGCAGAAGTCTGCCGTTAAAACAACAACTACTACTTCATTCTTGCGCATAAGTCTTACACAATTCCAATCAAGTTGGCAACCCTTTGCGCTGCGCTGTATTCTGTTTTCGCATTAATAGGTATCAGGGATTCACGGCAATTTGGCTCGCCGCGGACAGTTGAAGAATAGAAAGATTTTCTTTGCATGACTGTTGTTTTTGTAAATGCTTTGCATTTTGCTTTCTTTATTTCTTCCTCCTTCTGCTTGTATTCTGTCATACTGAAGACCCAACTGTGTGGAGCGTTGTAAATCCAATTGAATGTTAAATAAGCAGCGAGCGACTTGAAGAAGCTGCTACACTTTGAACTCTGGAATCGCTAAAGGTGCATTTATGCATATATACATAATAATATTTAGAAGAATACACGAGTCCACCTATGTGCTACAAATGCAAAATATTTCTTATAAATTCCACATACGTTCCCTGCCTTACCTTAGTCCACACACACACATACATGCGTAGGAATCGCTGCATGAACTAACAATTATGTTGCTCCAACTAAGTCAGCGTTCGCTACACTAATGCGGCGAGTGTGACCAATAATAATCGTCGTATATTCTCTCTATAATTCAATGGAAACGCTTTGGCTATGCTTCTGTTTTATTCTTTTCGAGTTATCTTAGGCTTGTGTTGCTTGTGTCGCATGGCTATGAAATGGTTCATTGACAAGGAATTCAAAAGTTAATACCCATATTCTGGATGTCATGCTTATCAAATGCCGCTGTAGAGACTTCATTTTATTTTCTACCCTTTTTTATCGAAAAGAATCGTGCAATCAGCAGCGCAAATCGATGTGAATGCCCTTTTTAGTTTGTTATGCGGAAAATTTGATATTATTCATGCCGTTGAAGGACGGCTAAGCGAAAGGGATCTATTCTTGAGAAAAAGTTTGTAATGCCAGGGTAGGTTATAAATTAAAGTCGGCGAACATGGGTGATTATTTGATAGCGCTGAACTTGAAGGTATTAAGCTCTAGTTATAAAAGATTTTCTTACCAGCGGTAGAAGAGGGAAATCTTCTGTTTTTGGTAAGACGAAGTGTAAAAATGAAACGGAGTTTAAGTATCTGTTCTTTTTAACAAAAAATTTCAAACTAAGTAGATCTGTTAAAAGCAAACTCTTAGTGATTCAACGCAGGTTCTCGAAAGTCTTGAAGACCTTTTTTCGTAAGTGATAGCGGTTATATGAGATAAGTGAGCTTGATTTTCAAACGTAGGAGTTTGAAAAATAGCCTACAACTTCCTCTCTACTTAGATCACGTCTTTCGAAGGGTATCTGGCATTTCTATCCGAAAGGTTTTCATATTAAATATGTATTGGCTGGTTAGCATCTTTTAAGCGAAGGTTATCTGTTGAACTTGGGTCGCATTTGGACATATATTCCTCCTTGTGTTATCCATAACTCCTAAAACTCCGATCCTTATAGAACGACGTAGCGATTTGTGCTTACCAAAATTTTATTAAGGCAGTTAATATCAATCATTATCCAGCCACTTCGCTGGATTCACCAGAGAGTGTTTTATCGAGATATGTCAATCTCAATCTGGCGAAAACCAGGCTACAGAGGAGCAAGTGACAAGTTGATTTCACTTCGCCTTCCTCCATGCTTTGGCAAGGAACCGCACCGCATGTAAACCTATTAGACACTGTTCAGTCAAAACAGCTACAATTCTGCGAGATTGCCTTTGGCAAGAGCTAGAGGTTCCAAGGACTTCTTACTGTTCACTGCGGGCCAGAAAGATCTCTTGACCAAAGGTCCATCACCAGAACGCAATAGAATATCGGAAAACCAACTCCCTACCACTCGGATGAAATTGGGGAAAGGATGTCCTCCCTAGCAAACTCATTGGCTTTGCAGTTACGGCGATTTCGTTGAGACCGCACACCCATACAAGTCTAATATGGAAGAAGCTTGAAGCTATCACTAATGAAGTCATGCACTCCTTGACTAGTTTAATCGCTCAATCAACGAGTTCAAAGTCAGTATAGCAGCTCGGCTATCGGAGTCTGTGCACACCTCTCTGAAGGAAGCTGCATATCTCCTTCCTCCATGATAACAGCCACCTTCGCTGGAGCGGCGCATCAAAGGACTGATAGTCTGAAACTATCCCGACCGAAGACTCGACCACCTGCTCTCTCTTTTAACTTCGATTCATCCGAAAAAAGCAATCGAAGTAGTGGATAATTTCAGTGTGTCCCAGCCCGAGGCCAGCTTCCCTGGCTCTAATACCAGCTATGCCTATAGGTGTAAATGGTATTGTGAGCCACTGCTAGGGTTGTTCTTAGTGCATCACGGATTCCGATGAGGACTGCTCTTTGACATGCTCCAACTAATTAGCTAGTGTGGCTTTTCCGACCACCCTCCCACAGGCAACGACGTTATAAACATTATTGGCTTAGCTACGGTCTCATAGAGCCAGAACACCACTTTTGATAAGAGACCCCACCTCTCCCCAATTGCTCCTATACAACATTGTAAGGCGACCGAAGTCTTCCTCTCTCTCTGCTCAATGTTTAGCTTCCATGAAAGCTTCCTATGATGGATAAGACTCAAATACTTCACCCTGTCCACTGCCTGAAGAGGAGGAGGAGGAGAAACCTCAGGGATTTTGTATCTTTTAGTAAATAAAATTAGCTCAGTTGTGGCTAATTCATTTCTCTCCACATTTAGATGCCCTTGAGTTTTATCGCGAGCAAAAGAGTTACAATGTTTGCGGAAGCAACCACCTGACAGCCTCGTTCACCAAGTACCTACAAGAGGTCGTTCATCACTAGGACCACAACTGTTCAATCGCGTTGTTGAGATAGTAACATAATTTGTTGTTGTTGTGGCGGCAGAAAATATTCCTGAAGTAATTTCGAGGAATGTTGCCGAATGGACTGTCCTTGGGCGGATAAAAATCCGGGCTCGTTCGTGGAAACGGTTGTAAGATTTTTTGAAACGTCTTGATTTTACCAAAATTTTGGGTATCTAAGCGTCCAATTTTCCTATCAAATAACTAAATTTTTATATTTTTTATTACGTAATACACATTTTTATGCAAGCGATGTCAACAAACATCGGCAAGAATTCTAATTTCTTCATTTCCTCATATGCGCCATTAAGCACAAAATCTGCAACACAGAGTCGCACGGGCCAGCGTCGGGGTCAAGCAACTGGTATACCGTCACCGTTTGGTGACAAATGTTGCGCACCGAATGGATTCTGACTATTTTGCACGAGTCCGATTCGCGATTCAAGTGACAAGCAAGCGTTTCTTTCTCCTATACATATCAATAGGTGATTGTTATGTAAGCATTAGTTGATGGACATATGTATGTATGAAATGGATATATTTGTATGTTTGTATGTGTATTTTTGCCATTCGTATCGTTGATTTGACATGTGATAATTGATTTTATGCCACAGTTCATTTGAAGTTAGCAAATTCGAAAAAGCTTAAATTTATTACGGTTGTTTTTATGGGGTTCCCGCAGCCACTGCAGCCTCCGCGGGGTGCTGTAGACAGCCTAAACGCTTTGACTGCCGGCCGCTGATGAGCTGATGAGTTATTGACATGCAATGTATCCGAAGCAAACAAAGCTAATTATAGAGCAGCTAGATAATTTCACATAAACAAAAACAATAGCAGACGGTAAACAACAACAAAAGCAATCAGCAAATGCCAAAAGTTAATGAAATGGTTTTTCTTTTGGGTTTTCTGGCACTTTTTTTATAACATTTCAGTAAATTTTTGTTTGCAAATTTTTTTAACTTGTTTTTTTTTTTTGTAGAAAAAAAGTAGTAAAAATAAATTGTAAATACATGTCGTTGGCCTTAACCGCTGCCAACACACACACACATACCCATACTGAGGTACCTAAAAGCATGCTGGTTGAAGCGTTAATAGCTTAGGATGAGCGGGCGAAAAAAATATGCCGAGTACAGCGGCATTATACGGGTTGCCCCTTAATTACAATGTGTCCGAAAGCAAAACGAAAACAGCAATAACAACAGCAACAGCAAGCAAAACAGAAATAGTGGAAAAAGAACAGTTAAAACTTCACATAACTTTTTCGCTCCCCAATCATCTAATTCGTCAAAAAGGTGCTTGAACCCATCGACGTCTTTTCGGGCTTGAGAAATGCGCTATGATTGAAGGAAGCATGTATAGTTTGTTCGCGTATGTGTATTACTAATACGTGTGACTCGTGTTGCCGTCTTGGGAGCTAGGGAGCTTGGGCTACTTACTTACTTACGGACTATAACTGCCATTATTATTGTTATTATAACTAAGTACGCGCATTTGTTCTGCCATTGTGGGAGCATATTTGTAGCTATATTTGTTTGTAAACGGGAAAACATTCTGTACGTACTTAGTGCTGCTTAAATACCCACTAGGAAATGTTGGAGCTGAGGGGAGCAGTGTTTTCATATAATCTTAGATATTGTATAGAGTTGCCTCATATATTTATATTATTTTTGTATATTTTTATACACTAAGGAATTGTAAAAATTAGCAGGGTTGCCATGAAATTTTTTGTATCAATTTTTTTTGTTTTTAAAAAATCATTTTTTTTAATTTTTAATATTTTTAACGTAAATAGTTTCTATAATATTTGACAATTCTAAAAATAACCAGGGTTGCCATCACAATTTTTTTTAATTTTTTAATTTTTCAATATTGTCGACGTAGTTTCTATAATACTTGGCAACTGTAAAAATATCTAGCGTTGCCCTATATTTTTTGAGCCAATTTTTTAAATTTTCAATATTGTCCACGTAGTTTTTATAATATTTGGCAATTGTAAAAATAAACAGGGTTCCTATGACATTTGTTTATTATTATTATTTTTTTTTTTGAAAAGCCAAATTTTTAAATACGACGTGGTTTCCATAATATTTGGTACTATAATAAAAAAATTTGAAATTATCGCAGAATTATTTTTTATACTCCAGCAGCAGCATGAGTATACTAGTTCTGTACATCTAACGGTTACCTGAAACTAAACGAGATCGATTTTTTCTTTACGAGGAGGAAGCATCGAAAACCTGAACCTCATGTCAATGTGGAACTTTGACCCGAACTAAACCTTCTACCGTTAAATATTATGTGAGGGGATGATTGAACATACTCATACGTTCGGAATAATCTGAATGCATTCAGTCATGAGCTGGATTTAATTGACTTCTCTTCTGTTGGTCCTTGAGCTCGCGAGGTCCAATGTTGGTAGGCAATCCCTTTCCATATGTTTTAAGCATTTTGGTATACGTTTGTTTCGTCTGCGTCCGAGTGAACCGTTTCAACTCTCGACTTCGCTGCTGTTCTCGGTTCCGAGGAACTGTCTGTCTGTCCGTCCGTCCGTTCATGCAAGCGATAACTGGAATAAACATTAAGATTTCTAGATGAAACTTAGTTAGCATACTTGTTCCTTAGTAAAAAATCAGTTTGTAGATGGGCGCCTGTTTTGGTGATCGCACCAGTCTTGGTACATGTCTAAAGATATCAGCTTCGATCCGATAGTGGATGGCGTTCTCCTGGACAGTTCCCCTTCTAGAGGCTTTGAGTGTCGTTGCTCGTCATGTACACTGCTGCTATTGCCATTGTTATTTGTTCTCAATACATTCTCCATTACTGCGCTCGCCCGGGGCAACGCAGGCTACTATACGTACTTCTGCATCCAATGCACACTCCCTGACCAGGGACCGAAGTGGCTGTTTAATGATACACTACGAGGCTGACACCTCATCAGAGCAGGCTCACATCACTCTTTCTAACTTACCAGCGGAGACATCGCTGTCAAGATATCCAGGAGACAAGTTGTAATATCAGCCGCACCTAACATGGTGAACAGACGCTGACCAGTCCTGCTAGTACAAGCCGTTCCGCTATCCGCGACCTGCTGACCCCCCCAAGTAGTTTAGAGTCCTGCTGGAGCGCCCAAATTTGATAGAACAGACCACTCCTCCCGAAGCAGCTGCTCACTGAGGTGCGCGCATCTGTACGCACTGGAAGATGCCCCTTGCGTGCAACCCACATCAGTAGCAACGACCACCCAAGCGGTCGATTAAAACGATATCGTAGGAACACAGCCCACAAATCCAGCCAAGACTGAAACAAGATACTCTATTGGTGACGCTGCATCGAATCATGCCGTGGGTTTAAAACAATCGCATTTCCTACAGGGTATAATTGCAGGCACTTATTTTTCATGCTCGCTCGTTGGCGTTGAAAAGAAAAGCAGCGTCATTGCCTCTATTCTGAAATGACTGCCAATGGGTTTTCTCAGCAGCTTCCTACAGCTGCTGTGATGGCCCCATTGCTTGCTGCCCCAACTGTTGGTGGTAATTGGAGGCGTTGAAAACTCAACTGAAACATTGTTGAAATTTTCTGTTATTCACTGACATTAATTATCATAGCAGTTAATTTAACGATTATTATGTATATTTTGTAGTCTTCTTCTTTTTTCACTTTTCTTTATGCTAAACAGCAAAGCCTTATTTGTCCATAAGAGCTTTCGTGCACGCATACATGTTTACATATGTACCGATATGCAGTCATTTACCCATTTTGGGCTACTTTTGTGTTTTACTATCTTCATTTGTTTGTGCGTTTGTGCGTGTGTGTGTAGGAGCCACCAAAAGTGGTGGCTCTGACCTAAAAGTAATTGTGCGCATGCGCATACCCCTTGGCGCTAGCAGTTAGAAGCTTGTTAATTAAACTCAACAGAATTAACTGAAATTTTCACCGCTGAGTGTTATCGATTTTCCAAATACCTTTTCGGCATTTGCTTTTCATTTTCGTTGTTTTGAATATTGCTTTGTTAGTTATTGGTTGAGTTTTTTGTGGGTTTTCGATCTTGAATGGGGTGTACTATGTTGAGTATAAAGTTTACTTTATTACTTAGAAGAAAACATTGGAGATCATTAAAGTATAAAGTATATATTGTATATAAATGATCAGCGTGATGAGCTGACTCCAATGAGACCAATGTCCATCTGTCTTTCTCTCTGTCGGTATATATACAAGTCAGTTTTTGAGATATCGTTCTGAAATTTTGTTCATGTCGGTTTCTCCACAAGAAACCGCTTATTTGTCGAAACCGCCAATATCGGACCACTATAGCATATAGTTGCCATATAAACTGAGCGATCAGATCAAGTTCTTCTTTGAAAAATTTGTTTATTTGACCAGATATCTCCTCGAAATTTGATATCGACTATTATTCAAGACAATGCTAAAATCTCCGAAGAAATTGTTCAGATCGAACGACTATAGCATATACATAGCTGCCATACAAACTGATAGTTCAAACCCAAGTTCTTGTATGGAAAACTTGTTTATTTGACGAGATATCTTTCCCAAATTTTGCGTACGTTATTGTCCAAGGCAAAGCTCCAATCTCCGAAGAAATTGTTCGGATCGATCCACTCTAGCATATAGTTACCATATAAACTTACCTATCAAAATCAAGAGAAATATCATTTTATACTCTTTTATGCTATAAAAATGCACCCGTGTAGGGTATTATAGCTTCGGAGCAGTCGAGGTAAACATTTTTTCTTGTTTTTTTTTTTCTTAGATTTCAATTTGGTAATTTGATGCAGCAACAACAAAATTCACCATTAGCTTAAAAATTAAAGTAATGTTTTCTTTGCTACAATTGTTGTTGTTGCCGTTAATGTTTGTTAGCCAAAGCGCCATTAGGTAAATAGCTACAAGGCACCAACTGTCTCTCCAACTGTCCGTCCGTCAATGATATTGACTTTGGTTTGTGTCGATGGCTTTGGCTTTTGACTTTTGACTCCGCTGCGCTGTGGCTGCAGCGACATTGGCAGCTGCAGAGGGGCGGGTATGTTACGATTTCATGGAAGTCATTTAAAAAGGCGAACGCGCTGCTGCAACACTGAACAAATGTGATTAACAAGCGCTACCACATAAATAGTGGCAGTAAACATGTGTCTGTATGTACGTGTGTTGTGTATAAGACAGTCTCACGCATACACACACACACACGCGCTGAGATAAGCAAAGTTAATGCAGCAACTTTAATTCGCACGGCAAACAAATGTTGCAGGCACGCACTCACATACATACGCAACTGTACACGTATATTAAGCGATATGCAATGCATAATTCGCACAATATCTGCGCAACAATAACAACAACGGCAGCAAAATAGTAACAACATGAACCAGTATGCCAACTTATTTGCGGCTCTTGCCACAGGTAGCCCATGCCTACATATGTATATGCAAGCATGTACATATAAACATGTTGCAACCCGAAGCGAATTAAATTCCTCAATCCTGTAATGAATTTATTTTTAGACTAAATCGCACTCACACACACTCACACAGACACGCGTGCGCGCACATAAAGTCATGCAAATAAAAAGTTATTATAAATAAAAGCCTAGTCCAACTGACTGACTGTGCGAACGTGCAACCAACGAGCCAACAAATCGTCCGGTCAACCGGTCGCCGACACACACACACACACACACACGCACACATGAACACACCCGTTTAGAATTTATAGAATCATCTACTACTTTTACTGGTCGGCTGCATGTTGGTGATGATGGGTTCAGTGCTGGCGCTGGTGGAGTTCTCGCCACCACCGCTGCTGCTGCTGCGCTGTTATACAGTTGCTCAGCTTTTCAACTCCGCACAACGTGCGACGCAATCTTTTATTTGCGCGCTGACATGAAATCTGTAATCGGCTAGAGTGTTACCTTCACATACAGTGTCTGCCGGAAAAGTTCGGGTGAGAGAGCATTTAACGGGTTACATCGACTTGTGAATTTCAAATGAGAAAAAACATTAACTTTGGTTGCATCCAAGGTATAATTACCTTTAAAAAAATAAAAGACTTCTTACAATAACTTTATTCCGATAGCTTAATGCTATAGTGGTCCGATTTGAATCATATCTTCGAAGATTGCATTATTGCTTTAGATAATAACCCACGTCAAGTTTCATGCAAATATCTCCCCTAATGAAAAAGTTTTCCATACAAGCACTTGATTCTGATGGTTCAGTTTATATGACAGCTATATGCTACAGTAGTCCGATTTTAACAATTTCTTCTGAGATTGTATAATATTATTGCCTTAGATAACAACTCCAGCTAACTTTGATGATGATATCTCGTCAAATAAAATAGTTTCCATATAAGCACTTGATTTCGTTCGTTTAGTTTGTAAAACTCTCTTCTTCAAAACCGGCTTAAAAATTGGCTCCATAGAGTCAACGATTAATTTTTTATCCCTAAAATTAAACAAAAGCCGGTTAAGTTGCTATTAAAGTTACTGAAAAACTTTAATTTTTTTGTTAGGAGGCAACTCTTTTTCAAAAAAAATTTAATTTTTTTAGGCGGCAACTCTCTTTTAAAATTTTAATAATGAAACTCTACCCAAATGGTTTCCCAAGCTATAACGCAATTTTTTTAATATTTATATAATTTTTGATCAAAAGTTACATTTCTCGACAGGTGGCCGCTCTATCGAATATTAAAAATAAAATCCTCCAGACAACTTTCTACAAATTTTTCTTGAACACCTTATCTTGCATTATGGTACACATTTTGTAAAATTTTGATTTTAACTTTTGCTAAAGGTGGCAACTCTAATCCAAAATATGCCGAAGGTAAAGATTTCCATAATTCTTTCCGTTCTATACCCATATTATGCTATTACTGCTTGATATCTTCGAAATTTCCGACAGGTGGCCACTCTATTGAAAATATAACAAAATTTTACTTTTCCAGAAAACTTTTCGAAAATTTTCTTAAAAACCTTGACTGGCATTTCTACAAATTTTGGAAAAAAATTGATTTTAATTTTTGCTTGAGATGGCAACTCTGATTCCAAATATGCCGAAGTTAAAGATTTCCAAAATTATTTTCGTTCGATACCCATATTGCGCTATTTCAGGTTGATGTCTTCCAAGATAGTTATGCAAATCGGCGCAAATAAAATACGACGTTATTTTGCTTGGAATGGGGCTGTCGAACCTCGAAACAGCATTCCTTTTGCCGATTTCAGACTTCCAACCTTAAAGCAGTATTATTTTGGTGATTATGGAAAGTAGTCCAAACTATAGGGGAGGGAGAATAAAGAGGTTCAAGGATCCGGTTCAATCCGTTTAGAGGACACTTAAAACTTCTAAGTTCCTCCAAACGTCGGGGGACGCTATTTTGCCTGGAATGGTGGCTGTTGAACCGCGAAACGGTATGATTTTTGTCGATTTCAGTCTACTAACCTCAAATTTCTAATCAGTATTTTTGTGATGATAATGGGAAGTAGACCAAACTATCAGGAAGAAAGAATAAAAAGGTTCAAGAGTTTAACTAGCCATTTGGCTTCTGTAGTTGAATCCAAACCATTTAGAGCACACTTAAAACTTCTAAGTCCCTCCAAACGTCGGGAGAAGTATCCCATAAAAACAGGACAAGTTATATAAATTAATGCGCTAAAGTGTACTCCTCCAATTTTCATTTCTATTGAGTGTAAGATTGCAGTAAATGGGAGATATCGAGCTTTGAGTATGTGCTTAACTGTGAAGTTGGGTCATATCTAGGGTTTTTCAGTCCATTGCTTAAGTGTTTGGTGGGTATTGCACTCTGGTGTGACCTCTTTTAGAAAATGTAGTTTCCTTATACGCTGGTTTTCGAATTATCCCTCACTCAAATCGATCTTAAGAATTTACTCTTGAAAAGGAGCTTTTAGAAAGTGTAACTGGGATTTTTGTCGATTTCGCTGTAATCTGAAGAGAAAGAGTCTTTTATGTTCAGAGACTAAATATAAAAGACATGATAAAGATCGTATTCCTGCCATCATTACCTTGCAGCAATATACCTTGTCCATCAGTCCAACCAATTTCGGAGAAGTTTTCCTCACCGACCTTAAAGGAGAGAAAAACGCGTTTAATGTTTTGTAAGCCCATTCCAAATTACGAATAAGCTCATATCTCCGAATAAATGCAAAAACCAAAATTCGATTTTGGATATTCATAACACCTTACAATAATAATTTTATTCTGACGAGACTACGTTTTGGCTTAATCAACTACCAATTAAGCATTAGAGGGATCTCACGGTATGATACACTGGAAGAGGTATCGATAGTGAGGCGATAAGGTCTATTGAAATTTGTTTTAAGCACAGGCATCCTAAAATATTACTACTTCTAAAGGACCTCGTAACTGACCTCCATCTGTTATCGCAAAGGACCAAAACTAGTCTATGCGTGACACAGTGGCCTATAAGACTAACCTAACATAAATATCAAATGATATTTTCGCAAACTGCTTGGCGATCAAATCGCTAACTCACTGTCCATACAGATCGCCCCGCCGCAGGCGTTAGTCTCGTTTAGACACGCTTTACTAAATACAAGCGAATAATTGCGGTCCAACGTCTTAGGACCTACTAAGCTTTCGGATATATCTCTCTTAACACCAAAGTCTTAAATAGGTAAAGTGGCAGCCGTATCCCGCCGTGCCAATCGCCTTCGCACCGCTCACACCTACCACGCATTGTAATATTAATCGGTAAAAAAGAAATATACAAAAAGTAAATAAATCCGAGTAAAAGACCCTCGCTGTTACGGATTCACGCGTTGGGCGATGCGTACAAATTTCAAAGATTAGCCAGTGGCTAAATTCTGTCCGCGCTTGCAGACTCACACATATCTACAGCTACATGGAGCCCTGTGAGAAGGGCGCACAGGTCCGCTGTTCATCAGCCGAACAGAAGACACGGCCGCGGCGGACCAACTAATAAAGTACGTAACGAATTAAATAGTACAATAAACACGGAATGCGCAGCAATATTCCACGCAGCATCACTTGAAAATTGCTAAGTGTCTGTCAATTTCGAATTGAGCCACAAAAAAAAAAACGGCTATAAGAGGCAGGAGGTAAAAAATCAAGGACCCTAAAGGGGTCAAATGCTTTTTGCAATGCAGACGGCTGGGGCGGTGCGCGCGTATGAAATGGAATTGTTCGGATGACACAAATCCGATTGCTGTGTTGTGCGCGCGTTGAGGAGCTGGAGCCGCATTCGGTGTGTGTTTTCTGTAGGCAGCGCTTTTGATGGACACTTTAGAGTTAAAAGGATGTGCAAGGAATACCAGTGAATGGGAATGTATGCGACTACGTCTGCCTTTATAGCTAGATGTATTGTCATTTTTAATTGCTTTATTTTGCCAATTATTTCTATGCATCTTCATTCTTTGCTCGCAGTTTGGCTATTAAGTGCAGTCAGTGGGCCCTTTCTATGTCGGGTGTTGATACTGGCAGTTTAGGGCGCAATGCTGCGTTTTATAATTTTTAGTTTAGCTTGTTAAGGGTGCTCCTGGTCGGCCTAAGTCTTAGACTACGGTGTGGGAAGGATACGCATTTTCTGTTTCTGTCAGAAGCGAGGGTCTGAGGGCTCTTCAACCTTTTTGGTACCACTTCTGTAACATTGGTCTTTTGGTTCGAAATAGACGTCCAATTTAGATATTTCTATACAGATGCGGTTTTTTTGAGATCAGAGAATAGGAAAAAATCATGGGTGCCCTATGCAGACTATACTATGAATGCCTAAGTAATTCTATGCCAAATTAAAAACTTTGGTATTGAACGGCGACGTGGCATCATCCTTCGTTATCCTCAGAATGTCACTGAACCTCATTTTATGCCCATCCAAAATCATGTTGTAGTTTTTTGCTGTTTTCGCTCACTGTATTCAATACCTTTGAAGCTCATATGACTTTCGCCTGTTTTAGATGTGTCAGGGCCCACATAGCTCTCATCAAGGCTTCTGTTAGTACAATTCTCAAAACACCAACTTATAACACCCAAAAGGCTATATTTCATTAACCAATTGTCTGACAGCTGTTGTCAATTGAATCAAATGGTATTTATCCTTATTTACAACCTGAACAGGGTATATTAAGTATGTCACGAAGTTTGTAAAACCAGGCAGGAAACGTCGGAAACCTTATAAAATATATACACAAATGACCACCTAGTCAATTTAGCCATGTCCGTTCATCCGTCTGTCTGTATATACATATGGTATCCTTCAGTATTTGAGATATTGTTCTGATATCATTTTCTTTTCCTTTATGATCATTTTTTTATCAACAGTTGCTCATTTGTCGGAACATCAGATATCGGACCAGTATTTTATACAGTCGACTCTCGTTAATTCGAAACTCGAGGGACTCTTGAAATATTACGAATTATCGAGTGTTTGAAATATCAAATGGTTCAAAATTTGTGAGAGAAAATAAATAAATCTTCGAGTTATTAAGTGGTGGATAATTTTTATTTATTAATATAAAAATGACAAGAATTAAGAGGTACATTCGTGTACATACATGTATTCGTAATGTGAATTAATTAATCTTTCGAAAGAACTTTGTTATACTGGTTTGCTTTAAAAAGTGCCTGAAATGATTTTTTATCACTTTCGTTTTGTAGACAGAAGCTTTGTAAGGTATCAAATGAGGATCTTGCTTTCTTAACTGACACCTCTGCCAAAAGTTCCAATGTATTGTCCTCATCTTCACCGTTACTTTGCGTTTCTGTCGCAGATAAAATTGCGCCATCGGTTAGTGAACCTGAGACAGCAACATTTTCATCCACTTGAACAAAATCAGAAAAACTCACACCGCTGATGTCAACTAATGGTTCTATTGCTGGTTCTTCATCATCTATATGTATTGGAAGATTTTCTTGATTTTCGTTTAAGAAACCGAATTTTTTGAAGCGGTTGAGAATCGTTAGGGGTGTTACAGCTCTGCATGCTTTGTCAATTAGTAAAATAGCTGTCAGAACCGTGATATTTGCAGTTAGCTGTTTGTCGAGAGATTCTAAAATGATCTTAACAATTTCTTTGCGATAGAACGTCTTAAAATTATGAATAATCCCTTGGTCCATTGGTTGCAATTTGGAAGTTGTATTTGGCGGAAAGAAGTAGAGTTCCACGTTAGACAATGTAGGAGGACTGTTGTGAACAGCGCATTTGTCTAAAAATAGTAAAATTTTCCGCTTTTGTCGTTTCATGTCCCCATTAACTGTTAAAAGCCAATTGTTAAAAAGGTCTGTCGTCATCCAAGCTTTTTTGTTAGCACGATAATCAGTTGGAAACGATTTCACTCCTTTGAAACATCGCGGTTTCATTGCTTTTCCTATCACTAAGGGTTTAAGTTTTTCCGATCCATCCATATTTACTGCATCTTAAATTGTCAACCTCTCTTTACTATGTTTTCCTCCATGATATTTTTCATCTTTAAAAGTAAGCGTCTTGTCCGGTAAACATTTGAAAAATAGGCCAGTTTCATCAGTATTAAAAATGTCTCGGGCATCATAATTTTCAATCAAGGTCTTCAATTTACCGTGCCAATCTAAACAAACTGCATTATCAACACTTCCACTTTACCCACAAACTTTTATAAAAACAACTCCATTTCTCTTCTTCTACTTTTTCGATTGACTTTTTCTTTTCAGCAATCGTCAAACATTTATACTTTCTAGGGCTCATAACTAACGCTAACTTTTAATCTGCATACCAACGATAAAGTAACAGTAACTGAATAACTAACTGTAACTGAAAAACAAACCAATTCGTGAGAAGTGTGTCCGTCAAATAGTCAAACTAATCATAACAAACACAAAGGCTCGTGTATCTTGATACAAGTTTGAACTTTTCGCAAAATGTACTTACAATCTTTCCGCCTCTTCTCTCTGCAAGTTTGAATTGTCGAGTGTTGAAACTGATGAGTTCGAATTAACGCGTCGTTTTGTTAAATAGCAATGATTTTTTCGTTCGAATTACCAAGTGTATGAAAATGTATTGATTTAGTTCGAAATATAAAGAGATTTAGTAGGGAACTCGTGAAAACTTTGAATTATTGAGAGGTTCGAATTATCGCAGGTTTGAATTAACGAGAGTCGACTGTATAGCTACCATACAAGCTGAACGTTTGAAATCAAATTCTTGTATTGAAAACACTTTCATTTGAGGAGCATTTGCATTTGTGTTGAAGGGTATTAAAGGGCGATCCATTTTGAGGTTCCCTACTTTAAAAAACAAGCATAGAAATTTTAAAGAAAGACCATTCCTTGGCATTTATTTTTTGAATATTATCTCTTCCAAATGTTGGAGGTTGAGTCCAATTTTCGATGACTCACTCGAGCATTTCGACCAAGGCCTGAATCAAAGTGGGATTGTACCAATCGACTTTAGACCTTATACATCCGCACAGGATCATACGATCTTGGTGGCCAATCGACTGACCCAAAACGTGAAATTATCTGCTTACCGAAGATTTTTCCCAGAAAATCCATTAATTGATGCGAAATGTGGGAAGTGGCGCCATTTTGTTGAAACCAAATGTCGTCGAGATCACGAGTTACAATTTCAGGCATTAAATACTCGGTTATCATGGCGCGATAACGGGGGCCATTGACAGTTAAGTTCTTACCGGCATTATTTTTTGAAGTAATATGAACCATTACACGACCCACAAACTACACCAAATCGTTATTTTTGCTGGATGAAATGGCAGATCTTGAATATCTTCAGGCTGCTCTTCGTCCCAAATGAGGCAATTTTGCTTGTTTACATACCCATTGAGCCAAAAAGAACCTCAGGGCTGAACAAAATTTGGGTCCTAAACGTCGGATCTTCTTGGAACTTTTCGAAGGGCCATTAAGCGAAGCGGTGTCGCTTGGGAAGTCTAACGGCTTTAATTTGAATTTTTTGTAATATTGTAAATTTCAATTTTTCATATTTTGTTACTTTCTGTGATAGATATACATACATATAACTGAATAATGTTCAAGCTGATTAAGACTTGAGATATTGTCGCAAATGCATAAATAAATAAAAACTTATTTTAAGCTTTGTCCACTGCTAAAACCGGTCACCGACATTTTCAATTCTGAAAAAATAATGATTTTTTCAAATTTCTAGATTAGAATTTCCCTTAAAGTCAAATGAAATCTTCATTATCAATCGAAAACTCTCAAGTCAAAATATTAGATTATTTTGAAGTCAGTTTTTTCTCTTTTCTAGAATTTTTGAAATCTCTAGTTTTCTAAATAATTAAAAATTTAAAACAATGTTCATAACAACAAAAAAAAAATTTAGAGTTGTAAAACTTCATTAATTTTTTTTTTTGTTGGAAATGATTATTAATTTCTCAAATGAAAAAAAAAATTAAAAATTTTGAGTTTTGCAAATCATCAAAATATTCTTTGGTTTACCTTTTTGTAAATAATTCAAAATTTATAAAGTTCTGAAAACATTATTAACAACTTTTAAAACGATTATTACAAATTTTTGAGTTGCCAAAATTTATTAGGAAATATTTTTATTTATATTTTTTAAAATTTTTGAAATCTCCACTTTTCTAAATAATTAAAAATTTATAATAAACAAAAAAACGCATTGTAAGAATTAAAAAAAATGTATTTAATAATTTACGTAACTGAAAAAAAGTTAAAACAAAAATTCGAGTTTAAAATTATTATTTTTATTTTACTGTTTTGCAAATAATTTAAAATTTACAACAAGTTCTAAAACCATTATTATAAAAATTTGAAAATAATTATCAAAAATTGTTGTTGTAAAAATTTATTAAAATCATTCTTTATTTTGTATCATTTGTAATGTTTGAAAAATAATATTGCAAATTTTTAAAAACTAATTTTAAAAATTTTATATTGAAAAATTATCAAAAAATATTTTTAATAAATTATTAATATTTTCGCATAAAATTTATTAAATTTTTTTCTACTTTTTGCCTTTTTATAGTAAATTTAAGAAATATTCCATATTATTTCAACTAATTTTCTTTAACACTTTAATATTTAATAATTATTTTGCAGTGAGTATTTATTTGAAAATATTATTTACTTATGTACATACATATTTGTGTATATAAATATTTTATTCATTTTTCAAATTAAATAGGCTTATGAGCTCGTATATATCTTTAAATATAATACATAATATCTTTAGCAAACATTCCCAACAAACACCGAAAAGCTGCTCATTTAAAAGCACCTTTAACAAATATCCAACTGCAATTTTCAAGTGGGACATTTTTCTAGCTACAAAAACAGAAATTTTGGGAAATTTAATGCTGATATACGTATATATATATGTGTATGTATGCACATAAAAAAGCACATGCCCGGGCCGAAAGCTCGCTACTTTCCGCTTTTCACAACTTAACGAAACTTATGCTGAGCAGCTAGTGCTTTTGCGCACATATGTATGCTACGAAGATTGTTTGCCGCTCTAATGCACTTCCGCGCACGGTTGAACGTATGTATGCATGTGTAGATGTGGCGAACTCGCTTTACTGGCTGTTATAAAATGCATGACATAACCTTTATACGCGCACAGCTGTTATACGCAATCGAACAAACGTGCATATACATACATACATATTTACAAAAAGTCACATTAGTACAAACATGCATATTTTTCATACATAGAAACATATATTTGCATACATATTTACTGTACGCTTTGTACGCACCCAGAAAATATTGTACATCGACGAGTATTGAACGTGAGCGGCAGCGCATGTATATGTGTGTGTGCTTTTGTGGCAGCAGCCGCATTGGCAGTGGCAAGCACAACAACGGTGGTGGCACTTAGTCGAGTTGTTGTTGCGTCGTTTCGTTGTGTTGTTGTTGCTGTTGTGTGCTGGAGCTTCAGCGCATGCCGTCGCAGTGTGGTGACTTTGAGACTTTTTTGGCCTTTGTTTTTTCGGTTCTTTTTATTAACAAGAAATGCATATACAAACATACACCCACACTCACAAATACACTCATTCATTAGGTCGTGAGCGCGCACACACACATATACATGCTTATGTATATTTTTGTTGTTGTTCGCGCGAATGCAGGCGAGTTTGGTTAGATACATCCAACTATCTGCTCGTACTTATGCTTCGGTGCTGAAATAAATATTGGGTATTCTTCGCGCAGAGGAGTCTCACGTCATTCTTTCATATTTCTACGCCTGACATACTTACACACACACAAGCGGATAGACAGACATACATACATACATACATACAGCACATCCGTATGTGGCTGTGTACAAACAAACAAATAAACATGCCGAACGAGCAATAACGACAAACGACAACGGCAGCAACGGCAACGACAAAACGATTCGCCCGCCTGAGTCCGATATTTCGAATGTAGTGATTCAGTACGCTGTGTGGCTGTGCGAAAAAACTATCAAAACATTCCGCCTTCGCTGGTGTTCATTGCACAAATAAAATAGCAACGCCGAAGCATAACGGATAAAGTAGTCCTGTTAACTGAATTGCAATTAAATACAGTGTTTTTAAAGAATTTTAAAAATTAATTATCGAAAATAAATAAATTTAATAAAGTCGTTTGAAATTTTTTTCGTGAAAATTGTTTGAAAAAATATTTGCTTGTATTCGCAAAGTGCAGTTGCAGAACAACAATTGGTTTTGTTTGTTGTAAACGTGTTAGTCGTTCGGTGCAAAAACGTTGAATTCAATTTTTTCGGCAGCTGCTTGTGTTTAATCGCACACACACACACATCAAATAGAAAGACAAACGCGCCGCTAGTGTATAGTTATCTGCCATAATCAGCAGATTCCTCAAATTGTCATTGGGACAAATTATCGAAAATTTCTCTTTCACTTCGGGAAAGCCAGCCAGCCTGCTAGTCAGCGAGTCAGCCAGCCAGCCAGCCATGACATCAGTGCGCAACAATGCAGTCTCCGCGAGCGTCGCCGCTCTGCTGCTGGGATGGGTTATTTTTGGGTGCCTCAATAATTCGGGTATGTGAGCATTTGTACCAACAAAAAAAATATTAAATTTCGCAATTAGTCGCAGAGGGTGGAGGGAACATCTGAAAAGAAATATTTGATGCTTTTCTTATTTTTGAAATGTTTCTACAAACATACATGTTATGTGTATGCGGTTGTGTGGCATGTTTTTGGAAACAAATAGTTTTCGTAGTGAATAGTTGAGGCTGAAAGGCTGTCGTCACCCAACTAATGGCAGAGCAGCGAAAGCTATGCTAAGGACACACAGCGTGTATACAGTATTTTTTGGAAAAATATACACATACTACACACATATATGTATGTACATACGTTCATAGATATACATATGTTAATATATGAACATACTTAGTTGTGTGTGTGTATGTATGTGGCGAGCATGTGATTTATGTGTACACATATTAAATTTCAGCGAAGAATTTTAAAAAATTGCTGCAAAAAATTCTTGGTTCATACCTACAACTTAAATTTTTAGTATTTTTTGTGTGAAAGTAAACAGCACATTGCCGGTTTTTCAATAAAATATTTTTGTTTTGGCATGTATGCCTTAATATTTGCAATTAAAATGCTATTCAAATTATTAAATATTGTTCTTCAGTTATTTATTTGCATGCAAACATTTGTTAATAGGCATGTAGCATGGTGGCTTAATGTGTCAGCCTTCGAGTACTAAATTTTTAAGGTACACAAAAATATTAAGGAAGAACAAAAATGTATTATATAAAATTTATAATTTCAAAAAAATATTTCTTATCTGCTGATTTATGTTTACTTTTCCCAGATTGTTTTTTTTTAACCGTATTAAAATAGATGAAAATCAATTCCTTTATTTTAATTAATTCTTTTATAAAAAGAAATCTTATTTATTTATATTTTTTTTATTAAAAAATCGTACAAGTTTTTAATATTTATGAAAACTTTAGGTAAATAGAAAAATTCAAAGTACTATTTTTTTATTTGTTATAACATTTTTAGAAAAATAAAAACAATCAGTTATATCAGTTATCCATAAATTTTATAAAATATTAAATTAAAAAATAAAAAATAATAAAATAAACAAATAAAAAATAACAAGTTAAAAAAACATAACATAACATTGTATGAATTGGAAAAATTAGAAAAAAAATTATAAAATGTAATTTTTATTAAATGTTAAAAAAAACGAAAACTATATTTTTCTAATTTTAAGAAAAAATATATATTTTTCTAAATATAATAGTAATAATAATAATATTTTTCAAAATTTGTGTTTATTTTCATTATTATTTTTTCAAAAATTTTTTTAGATAAAAAAGTAAATATCCATAAAAAATTTAAATTTTATTAAAAAAAATTACATTAAAAAATATATATACTTATATATATTATAAAATTTTCTTAAACCAAAATAATATATTTTTCTTTGAGTTTAACTCTATTTTATTATTATGAACTTAATTAGTTTAAATGTTAAATCAAGACATTATTGTAAAACCAAAAAAAAAAAAAAAACAAATACATAAATATCTGTACTACTATATCTTAACTCAAAACAATCATAAAATATGAAAAACCAAACAAGAAATATATAAACAATAAAAAAAATATTATAAATAAAAAAACTTTATAAGTAATACAAAAACTGTTATAAATATTAAAAAATATATACAATAAACAAAAAAATTTAAGCTAATAAAACAATAAGGCTAATTTCCATACACGCAAACTAAATTATAAATGCAGCGAAACACTTTGAAACTTTCAAAAAATTAAAAAAAAAAAAATAATTAAAAATTATATAAATTTTATAAAAAAAATTAAAAAAACACTTTAGTTGATACTACATTTTTAATAACCATTAGTCATTTTAAAATATAATAAATTAAATAATAAATATATACATACATATATATATAGTACATATATGTATATACATATGCTTCTGTAAGCATTTACAAAAATTTATATAAAAAAATAACATTAAACAAAAGCTAAAGTTGGCATAAAAATTAAAACTTAGTAAAAAAATAATATTATATTTTAAAGAAATAAAAAATAATTATATACTAAAAAAAATTAATTAAAAAAATAGTTATAAAAAAAATCAAAAAAAATAAAATAAAATAAAATAGTACATATCTATTCAAAATTACTAAAATTAAAATAAAATAATTTTATTTTCTTTAAAAATTAAGCCTTAATGAAAAAAAAATTAAATTAATTTTAAGTAATTAATAAAAAATATAAATATTAAATAGTAAATAGTAAATAAAAATTATTATATATATAGTATGTATGAAGTTAAAGCTCAAAATCAAGCTATTAAAAATATATATGCATTAATAACAGCTAAGTCATTAGATACTCTCATTATGCAAAAGGGGTTTGTAAAATACATCGAGTTTTCTGCAAAATGTACTACAACAAAAACACGAAAACACTAAACTTCGTCCGTCCGAAGTTAAAACACCCTTCACAGCTGTTCTTCTTATAGCATAAATGGTATAAAAATGTCTTTATCTTGATTTTGATCAGTCTGTTTGTATGGCAGCTATATGCTATAATAATCCGACATCGGTGGTTCCGTCAAAAGAGCAGCTTATTGAAAAAATCATCAACAGAGGGACTAGTTTGCGTATATACAGACAGGCGGACAGGCAGACAGATAGACATGGGTAAATTGACTCAGCTCGTCACTCTGATCATTCATATATATACAAATATACTTCATAAGATCTCCCACTTTTTCTTTTGTGTGGTACATACTTCGTAGCAAACTTAATATCTCCTTAATATATAATATATACTCGCACATATAACTAATAAAAAAACAATATTTAAACAATAATTTTTGTTCACTATCGCTTTTCATGAAAACATTTTTTATATTATTAAAATCATTATCATTCATTTTTCTCCTAATTTTCATAAAAACTACATCACTTGACTAAAATAATTATGCTAAACGCCTGAATGTATGCAACATTTTGTTTATTTTTATTGTATTTTTGTTATTGTAAATAATTTAGCAAGGTTTAAAGCACATTTAGACTTGTTGTAGTGCGAAAAACGATAAACGATAAGAAAACCAGGTTAATTGGCAGTGAAAACAAAATTATTTGAATAATTTATTTTTTGAAATCTTACATTCTGTATGTCACTCTCTCTCTATAGCTCTATACATATATGTATGTATAATTGGAAACTAAAAACTAAATGTTTAATAGATTTATACAGATAAAAAGTAAAAATTTAAATTCATGTTTCAGCACGTTTTAGATAGCCCCAATACAGCTCTGTAGCAAATGTATGTGTATACATGTGTTCCGCTTAATTTATGCACGCATATGGAACATGTGCACGCTGACTCCCGCTCTGTGCGCTGGCATTCAGAAGTATAAAACAGAAATATGGTACATTTATACCATGAACAGCATATATAGTATGTATACCTTTTTTCTCCAAGAAACTGCTTCGAAGGTGCCGTTATCGGACCTCTATAAAATGACTGATCAAAATCAAGTCTTAATATGGAAAACTTTCTTATTTGACAAGATATCATCACAAACCTTGGCACAGGTTATTTTGTACAGCTGCATATAAATCGTTCAGATCATGACATAGCGTATAGCTGTCATACAAACTGATCGTTTAATATCAAGTTTTTGTATGGAAAACTTTCTTATTTGACAAGATATCAACACGAAATTTGGCATATGTTATTGTCAAGGCAACGCTACAATCTCCGTAGAATTTTTTTTAAATCGAACCAGTATAGCATATAGCTGTCATACAAACTGAACGCTCAAAATAAAAATAAATATATTTTAAACCTTTTTATGGCATAAAAATGCACCTGTGTAGGGTATTAAAGCTTCGCTTAACGTTTTTTTGTTTTAAAAAATTTGATATTCAAAAAAAAAAATACAGTTAGCACAAGTGTGTGTGTATGTAAGAGCATGATTATCTGTTTCCACTGATATGCTCGTGTATGTGTGTGCGTGTGTTGATTTCCGCCCCTCGGTTTGACCGTTTTTGCCATTGTGATTACTGTATTTCTATTTCTATTGCTATTTCCATTTCCATTTCCATTACTTAGTACATGCCATTTTTGTCGCTTTTTATGTTTTATGAAAACATGTGTATGCATATACATACATATATACAAATACATATTATTTTATGTATTTTAATCGATTAGGAATTTATGACTGCATAAATATGCAAGTTTGCATGTAACAACAAAGCTAAGCGCTTAGAACCAAGCCTCAATATCTGTGTGTTCATATGTATGTCATACTATGCATGTAAGTATAGTATGTGTGTGTTAGTTAGTTTGAGTTTGCGCGCTATTAAACTAGTGTATTAAATTCTTATCACAAAGTAGAAAATTGTTTCGCAGCATGCGAGCTTTTCAAAAGCTGCTGCTGTTGCTGCGGCCATAATGTAAATATGTATGTGTGTATGTATAATTTACATATGTATGTATACAAATTTGAGTGGATTTGCTGTTGCAAAAAGCTAAGTAAATAGCTGTGTTGGCACACTCATACATCTGCAAATGAACTTTTATACATTTTTTTTTTAATCATCAACGACTGCATGCTGACACACACACTCAAGCAAATATTTATTTGCATGTTGTATGTACATATATACGTATGTTTGTAAAATTTATATATTTCTCATAAATCCTGCGGCTCACACCGCAGCTACGTTCCAAACTCACAACATTGCAATATTTGCGCAAGTGAGATTAAAGTTCTGAGAACTGAAATGTAAATAGGGGAATTAAATATCTCCATCTGTTGTTTATCTGCCTTCGACATTCGTCATATTTTAACGCGAATATTTGCTGAAGTGTCACATTCTGATATTTGGCACTTTTTACTTAACAGTTACTTGTTGTTAATATGCAAGGCAGCACCGACTGAATACCGAAATAATGACTCATTTACGCGGAAAAGTGCTGGCCATGAATATGTGTGTGATGCTATGTACATACATAGTATACATGTGTTATGTAAGAATGCTCACTTAACGAAAGGATTGCTTGTTATGTTAGGTTCGATATGAAAAGGATTTTTGTTTTTGCTTTGTGTTTTTTATACCCTTAACAGTGTATGGTAAGTTGGCTACGAAGTTGGTAGCACCTGGAAGGAAACGTTGGAGACATTATAAAGTATATATATATATATATGTGTATATAATGTATATACTTATGTAAATGATCAGCCTGACAAGCTGAGTCAACTAAACCATATCCGTCAATCTGTCTATTTATATATACACGAACCATATTTTTTGAGATATAGCACTGAAATTTTGCACAAGCACCTTTTCTCCCTAAGAACCTACTCAGTTGTCGGAATCACCGATATCGGACCATTATAGCCTATAGCTGCCAAACAAACTGACTAATCAAAATGAAGTCTTCGTATGGAAAACCTTTTTATTTGGCAAAATATCTTCACGAAATTTGACATAGTTTACTATCTAAGGCAGCTTCTATAACTTCTAAACAAATTATTGAGATGGGTTCACTATAGCATATAGCTGTCATGCAAACTGACCTGTCAAAATCAAGTTCTTGTAAGGAAAACGTTTTCATTTGACAAGATATCTTTTCGAAATTTGGGATAGATGTTTGTCCAAGGCAGCTCTATAGCATCTGAATAAATTGCTCAAATCGTGCCACTATAGCATATAGCTGCCACAAAAACTGGCGTATAAAAATCTAGTTTTTGTATGGAAATCTTTTTTATTTGACATAATATCTTCTCGAAATTCGACTTAGATTATTGCCTTAGGCAGCTCTATAATTTCTAAACAAATTATTCAGATCGGTTCACCATAGCATATTGCTGCCGTACAAAATTATCGTTCAAACTCACGTTCTCGTCTGGAAAGCTTTTTTATTTGATAAGATATCTTTCAGGAAGTTTAGCATAGATTATTGACTAAGGTAACTCTGGTAATCTCTGGAAAAATTATTCAGATCAGACCTCTATAGTATATACTTATTTAGCTGTCATACAAACTGAACGATCTAAGGCTAGATCGAGGTCTTTTTATAATTTTTTTTTTCGGCTATAAGAAATATACCTGGAAGGATAATTATTGTATTTTTTTTAAATTTATATTGTTCAAATTATGTTTATTTTTCTTTTATTTATATTATGCAAATTATTTTTTTGTTTATATTATTATTATATTTTATTTTTTTTATATTCTTTATTTTTTAACACTTTTATTTATTTATTTATTTAAAATATTATTTGAAACCTCCCACAAGCGGACACTGACGGTTCCACAATTTTTGTCCGCTTATGGGGGGGGTCCGCTTGTAGGAGTGGGCGAATAAAAATTTTACTAAAATTTATACACATACTACTTTTTAAATAAATTAGATTTCTTGGTAATTTAATTTATATATTTCATTTTTATTGCGAGATGTTTCATAGTTATAATATATTGAACATATTTATTTATGTTTGGACTTTTAAAAATTCCTTTACCGAAGTCTGTCGCAACTTTCCTTGTTTCTGTTTTATAAAACAGTTTTCAAGATGACTTTCCAAGTTTTTGTACTGAAATCCAGTAACGTCGTCACTAACGAATTTTTTAATGCAACGAAGTTGTTTTAGTGCTTCAGTGTATGATTTAATTTGACTCGCATCCTGAGCGCATACTTCATTGAGGTCTTCAGTTTCAGATAATTCGTCAGTAACCGTTTCGTCAATAACAATGTCAATATTATCATCTTCTGTAGTAACAATTTCGTCGATTAACAAAAAGTCATCGGAATGCTGCCCTTGCCCATTTTCATTTAAAAGCTTTATCAACGCCGATAACGTAGATATGGGAATATCGTCCTCTGCATCGAAGTCAGAAATTTCGTTCAAACTTTTCTGGAAACCAGCTTTAGAAAAACAGTTTTTAATTGTTTCCATCGTTACGTTGTCCCATGCAGTCTTAATAAAATAAATAGCCTCCAAAATGTCAAAGGTTTTTGAAAGTTTGTTCATTGAACTTTCATCTATTCTTGTTAAAATATGTTTGATAATATTGCATCTGTAGTGACATTTGAAATTCTGTATAATTCCCTGATCGAGGGGCTGGCAAATGGATATTGGTATTAGCAGGTAAAAAGATCAACTTTATGTTATTAAGTTTAATATCTCGAGGGTGAGTTGTGGCATTGTCCAAAAATAGTAAAACTTTTCTCATCTGAGAGCCCATTTTTTTATCAAAAGTTAGTAGCCACTCACACATAATTTCACGAGACATCCAAGCTTTGGGATTTGACTTCCATTCAACTGGCAGATTTTTTATATCGCATTTTTTAAACGCGCGTGGGCATGCTGCTTTTCCGATCACCAACGGTTTTTCTTTATCTCCAGCCATATTGGCACACAATAGCACTGTTAATCTTACCTTCGATAACTTACCGCCAACGTATTTTTCGTTCTTCAAGGCAAGAGTCTTATTTGGCAAAGCCCGGAAAAAAAGTCCAGTTTCATCTGCGTTAAATATATCTTCTGGTCTGTAGCCCAATAATAAGTCTGGTAGCTTTTGTTTGAATTGATGTACATCCTCAGGATTAACCTCAGCAGATTCCCCACATATGCATTTGAAAGTCACATTATGTCGTTTCCGCCATTTTTCCAACCATCCATTTGATGCCGAAAAAGTTTGAAGTCCTAATTGACCCACAATTTGTTTTGCTTTTTCCTTTATAATAGGGCCCGACACTGGTATATTTTGATTTCTGGCTTTGACAAACCACTCAAAACACAAATTGTCTATTTTTGAACCATCACTATTTAAGAAGTTTTTCTTTTTATTTATGTTATCACCACTCAACCATATCCTTTTAATGTCTTCCTTTTTTTTCACAATAGTGGCAGCCTGGGATTTTCCAATATCGAATCTTTAAAAGCAAACAAATAAAAGTAAAAAAAAATTGTACTATTATAAAGCACTAACCTTTTTCCGATTGCACGAACAGATAAATTTTCTTTCTCCAACACATTTAAAATTTCCATTTTTTCTTTAATAGAAAGTATTTTCTTTTTTTGTGGCATATTTTCCCGGTTAACACGACTTAAACGTTTTGCAAAGACAAATCAAATGAATCATAATTTTTATTTTTTCATGTTAATAGCTACAAATTGCTACATATAGATCCCGTTACATCTTAGCAAGTTACCGCTTGTCCTCACAGTTTAACATATGGTGTGTGTACGAGTATGTACTCATATTACTTGTGTATAGATTTCGGCTGTTCGGTTAGTTACTCTACATTTACTTCAATTATTGGTCTTCGTTGTCCTCAAAAAAGAGTTTCGCGTCCGCTCATCAGAGGTTTTTACTGTTTTCTTTACACTTTCGTTCAGGAATCCAAGTTTCTTGTCCCTTGTCGAGAGGTCCGCGTCCGCTTTCGAGAGGTAATGAAAATAAAAAGTAGTAAAAAAAGTGTCCGCGTCCGGTCACGAGAGGGTCCGGTTGTTAGAGTGGAATTTGTTCTGAAAACGCAAAGTAAAACTTGGTTCCTGAATTTTTGTCCGGTTAAGAGAGGGGTCCGCTTATTGGAGGTGTCCGCAAGTAGAGGTTTCACTGTATTTTATTTATTATATATATATATATATTTATTTTTATTTATTTTTTTATTTTATATTCTTTAATATTATTTCTATTTTGAAATTTCATAACTTTTATTTTTTTACTCTTTAATTATACTCTCGCAACAAAGTTGCTAAAGAGAGTATTATAGTTTTGTTCACATAACGGTTGTTTGTAAGTCCTAAAACTAAATGAGTCAGATATAGGGTTATATATACCAAAGTGATCAGGGTGACGAGTAGAGTTGAAATCCGGATGTCTGTCTGTCCGTCCGTCCGTGCAAGCTGTAACTTGAGTAAAAATTGAGATATCATGATGAAACTTGGAACACGTATTTCTTGGCTCCATAAGAAGGTTAAGTTCGAAGATGGGCAAAATCGGCCCACTGCCACGCCCACAAAATGGCGGAAACCGAAAACCTATAAAGTGTCATAACTAAGCCATAAATAAAGATATTAAAGTGAAATTTGGTACAAAGGATTGCATTAGGAAGGGGCATATTTTGAGGTATTTTTTTTGGAAAAGTGGGCGTGGCCCCGCCCCCTAAAAAGTTTTAGGTACATATCTCAAAAACTACTATAGCTATGTCAACCAAACTCTACAGAAACGTTTCCTTCAGGCATTTACATATACCGTTTAAAAATAGAAGAAATCGAATAATAATCACGCCCATCTCCCATACAAAGGTTATGTTGAAAATCACTAAAAGTGCGTTAACCGACTAACAAAACACGTCAGAAACTCTAAATTTTACGGAAGAAATGGCAGAAGGAAGTTGCACCCAGGCTTTTTTTAAAAATTGAAAATGGGCGTGGCGTCACCCACTTATGGACCAAAAACCATATCTCAGGAACTACTGCACCGATTTCAATGAAATTCGGTTTATACTATTTTTTTAACACCCTGATGACATGGTCGAAATATGGGTGAAATCGGTTCACAACCACGCCTTCTTCCAATGTAACGCTATTTTGAATTCCATCGATGCCTTCTCTGTATAATACATACATATACATGAAAATACAATTCAATACTCAAAGTACACAAATTAATCTAATCTAATTAATTTTACAGCAAAATAAAAAAATATGTAAATGACGGATAATGAAATCTCGATTATCACTTTATCATGCGAGAGTATAAAATGTTCGGTGACACCCGAACTTAGCCCTTCCTTACTGGTTTTTTTTTAATTTTTTCACATCTTCATTTCTTAAGTTTTTAGTTTGAAACTATCAATGGCAATAGGTAGCAGCCGTAAGCCACCCAACATTAAATTAACAATCGGCACACAAGCGTTCCCAACATAAATTCTTGCATATCGCACATCTGTTTTTTAAGCTCACATGCATTCATACAAACATTCATACGAGTATACGCAATTGTAAGTGCACACCCAAGTTTGTGGCGGCCACAGTAGCATGCCGCATGCCAATGAGCGAGTTCGCTACCGCCACTCGAAGTCATCGAATACGCCATAATCCACCACTAAGCTATGCCGATGTTTAATTGCTTCATTATAATTATTTGCTGTTCATGAGTGTGCCGCTGAGTGTGTGTGTGTGTGTGAGCGCTTCTTTTTTCTTTAATTTCTCCGCGATCTAAAAGTGTTATACATACACATGTGCACAAGGGTACTTAAACACTTCCATACTGCCATACTTGCATACTTACATGAAATGCGTACATACACACACACAAGCATACGAATGTGTTGTGCTTATTTACATGGCCTGTATATGGATGGCTAAATGTATTTACGCATGCTCATCGTGACATTTGAACGTTTTATTGTTATTGTTTTTGTTATTATTATTTTTATTCTTTAATTGAGGAATTCAGAAATTTTTGTACAACAAAAAAGTGCCTTATGGTTATTGTTACTGTTGTTAGAATTAACTGTTGTTTTGTCCATGACTTTTCAGCTTTTTTGTTGCTGTTTTTTTCAACAATTTCTACATATGTATGTATTAACCCTTATTGGCGAATACATATGTACTAATGTACTTCATTGCATGTACTTATATAGTTATACATAGCCATATAAGGCTAGAGTTACATGTAGGTACACATGCTCTCACGTACTTAAATTCTTCATTAAATTACTCATTGTCCCATTATTGGCTGGAAATTTTAATTGACCTTCTATTTATGTATTATCTCGTACATTTTTATTACTATTTTATTCGTAGCCTTTCGCTCATTCAGCTCATTCAATGAGCATATGAAATTTATGCGTTTATTATTTTCTATGTTTTTTTTTTGTAATATCCGGCGGAGAAAGCAAATTTGGCTTTAGCAAATGTGACCGTGGAAATTGTTAAGTTGGAAAAACTGTTCATTTGTGCCCATAAAAATTCATAAAATATAAAAGTAAAATTTTAAGCGAAATATGGGCAAAGAGAATGTGCAAAGTCTTTGGTTTTAAATTACATTTTTTTTTTTTATTTTATATTTACAATTTTTTATATCTTATATTTATATTTTTTTATAATAAATAAAATAATATTAAATTCTTTGAAAATAACTTTTCAAAAACGAAAAAACATTTTAATTGAGAGATTTTCTTTTATTTTCGATTTTCATAAAATTATTTAATATTTTTCGAGAATTTTGGGGTTTTTAATCTTTTTATTAAATTTTTTTTTATATTTAAAGTATCAAATAAAAAATTTATTTTGTTAAAAGAGTGTTTTTGTTTTTTTAATTTCCGTTACTAAAATATTTAAACAAATCGGCTTTTAGGATTTTTTCGTTTTCTATTTTCGAATTTCTAAAATTTTTATGTTAAATTCTTTGAAAATATTTTTCAAAAACAACAAAATTTTTTACTCCCGATTTCTTAAAATTATTTAATATTTTGTTTTTAATTTTCTAGGATTAAATTTTTTGAGAATAATTTTTCAATAAAAAAATTTTGAGAGTTTTTCTTTCTTTGTTTTCGGTTTACATATAATTACTTAATATTTTTCGAAGTTTTTTGTTTTTTTTTTAATGACGGTATCATAAAAAATTTTGAAATAATTTTGTTTTTTGATTTTTAGTATAGGTATCCAATAAAGAATATATTGCATTACTAAAATATTTATGGAAATTGAAAACTTTTCCTATTTCAATTTCCATTTTCTAAAATTTGATTAAAACTAAAATTTAAATTTTTAACATATAGATTTTCATGCTTGTTTTCTATTTTTATTAAATTATTATAATGATTTTTGGAAAAAAAATTTTAAGTATTTGTTTTTTTTCGAAATTATTTTGTGATTTTTGCAAATTTTTTTTATTAGGCCATCCAATAAGTGTTCGATGTTTGTTAAACTATTTTCATGACTTTTGGAAAAAAATTACATCTTTTCTTTTTTAAAGTAAGAGTTAATTTTCTAAATTTTTTTATTTATTTTTTATTTTTTTAATTTTAATTAATTTTAATTAACTTTTTTTTAATTTTATGTTTTTAGATTTTTTTTGTAATTTTTATTTTTAGATTTTTCTAAATTTTTTGTCAATAATTTTTAGGATTTTTTTAAGAATGCTGCCTGATATAATTTTTTTTTGTTTTAGGCTATCCAATAAAATATATACAAGGTCTGTCGCAAAAGAAACAGGACTGTTAAAAAAACAACAAAAAATTAGTATTTTTCAAAAGTTATATTTTTTTATTCAAAGTAGTTTTCTTGTGCTTCTATACAGCGTTTATCCCGGTCAATTAGCATTTCAAATAAGTGTTTAAGGGCTTTTTTCGGAATGCTCTTGAGAATATCGGTCGTCGTCCTTTGGATAGCTGAAATGTCCTGAAACCAGTGTCCTTTCATGGGCAATTGAAGTTTTCCAAATAGGTAAAAATCACGGGGTGCCAGATCAGGTGAGTAGGGTGAGTGATTAATGGTTAATATGGAGTTTTTTGTCAAAAAATGAGTGATAAGCGTCGACCGATGACACGGCGCATTATCGTGCAACAGGCGCCAGACCCCTGCCTCACGGTATTGTGGTCGAGCACGACGAATGCGTGACAAAAGACGCTTCATAACACAAAGGTAAAACACAGCATTAATCGTTTGCTCAGGTGGGACGAACTCTCGGTGTACAATGCCCTCGGAATCGTAAAAACAAATCAGCATTGTCTTTATTATACCCTGAACAGGGTACATTAAGTTTGTCACGAAGTTTGTAACACCCAGAAGGAATCGTTGGAGACCCTATAAAGTATATATATAAATGATCAGTATGTCGAGCTGAGTCGATTTAGCCATGCCCGTCTGTCTGTATATATACGAACTAGTCCCTCAGTTTTTAAGGTATCGTTTTGAAATTTTGCAAACGTCATTTTCTCGTCAAGAAGCTGCTCATTTGTCGGAACGGCCGATATCGGACCACTATAACACATAGCTGCCATATAAACTGAACGATCGGAATCAAATGCTTTCACTTTTGGCAAGATATATTCACGAAATTTTTCCAATTGTTCAGATTAACTATAGCATATAGCTGCCATACAAACTGAACGATCGGAATCAAATGCTTGTATGGAAAACTTTCACATTTGGCAAGATATATTCACAAAATTTGGTAAAGATTATTTTTTAAGGCAACAATGTAATCTCTAAACAACTTGTTCAGAACGGGTTACCATAGCATATAGCTTCCATACAAACTGAACACATAGTTACTAACAGAAATGCACCTGTGAAGGGTATTTAACGTTTTTTCTTGTTTTTGACTTCTGAAGACGACTTTTTTTCGGTCGTCACAGAGGTCCTCACGACCTTCTTGGAATCGCTTAAACCACTCATGCACATTACTACGGGATAGGCACTGATCACCATAAACTTTTTTCATCATTTGAAATGTTTCAGTAAACGTTTTCCCAAGTTTAAAACAAAATTTAATATTTGCTCTTTGTTCAAAATGCATTTTACGACCAATGACCAAAAGCTGCTGTCACTTTTTGATCGATTGTAGTTATCCAATTGTTTTAAAATTTTTACGAAATGTCAGCAAGAGATCAAAGCTTTTATTTCATATACCTACCAATAGTTGGCGCCACCAGAAACAATTATATTTAAAAAGTTCTGTTACTTTTGCGACAGACCTTGTATATACATATATGTATATATTTGTTGAAGTGGAGCATTGTCTTAAAAATATCATTGCTAAAATATCGCATGAAATGGCAATTGGAAGATTTTTACTCTTGTTTACGGTTTTCCAAAACATCTAAAAAAAATATTTTCTTAATTTTTTATTTTTATTTTAATGAAAAAGCTTCGTTCTTTATGCATGTTTTAAAATTTAAAAAAAAAAATATTTTTTATATTTTTGTTCAACAATTTTTAGGATTTTTTCAAGAATCTCTTTCGTAAAAAAAATTCATATTAAATGTTTATATTCTTTATTATATTATCATTTTAATTTTTTTATTACTTTCGCTATTATTCATAAAAAATAGCAATTGGAAAATTTTAATTTTTTACTTAGCAGTTTAAAAAACAAAAGTTTCTTTTTAAATTTTGTTTATTATAATTCTTTCCAATTTTTTTTTTATTCTTTCTCAATCTTTTTTTAAATGCTTTTATTTTTTATTTAATTTTAGTTTTAATTTTTTTTATTTTTATTTATTTATTTATTTTTTTTATATTAAACTTAATATTCAATTAGTATAATAAAGTTTCGAATTCATTTTGCTTTATTGCGATTATTAATAATGACTCGATATTCTTCGAAAATGTTAGCTTTTAAGGGTGAATCATGTCTTAACGCTCTAGATAAACTTTTAAGTAGAAATTAATTCATGGGAAAATTGAGAAAGATCACATAATAATACATTATCGTCCGCCTAAAAATATTAATTTTGAAATTTTTAAGTTAGCACAGTGGCCTAAAATAGGTATAGCTATTTTTAAAAAAAATCACAAAATTAAGTTCACAATTACTTCAATATGTTTTGGAGAGATTTTCTTAGAGGCGTCTAAAAACTTACTTTTCAGAGTACCAAGCTGAAATAATATAAAATTTTTTTTGACCCACCCTTATTCGTATATGTAGATATATTTATTTACATCCATTTTTTGGTAAACAAGTTGTTCATGCATAAATAAATAAATATTTTTAAAACTGGCTTTGCTAACCGAAAGCGAAAAACATAAATTGTTTTATCCATTTATAACATTTTTTAGTACTTACAAACTTTTATTGACCTGGCTCCATTTGTACTCTTTTCTTCCTCAGTACTGGCAGATGTCGCTCAGAAATCAGGTGAAAAATCCACAGACAGCACAGATCCAGATTACTTTTACGACGAGTCAAGCCCTGAGAATATAAAGGTGCCATCCAAACCGCCACAACCAACAATAACTCCGTATTTTGAGGAGGCAAAGAAAACTGTTTATGCCAAAAAAAACGCCACAGTGACTTTAACTTGTCCAGTGAAGGATTATGATGGTAAGTAATTAATGAATCGAACGATAAAAGCAAGGAAGTAAAGACAGCATAACAATAAGAAGTTGGCACGCAAACACAAACAAGGGCGGTTTGATAAGTCAGTGAGGACACAGACTACTAGCTAATAACAGTTTACACACAAATTGTATATTATCAACGTCCAAGAACATTCCAGTTCGTAAAATTTGAAATTGAAAAATATTAGTTTCCGGTGTTTACGAAGCATACTTTTCTGCGCCGAATTCAAAGACGTCCGTTATAAGTACTACAATTGCATTGTGCTTGAAATTCTAAGCGTTTTGTGCCAAAACAGCGAAGCCGAATGGTTTCCAGTCCCATGAAGAGAATAGCAGGACATAAAATAATACCGAAATCTCGCGAATCCTACCAACTGATCAAAATTGAACCGGATTAATAAAAACACTTTTGCACTTTTTAAGTTCTTTTATCGCAGGTTAAATGTACCAGTCCAAGTCAAATTTGATCACATGTTAAGATTTCTGATCAAATTTGAACCGGATTGGCAAACAAAATTGCACTTTTTTTGTCGATGCGGCTTACGCGTAGTTTAATTATATCAGTCCGAATAAAATTTGATCACATGTTAAGTTTTCAGAAAGTTCTTTATTATTTTATGAGCTGATTTGCTATTTCGAAACAGACTGAAAGTACCTGAGACGATTATGGCTGAAACGAGAACGTTACTAACATAGCCGAACTTCTAACGCAACATACGAGACCGCATTCCACCCAAAAACCCTGATATACATACATATGGAAACTTTTACGAATCGTTGTTCAAGTAGAAAAAGTACTACTCACTTCAGCCATAATATCATTCACAAATACAAAAGGTTCCTTACAAAAATTAATTTCGCTCGTTCAGTTTGCATGGCGCTATACACTATAGTAATCCGATCTGAACAATTTCTTCGGAGATTCAAGTATTACCTCAGATAATAACCTATGCCGAATTCCGTGAAAATATCTCGTTAAATGAAAAAGCTCTCCATACAAGTACTTGATTCCGATCGCTCAGTTTGTATGATAGCTACATATATGTAGTGATCCGATCTGAACAATTTCTTCGAAGATTGCAATATTGTCTTAGATAATACTCCATGCTGAATTTCGTGATGATATCTGGTCAAATAAAAAAGGTCTCCGATCGTTCAATTTGTATGGCAGCTATGTATATGCTACAGTGGTCCGGTATCAACGAAGCCGACAAATAAGCAGCTGCTTGGAGAGAAAAAAGCATGCGCAAAATTTCAGATCGATATCTCGAAAACGGACGAACATGGCTAAATCGAATATATAAAAATATTGTATATATTTTATAGGCACTTCAAACTTTATATAGCCTGTTTAGTGTATAGAAATTTAAACATAAAAATAAAATGTTCACTGTTTTATCAAACGTGCCTCGTACATATGCTGCGTGTAAATTTGGGTTTGCCTGCGCTCAGTTTATTTTGCTTGGTCGCGCATGATTCATTGATATAAAAAATCGTAGCTTACCTTACTAATCAAACATACATACATACATCTATACATAACTGTGCATTCATATTCCCATAAGCATATTTATGTATACATATGTATGTATAGTTAGGCATGTGTGCTAACATATAATATATTCATCTCCATACATACATATATTTCTCTATTTTGCATGAAAACAAAATATGTAAATTAATTTCGAAATAAACGCACATACATTTTTAAATACACACACACTTGAACATACTCTATGCACGTCCTCCATTCGCTTATGGCAATTCACACCTACTTTTCTGGCACACACCTTTTCCTCGGATTGATCTATGCGTAATATAATTTCCTTTCAACACCAACCCCTGCTGCACCTACTTACCCACTTTTACACATCCATATGTACATTCTTACAACACACACAACTGCATGTATGTGTGTGTTTCCCAACCAACCCAGCTTTTCATCGACATTCAAACCAATTTGCATTAAAATATTTTAGCATTAATTAGTATTCCTATACAAATATTACAACTAAGCAAACATACATACATATATACGTACATACATACATACACGTGTACTTGCCCTTATTTCCTTTGATGCGCTCAAACTGATTTTTATTGTGATTTCTCTTCTCTCTACTCTTCACCCTCTCTACACACACTCCGCCGCTCTTCATGCTCTGTGCTCTGCATTCTACCTCACTTTGCCAATAGAATCGCAACACCTAATTGTCTGGTTTAAGAACAACAACACCATCACCACTGGGCAGGAAATCGTCGCCGACGCAACTCTCTATCATCTGGACAAGGACATGAATTTGGTTGTGGATCACGTGTCGGAGAAGACCGCAGGCGACTACTCGTGCACTATTATGCCGCATAAAGCCAAAATGGACATACATTTGGTAATCGGCGAGGAGCCTGTGACCGGCAATAAACAGATAACGGTGAGCGCAAGCGCTCTACTACTGCTCTCCACGTTGCTGGCGCGAGAATTGAGCTTTGGCATTTTACGTTTAGATACATTCTTTTAGGCACACAGTTCGTAAGCGCAGCTTCTTACATATTTACACATTTAGCAAATGTGTGAGAAATGCAAACAAAAAAGATATTATTGTAATTGTACCATAGCTGAGAATAATTGTTTTTGTTTTTATTTTATTGTATTTTTTGTCTGCATCCACTAAGTACCACAACTTGCATACTTTATAGCAGAAGACTTAAACCCACAGGCAGTTAGTACATAAATATATAGTACCCGTTTATGGTACCAAATACCAAATAGGCAGGCAATTATATAATGTAGTGCATTTGATAGTATAGTACACAGTATAATAGCGATGAAAACAATAGTACTTTAAACGAATATGTGTATGTAGGTATGTATGTGCAGTGAATTTGCTTGGAAGAGCTTTAAAAAACGCTGGAAAAACTGTAAATTTGTTGTGAAGAATGATATTTAGTATATTTCAAGTTTAAATTGCCCATAAATGGATTTTCATCGAAACGACGTATGCTTATTTTTGACATTCGTCAAAAGGACGAAATCGAATTTTTATAAAAATGCTTATTTTTTAATGATTATGAAGAAAGAGTTTTTTTTATCAAAGAAAATCTCATACAATGTCAGGAAAGTTGAATTTAAACTTCGAAAGAACGAACTCGTATTTTTTCGAGAATGCTTAGTTTTGAAATCATTATAAAAAAAATGTTTTTTTTTTAATTACAGAAATTCTCCTACAGTATCAGAAGAGTGTAATTTTAGTTTTCATCGAAAGGACGAAGTCATGTTTTTTCACGAATACTTATTCTTGTAATGATTATCGAGAAAGAATTTATTTTTAATAAAAAAAAATTTCATACAATCAGAGCAGAAAAATCAAATTTTATATTTCATCGAAAGGGCGAACTCATATTTCTAAAAACATGCTTCTTTTTTGTAAGAATTATTAATTTTAATTTAAGAAATGTCGTTCCCTTTTGAAAAATCGTACAATTTCGGTTTTCATCGAAAGGACGAATTCTTCAACTATGCTTATTCTTGTAATGATCACGAAGAAAAAATGTTTTTTTTTTTTAATATAAAAAAAGCACATACAGTACAAGAAAAGTCTAATTTTAGTTTTCATTAAAAGGACGAGCTCATATTTCAAATATGTTTTTTTTAATAATAAATATTTTTATAATAACCAAGAAAAATGTTTTTTTTTATGAAAAGAAACTTCCTTATTGGAAAAGTATAATTTTGGTTTTCATCGAAAAGAAGTAGAAGATGAACTCATATTTTTTCGATATGATTTCGCTAATTTTTGTACTGATTAAGAGGAAAAAAATCTATTTTTAATGAAAAATGCCGTTAGACCAGAGCAGATACATAATTTTAGCAAACAAAAATTAAAGGAAGTTTTAGACCGAGTTGAATATTTTAAGTTACTGTAAACAACGCAAATAGGCACTCATATGTCAAATCGTTCTGTGTATGTATGTATAACATCAAAAATGTCAAACTTTACGATAAAGTTGCGAGTTGCCATATAGAAATTTTTATTTAAGCAAAGTGAACAGTGTACGTCGAATCGATGAAAACTTATTTCTTTTTTAAAGTGCTTATTCTCGAATTGTAAGTAGTAATTAAAGACGATTTGCAACAGTTAAAAAAAGATCATGTATTTATTATAAATATACATATATGTATGTACATTATATAGATATTTCTATTAATAGAACACTGAAATAAGTATGATAAATTGTTTTACTAGTGTAACTAGTACTTTTTTCAAATAAAAACCTTTAAAACAGCAAAATTATTATAAAGTTAATTTTATATGATTTTATGATTTAAAAATCATTTTTAACTAGCAAGTTTAGAAGTAAAATGACAACGCGTCGAAAGTTGTAAAAAAAAGTCTCCGCTGAAGTTGGCTGGTGCTGCCGGGTTGACATGATTCCAACAAACAAATAGAAAAATTTCTTTTTTGGTAAAAATGTGGCAAAGGGATTGATGTTCACCAAAGAAAAATTTCACAAAATGAGTATTTTTCACAAAACAAAAAATATTTTTCTGAGTTTCAGTGAAGAATTTTCAATTTAAAGAAATTTTTAATTGTCGGAGAAATTTTTTAATGTGGAGGAATTTTTTAAGAACATTCCTTTTTTTGTAGCAAAAACTTTTTTCTGAGTTTCAGTGACATATTTTTAATTTAGGGAAATTTTTCATAGCAGAGGGAATTTTTCAGAACATTCCTTTTTTGGTAGCAAAAACATTTTTCTGAGTTTCAGTGACAAATTTTTAATTTAGGGAAATTTTTAAATGTAAGGGGAATTTTTTGAACACCCGTTTTTTGCAGCAAAAACATTTTTCTGGGCTTCACTGAAAAATTTTTAATTTATGGAAATTTTTTAATGTAGGTAAAATTCTTTATTAGGCATTTTTTAACAAACAGAACATTTTAGGTAATTTTTTTTGTTGTACTGGAAGTTTCTTTGTTTCAACAAAAAAGCATTTACTGGCTTTCAGTGAGGCTTAAAAAATCGAAATTATTATCGAAGCAGTTTTAAAGAAATTTTCACCATCTTTTGGGAGCCACTTATACTAAATTCGAAAATTTTTACAAATTAAGAGTATTTGTCGGATGAATTTTGAAATTTTGGAGAATATTTTCAAATACAGTCAAAGCTCTATTAAATTGCCTTCAACTCCAAATATCCACATAAAAGAATTAAATATTTTGGCTTTTATTTGCGTTCGTCTATTGGATGAATACCATTTTTTAAAGCAATTTGTAGTCAAAATATTATTTTCAAACACTACGTGTCTTACGATGGTTGTAATTATAAATTTCGAAACAAAAAAATTATTTTCTCGTCCTTTCGATGTATGTTATTTAGGCTGCGAAAATATGCCGATTTTAATTTCTTTGTTTCAACTGCAAATTTCCTCTTTTAGGAGATGAATTTTTTTATCCACCGGTTATGTTCATCTAATGGATGAATACTTTTTTTTGATATTATCCGCTGCAAATCGGCTTTTCTTACTCTGAACTCACGCACTTATACATATTTAATTATATAGCATACACATTTTTATGCAAAAATATGCATACGAGTATATTTACTTCAAAAGAAAATGTTGAATTCTTCAAAGCTAAAATATTAACGGAAAATATGTATGAATACACGAGTCAGCCATAAGTACGTAAAGTAGTTTTTGTTCAAAACTTTAGCTGTTGATTTAGTACTTATAATTGCATACATACATGTTTGGATATATATACACACACATATTTATTTACATACAAATATATGTAGCATACTATGTACTCGTTGTAAGGACTTTGTATTGTCGAAAGGAACTTGGAAACCTAAACAGCAGTTATAATAGAAATACTTAAGAAAATCCAAATGAAAATGAACAGCGAAGCTAAAGAATTGCTGAGGGGCAAGCATTAGTTGAAGCAAACTGAAGATACATACGTATTGATATATGTACATATGTACGTAAGTAAAAGAGGAAGCAGTGAAACCGAAAAGTGCCATTATTTTACACAGAGATAGTGAGAAGCAGAAAGTAGTATGAATATAGCGAGTAGTATTTTTGAAAAAAAAAGTATTTTACAGGAAAAAAATTTTCGTTAAAAAATTATTGGCAAAAATGGTTAAAATTTTTGTTTAGCGAAAAAGAAAATCAAGTATTCTACAGAAAAAAACTGTTCAGTGAAAAATTATTAGCAAAAAAACTTAAAAACACTTTTAAAACGAAAATCAAAAATTTTACAAAAAAAAGTTTCAGTAAAAAAATTATTATCAAAAAAATAAGTTAAAAATATTGTTTTGGCGAATTAAGTATTTTACGAAAAAAAATTGTAAACAATTATTTTTAAAAAATTTAAAAATTATTATATTAAAAAATCAAATATTTTTCAGAGAAAAAGTTATTGTTAAAGAATAATTTCAGCGAACATTTATAAAAAAATCAAGTATTCAAGAAAAAAGTTATTTGCAAACAAATTTTAAAACACTTTTAAAAAGAAAATCAAGTAGTTTACAGAAAAAAATGTTCAGTGAAAAATTATTTGCAAAAAAAATTAATAATTATAATTTTTAATTTAGTGATGGCTTTAAAAATGAAAATCAAGTATTTTCAATAAAAAAGAAATCAGTAAAAAATTATTTGCAAAAAAAAATTAATTTGCAAACGCTTTTAAGAAAAAAATTAAGCATTTTTCAGAAAAAAAATTATTTAGGGAATCTTTTAAAAAAATCAGGTATGTTTCAGATATAAAATCAGTGGAACGAAATATTAGCAAAAAAAAAAATAAATTAAAACACTTTTAAAAAGAAAATTAACAGAAAAAAAATTTTTCAGGAAAAAAATTGTTCACAAAAAAAATTAACTTTGTTTAAACGAACGCTTTTAAGAATATCAATTATTTTAGAGAAAAAAAAATTAAGTGGAAAATAATTTGCAATAAAGTTAATAATTTATTTTAGTTAAGGCTTTAAAAATGAAAATCAAGTATTTTTCAGAAAAAATTTCAGTCAAAAAATGTTTAGCAAAAAAAAATTTTTTTTTAATATTTACTACCAAAAACTTTTTTATTAAAAAAAACAATATTTCTAGCAATTGAAATTGTAAAAATATGTGATGTATGATAAAAAAATTTATTTAAAAAAATATTTTCAGAAAATATGAAAATAAATTCTAAAAATGAATACATACACGCATATACATATAAATAAAGCTGAAAACTTATATAAGTGCGCATTAAACTCTATTATAACTGCTTGTTTACGCTGTCGTGAGTACAAATTTTTATTTAGGATATTGAAAGTGACGTCTGTAGGTGGATTGTATTGAAATATTGTATTGTATTGTATTGTAGTTGTAGCTATGCTTGTTAATAGCTGAAAGATATTATTATTATTATGAAACTTATAATTAAAATAGTCAAAACAAAAGCAAAAGCAAAAACAACAAAATAAAACAGTTGAAAAATGTAATGTAATGAAAATTGTGGCAGCTTCTGTACAAGCAGCGCAACAGCAGCAAGCAGCAGCACTAAAAAAATGCCTTTTCAAAATCAAAACTTAATTATAAACCAAATGAAGCAGAGTAACAAACGAAAAATGTTAAAATGTGTGTACTTAAAAGTTAAAGCAAAACCAAAGAAAGCAAAGAGAGTAGCATTGAAGGTGGCTAACAGGCATTGCACGCATTGCAGTTTTAAAATGTATGGCAAGGTTCAAAAAAAGATAAAGAAAATTGCGGAAAAATAAAACCGTATGTACTTATTTTTCGAAGTGGAAAAAATGGCACCTGAATTTATTTCAGTGAAATGGCGGTAAGTATACAATTTATTAACAAATAATTTAGATATTTTTGTGCTAAAAATGTTTTTATAAAAAAAAAAACAACAAAGAAAGAACGTTAACTTACAAATAAAATTAAACTTTTCTTTAGAAATATTCTTCTAGTGGGATTTGTTTTTAGTTTTCATTCACGAAGAAGGTCAAAACAGTAGTGGATGGCCTTTTAATAGGAGAAATATTTAATTAGATTTTATTTTTTTACACAAAATATTTTACTGAGTTTCAGTGAGAAATATTTACGGAAATTTTTTAATTAAGACGAAATTTTTTGGATCATTCTCCTTTTTTTAAGTTTCAGTGAGGTATTTTGAATTTAGGGAATTTTTTCAATGTAGGGAAAATTATTTAGAATCTTCCTTTGTTTTGTAGCAAAAACATATTTCTGAATTTCAGCGAGGAATTTAATGAGAAGAAAAATGTTTAACAAACAAAAAATTTTAGGAAAATTTGTTATTCTAAGAGGAAATTTTTTAATGCAGACGAAACTTTTTAGAACTTTCTTTTTTGTAGTAAAAAAATCTTTCTGTGTTTCAGTGAAGAATTTTTAATTTAGGGAAATTTTTTAATATGGGAAAAATTCTTTAGAACATTCTTTTATTTTTTAGCAAAACCTTTTTCCGAGTTTTAGTGAGAAATTTTTAATTTAGAATTATTTTTTAATGTAGGGGACATTTTTTAGAATATTCTTTTTTTTTTGTAACAAAAACATTTTTCTGGGTTTTATTTTTCTAATTTTCAGTGAGGAATTTTTTGTTGAAAATAAATCCATTTCCAATGCGACTCTGTAACAGCAAACATGCATACTAACCAAAAATGTACAAAACCAACAGGTCTATGATTTTTTCACTTTAACTGTTCATTCCTGTTAAATATTTTGAATAAAGCGGAATCTCAACAGGTTATGGGCCCAGGCACGTGGATCCCGCCTTTTTGATATTTAAAATATTTAAAGTAAAGTAAAGTTTATATTAGTATTCATTTAAGAATACAATCGCAATGAGTTCCATGTATCAGATTGAAAAATTAGATGAAGGTAACTGCGATACCTGGAGCATCCGAATGTGCAGCGTTCTGGTGCATGCAGAGGCATGGAAAGTCATCAGTAGACAGAGACCAGCAGCAGACGGAGAATGCTGTGATGCGCTCGATAGCAAAGCATTGGCCATGATGACATTGAGTGTGAAGCCATCGAAATTGTGCTATCTAAAGAACTGCACAACTTCAGCTAGTGCCTGGAAAAAGCTAAAAGAGGTGCATCAACCCAGTGGACCAGTAAGAAAAGTGTCGCTTTATAAGCAGTTGCTTGGTTTGCGGATGATAGAAGGCGACGTTATGTCCAGCTATCTAAATAAATTTTGTACAAGAGTTGACAAGCTTTCGGAGGTTGACATTAAGCTCAGTGAAGAGCTGGCAGTAATAATATTACATTCAAGCTTGCCCAAAAGTTTTGAAAATTTCGTGATCGCCATGGAAACACGCGATAGCCTGCCTTCCTTTGAGATATTAAAAATAAAGGCACTTCATCTAAAACAGATCATTACAGTGAACAACAGGCGTTTCAAGCAACCACAAAGCCGATGGAGAAAAAGCGAGAGGAGAAGAGTCATATCAAATGTTACAAATGTGGTCAACGGGGTCACTACAAAAATCAATGCAGAAATAAAGGAAAAGAAAAATCGACAGAATCGCAACAACAACATAGGTCATTTACAGTTTTAGCAGCGACAGATGTGGGTGACTTAAAACACTCGAGATGGTACCTGGACAGCGGCGCGACGGCACATATGAGTAGTTCACGTAATCTTTTTACAAATTATGTCACACAAGCAGAGGATGTTATGTTGGCCGACAACAACATTATACGTGCAGTAGGCAGAGGCGACGTTATAGTTCAAACAGATTTTTGTGAGTTAAAGTTGGAAAACGTATAGCATGTCCCGCAAATGAAGGGGAATTTTGTATCGGTGAGTCGAGCTGTCGAACGTGGCTTTAAGAACGAAAACGCTATCGTAAGCCAGAATGGCGAACAAATTTTGAAAGCAGAAGAAAGAAATAAATTGTTTGCATTTGAGTGTATTAACAACGCGTGTTTTGGTGCAGCACAGTGCAGTACAGAATAGGCATAATAGATATGGCCACTTAAATTATGGCAGTTTGATGAAGTTAACAAAAAATAAAATGGTGTTTGGCATAGAAAATGTGAAGTTCGCAGACAGTACGCAGTGTAAAACATGTATGAAAAGTAAAATCCACACTCAACCGTTTCCAGCGGCGTCTGAAAATCGAGCAAAAGAATTCTTGGAGCTAGTGCATACCGACGTAAGCGGCGTATTTTCACATTTTTTCTCAAGTCTAAAGATGAGGTGTTTGAAAATTTCGTAACTTTCAAGAAAATGGTCGAATGCCAGACTGGGCGGAAAATTAAGGTTTCACGGAGCGACAACGGCCTAGAATACATCAACAAGCGTTTCGATGACTTCCTAAAACAACAGGGCATAACGCGTCAGCTGACGGTACCCTGCAGTCCCCAACAGAACGGCGTCGCAGAACGAGTAAACCGCACTCTTGTTGAGATGGCAAGAAGTTTACTTGTACACTCAAATATGCCAGAGTTTCTATGAGCAGAGGCGGTGACAGCGTGCTATATCCGCAACAGATCGCCAACTGCAGCGTTGATTGGCATGACACCATATGAAGCTTGGAGTGGTAAAAAACCGAATGTAAAAAATATGCGTACATTTGTGTCCGTGGCTATTGGCTTAGACAAAACGCGAAAAAATAAATTCCATCCGAAAGGTAAAGAGTACAGATTCGTTGGGTACTCCTTGGCATCAAAAGCTTACAGACTCTACGATCAAGAGAAGCATCAAATTGTAGAAAAACGTGATGTTTTGCTCTATGAACATTTCAAAGAATCCCAGTCAGATGATCAAATCGTTTTTGATGAATTACCAGAAATTTTGCCAGCTGATTCAAATCCTAATGAAGAAACATTTATTCCGTGCAGAAGTGAAGTTAAGCAGGAGAAACGTATGTACAATGAAGAAAGTGACGAACACGGCAGTGCAGATGATGAAACGTAAGATAGGACCGGGTAGGCCAAGAATTATTCGAAGCGGTATACCAGGACGTCCGAAGAAGACCTACAATGTTGTACCGGCAGTGCAATCTGTAGAGATACCATTACCACAGACGTTTAAAGAGGCAACCGACGGCAAGTATGCTTCATACTGGCAGGCGGCTATGGACGCAGAGCATAAGGCATTGGAGGCAAATGGCACGGGAACTGTGGCAGACTTACCAAAGGGTGAACAAGTAATTGGGTGTAAATGGGTTTACACAGGTAAAAGAGATAAAATTGGCGCAGTTGAGCGGTACAAAGGACATTTGGTAGCCAAGAGGTGCTCGCAGAAGTTCGGCGTGAACTATAACGAAACATTTTCTCCGGTGTGTCGATATGAAACAATACGATTGATACTCGCGCTCTCTGTCGAGCTGAAGTTACACTTGCATCAGATGGACGTTTGTACAGCTTATCTCAACAGCGAGTTAAATGACGTGATCTACATGAAGCAGCCTGAGGGGTATGTAGACAGAACGTGTGGCGAAAAAGTGTTACGATTAAACAAAGCTCCAAACTGAACGCGGTGCTGTGTGAAATTGGTTTTTCTCAATGCCAAAATGAAGCGTGCCTGTATAAAAAGGACGTAGAAGGTAGCCTTTGTTTATTATTAATCTATGTAGATGATTTACTTATAGCGTGCCAGAAGAAGTCTGATTTAATACAAGTTAAAACAATGATCTCAAGCAAATTTGAATGCGTTTATAAAGGCCCACTTCAGATGTTCTTGGGTATGCAGATTCAGCGCCATGGCGATACAGACGATATTTCAATGAATCAGTCTGCGTATATAGACGATATGCTACAACGCCACGGCATGCATCAATGCAGGGTAACAGCGATGCCATTGAATACAGGATATCAAGTAGCGTGCAATGAAAAAACGTGTGAGGAAGTGGATGCAACGGCTTATCAGTCTGCAATAGGCGAATTGATGTGGTTAGCTTTGACTTCCAGGCTCGATATTTACCATTCGGTTGTAGGTGCTTGGAGGTTATGTAGATGCAGATTGGGGAGGTGATATGAGTAACCGTCGATCATACACCGGATACGTGTTCTTCCTGGCAGGTGGAACAATCTCGTGGAAATCGGAAAAACAAAATTCCTCCGGAGGCTGAGTATATGGCTTTATCATCAGCGGCCAAAGAAGCGTTGCACTTGAGACGTTTAATTATTGAAATTGGCTGTGGCAATGCTTGTACACCAACAATATTGTATGGCGACAATCTCAGCGCACAGAATCTCGCTAAGAATCCAGTTTACCATAACAGGTCAAAACACATCGACATCAGATATTCTTTCGTCAGAGAAGTTGTCCAGAGTGGTGACATAGAATTAAAGTACATTTCAATCGAAAATATGATAGCTGATATACTAATAAAAAATTTATCGAAAACAAAGGATTTACATTTTGTTAAGTTAATGAATTTAAATTAGATTTTATGTAAACAGAATCACATTGAGGAAGGGTGTTGAAAATAAGTCCGTTTCCAATGCGACTCTGTACAGCAAACATGCATACTAACCAAAAATGTACAAAACCAACAGGTCTATGATTTTTTCACTTTAACTGTTCATGCAAACTGTAAAGCGGAATCTCAACATTTTTAATTTAGAGAAATTTTTTAAAATTGTTTTTTTTTTTTTGTAGCAAAAAACATTTTCTGCGTTTCAAAATATTTTAGTGAAATTTCTTAATGTAGAGGAAATTTTTTATTGTAAATCAAAAATATTATCAAAGTCGTTCGGTACATCCGTTTCGAAGAAATTTGTCGTAATCTTTTGGGAAACCATTTATACTAAATTAGAAATTTCTTACAAATCTCACGTCACAAAAATTACGAGTATTTACCGAATGAATTACCGAATTTCGGAGAATATTTTCTAATATGGTGAAAGCTCTAATAAACCAACGCTTTAGCAGGTCAATTGAAACATGCATGGCTCTACTAGAATTGAATCCATATAACTTTTAATTACCCTAACCTTTAATTGGCGCGTTTATAAATTTGACAGTAGTCGGAGTCCTATCGGCAGTCAACCAAGTGAACTGCACACGATGAACCCGCTCCAAAGCGTGGAAAGACGCAACAAAAAGATAAATCCTACTACAAAAATTATCTCGAAAAGTTGCAGGGTCGCTCTAATCACGGTAATACCCTTGAATGTGAACTATGTTAAATAAAAAATACAAAATAAGCAATTTTGTCAAACAATTTGTTTTAATATGGTAGGCCGTGGACTTTTAATGGACTTGTTATTAAGCGAATATCTCTATTTAATATTAATTATTGAAAAAAGTACCTCTACTTGGTTCACCCATGAACATTGGCCAGTAACCGGACAAGTCCGGACTGTCCGGTCCCGAAGATTTCACTGTATATATACATACATTATGTAGATATATTTAAAAAAAATATTTTTGAAATTAACAAGTGGATATAAAACTTTAATCTAAAAATACTAAGAGATGTTGAGTAATATTAACAACCCAAAAAATAATTAATGCTTTAAATTGCTTCCTTGTATTTTGTTTTATTTCTCACAATAAATTCCGATAGACTTGTTTTTGTCCCACCCAACAATAAATTCTGTGGAAAAATTCGTGTCTAATAGTATTGCCGAATTATTCATGGGTATTTGTATCTAACTTTATTTCTTTTGTATTTATTTACTAAATTATTCACACACAAATCACACACAACAGACTGACAATACCACGCGAACGTGACCAAAGCCAATTTTTGGCGATTTTCAATACAAATGCATCGAATTTCTCACAATCAAAGAGCCACCGTGACGTCCAACTGCTGCCGCCAAACTTAAGCGGAATCAAAATTGAATTTATTTATGCATTTTCCACAACACTAACTGACCTTTGAAAATATAGTTATGGGTATAAATTGGTTATACTTTGGTTATATCTGAGAGCGGCAGCAAAATATTTTATGCTACATATACAGTCTGTCAAGTAAGAGCGTGGTCATGTTAATTTATAAAAAAAAAATAATTTATGAAACTTTCATATATATATGTATATACATTGTACACATTATAGTCACCACCGGCGTCGATAATTGCATGCATCGCCGAGGCATGCTTTCTGCTAACTTGACGTATTCTAGTGGCAAGGATCTCCAGATCCCACGAATTTCGTAAGACAACTGCTTCAAAGTGTATGTTCGTCTTTTACGAAGCTTCTGCTTAATATTTTCAATAGAGTTTGCATCGGGCGACGGCGACGGCCCATCCAATGTAACGATGCGAGATTGAGTTTTCCACTGAATACAGAGCTTGCTGCGGTGTTTAGGATCATTGTCCTCCTGCAGAGTCCAATCTTCATTTTTTCCTATGAACCATCGTTTGGCAGATAGCAGTAAAGCCTTTTTGTAGATTTCTATCATTTTCTCGGCATTTAGGTTGTCAACAAAGAGGTACAAAGTGCCGATGCCATGTTTTACGGTCCATGCAGAACGTGCCCATATAAAACATTCATCAGTAAAAATGACATTTTCAGAATCTCTGTCAATATTCTCATTCGCCCAAGCGAGTCGCTTTGTCACAAGTTTTTCAGTCAACAGAGGCTTCTTCGTTGTGTTGCGCCATTTCAGATCAGGAGTATGAAGAATACTTTAATAGGATATATCTAAACCTTTTGCTATTAATTTTGCTTGTCCTGGCCGCAGTGTTAGAGCAGAATTCCGCGAAAACAGATTCACTATTCTTTTTTCATCTTTTTTGTTCACTTTTCCTACCGAACCACGTTCTGGTAAATCATCGACATTTTTGGCCACTATATATCCCTTTATCCACTTCTGTACAAATGCCTTTGACTTTTTCATATATTTAGCAACCGCTGATTGCAACATTTTGGGAACTTTCGGGTGGATGCAAACGAACACAGCTTCGTGGCGCGACGCGTACTTAGCACTCATGGCGTTTAACATGATTATCTTTCAAAAGATCAACAACAACTGAACCTTTGTTGACAATGCATCAAGGACAAAGCTTCCCTCTATCGGCTCGCGAAGTCATTAGAGCGAAATCTTTCATTAGCTGTCGGTAAAGTCGACCACGCTCTTACTTAACAGACTATATGTCACACGATGTAGTGAGTCGTAAGCTATAAAAAACTCAATTTCGATTTTTTTGATGATACGTTATTCTTGCATTTTAGGTGACGACATGCAGTACTGAAAAAATTAAATTAATTTAAAAAAATGTATAAAACCAAAAAATCCATTTTCAACTTCTCGCCCATTAATTTCACACTTTTATTAACAACAATACAATTATATAACATTTATAATCATATATTTGAATATTTATTCATAACCAGGCACTTCTTAAGGCCCCTAAATACTCATAATTACTTACATACATATACATATATGTATAGTATATTAGAAATTCTCAGCATTTCACTTAATAGCTAAAATGACTTAACATGAGACTATAGCGTATGCTTGAAGTGGCTTGCTTAGACCTTATGTTTTGTCTATGTTTCAAAATGTATAGGGCTGACTGCTTAAAGTTTTTATTTTTATTTATTTTTTTATAATTTTCAAATTATTTGTAGCAAGCTAAGTTGCAAGGAATTTTCATTAGCAGCTAAAATGGCTTAAGTTGATTTATATTTTTGAAAATTTTTGTTTTTGGTATTTGGAAGACTGGGTGCTGCAGTTTTTATTTTAAATAATTTTTTAGTACTTTATTAAAGATAAATTTAAAATTAGTTTTGTGCAATTTATCATAAAATCATAAAATGTTTAACATTAGTTTTGAGCAATTTACAACTACTTTTGAACAATTCAAAATCGTAGACTTTTAAGAATCAAAATTTTTTTAAACTCAAAACTTTTTAAAAATTAAAAAAAAAGTTAATAAAATTATAAAATTTTGTGCAATGATGTTTTTTTTTACTAGCAAGCCACTTTTGCTAACAATCTTAACGGCTAAAGGCGTTTGTTTGATTCTTCGTTTGACTTGTTCGGTATTATACATATGTGCATATATACTTTAGGGTCGGGCAAAAAAAAAACGAATATTTTTTTTACTTGGTACGCTGAAAAATAAAAAAATATGAGTTCTTAATTGTAACTGGAAAGTCCCCCGCTTAACAGTTTTCTATTTTCTTCTTAATAGTTAGAAAAATTCATACCTCCCTTCCAACTACTACTACTACTTTAAAAAATATCTCGCTTCATAAAGTTTATTTGAAATTGAATACTTTACAAAAGGTCTCTTACGTTTTGTCTCTACAAAGTGGTCTAATATAATATTTGGATTCGGTTAAGCGTTTACAAGATACCCATTGTCAAAAATTAAAGAAAAATAATAATAAAGAAATAAAAAATACATACATACATATATTTCGTGGCACCAAGCGAAAAAATATACATTTATTTATTTATTAATTTTTTTCATTTCACCTTTTTACTCTTTTTTGAATACCGTTTGTTTAAATGTTTTTTTTTTTTTTGTTCAATATTTGTTTTCATAATATTTATTTTTTTTATGACATTTTGACAGAAAGCAAATGTATGAAGCAAGTTTTGCCACAATTTTAGAAGAAAGTTATACTTTTACATATTTTTAATTCGAAATTCAAACAAAAAAGTTATATAAAAGAATTTAAATTCACAAAAAAAAAAATAAAAAAAGAAAAGTATTGAAATAGTATTTTTTTAACCTTATGTATTTTTTTATGTTGTATTTTTTTTTCAAAATCAAACAAAAAAGTTAATTAAATTAAATTAATGAATTTTGAACAAAAATAAAAATTAATGAAGAGTTTTGTACGATATTAGGTTGTCAAATGTCCCCCTTCCGCTTTTTTGCTCTTTATTCAATGCTTTATAAAAAGTGTTACTGTAATCGGATTTAGTTCAAATATGCGCCGTTTCGTTCAATAATCTATTTCCATCTTGACGGCAACTTCAATATATACCCCTTGCAGAAACCCTCCTCCTTATTTTAGAAGAGCTCGGACAGCCACTTTTCACAAGCCTCTTTTGATTCAACTTTACACCAACAAGGGCGTTCGCCATGGACAGGAACAGGTGGTAATCACTTGGCGCTACGTCCAAAACGTCCCATCCGAGCTCTCGTAGTTTCTAACGAGTCATCAACGAAGTGTGTGGTCTGGCGTTGTCTTGGTGGAACACTACACCTTTACTGTTGGCCAATTCTGGATGTTTCTGGTCTATCGCCAGCTTTAAGCTGTCGAGTTGTTCGTAGTAGATGGTAGAATTAAGCGGACCACCACCAAACAGACAGCAAAACCTTCCTGACCGTCAATCCCGACTTGGCCACTGTTTGAGACGATTTACCAACCTTCGACCACGACCGTTTTCGCTTGATATTGTCGCATGTGATCCATTTTGCGTCAACATTCACCATCCGCAACTTCCATCTTTTGAGCGATGTCACGAGATACCACATGCCGATCTAACACGATGTTTTCCATGATTTGATCGATATTCGTCGTCACAGGTCTTCCGCCGGGTGGCTTATCCATGGTGTCGTTTTCACCCGCTCTGAATCGTCGAAACCATTCGTCCGCAGTTCGAAGTGATAGAGCACCATCACCCAAACCACCATTCATCTTACGGAACGTTTCTCTAGCGGATTTGCCTTTAACGAAGGAAAACTTTAAAATAGCGCGAATTTCAGCGTTAGTGAACTCCATGCTTACACGTCTATAACTGTTGAATGCAATATCCAAACTAATCATGCATAGCGTCGTTTTGTAGGTTATGTCAAGACATTTAAGAGATGTATAGCATTGTCAGATACGAGCTCTGTAGCGCTTTATACATACATAGCCGCGAAATTCAAAAGACAAAAAGGCGGAAGGGAGATATTTGACAACCTAATATTTTTTTTTTTTTAATTTTATTATATGTTTATATTTAACTTTGCATATTTTTTACTTTGATATTTAAAGAAAATAAAGTTGATTCTAAATTCAAGATATGTTTTCTCAATGAAGCAAAATATTTTAAAATTAAAAAAATAACATTCATACATTATTTTTGTAAATTTTTTAATTTTGATTTAAATGTTTAATAATTTTTAATTATTGGAACATATGTATATATAATACATATTTGTAATTCAATTTACTCATATCTTAATTGTTTTATTTTCTCAACTTATAACTGCACGAAACAGGTTTTGCCGCGAAACAAATTTTTTTAATTAAAAAAAAAATTAAATTTTATTTCTTAAAAACAAAAAAAAAAAAAAGTCCCTTTGAAAAGTTTTGGTCAGTAAAAAAAAAAAAAATCTTTTAGGAATTTTTTAATAAAATAATACATTTAATTTTGAACAAAACAAAAAACACATTTTTAGTTTAAAAAATATAAATAAAAATAAAATAAAAAACTTTGCAGTATTTTTCTCAATTTTTTGATTTTGAAATTTGTATTTAATAACCATTTTTACCCGCAGAAAAGATTAATAAAAAATATTAAATTAAAAAAAAATAATTAATTAATACTTTTTATTAAAAACAACAAAAAAATATTTCGTACAAATTTTACAACTTTTTAATATAATTTTTTTTTTTAGTTTCAATTTGGTTTATGGATTTTTAATATTTAATAAAAGAAGCTAATAAAAATTTGTAGAATTTATTCTAATTTTAATTTGAACATACTTTTTGAAAATGTACTTTTATTTTAAAATTGAAAAAAAAAAATATTTTTATTTAAATATTGAAGCAAAAAAACAAATTTAATTATAAAATTTAAATTCGGAACATTTGTTTCTTAATGACCTTGCAATTTGAACAATGACTTGAAGGAAGACTTTTAACTTTATATTATATATTTTTATTTTGCTTTTCATGTTTATTCAATTTTAATTATTAACAAACATAGGTAATTAAATATATTCTTATATTAATTGTTTTTATTTCTTCAACATACATTTTGTCCTCAATTTATTACATGATTTACTTTTAATTTTTTTGTTTTAAAATAAAAAAAAACAAAATCAATTTTTGTTAGAAAAAAAATTGCAAAAAAAAAAAAGAAGAATTTTCTACTAAAAACTTGACATGTACATATATGTTTTCATTTTCGATTATAAACACAAGAAAATAAATTTTTAGACAAAAAAAAATTTAATTAAAATAATTTTGAATTAAAAAAAAATTTTATTTTTTCAACTTTAATTTTTTTTTAATTTTTTTATTTAAAAAAAATAACATAGATAATAATTTTTAGTTAAACACATTTCACATTAAAAAATTAAAATATCGCCAAACAAAAAGAGAATTTTTGTAACTAAAAATGGAAATAAAAATTAAATTAAAACCAAAAAATTGTATTTCATATCTTTACCATCTTTTTTCAAATTTGATTTTAAAATTAATAACTTTTATTATTTAGTTAATATTTTTGAAATATTTTTCTTTTTTTCACTATTTTTCTTAATCTAAAAATTTTTGGAAGAATATTTTTAACTAATAGATAATGCTTATGTTGCTTAGCTCATAATTTTATCACTAGTTTTAACATAAATATTTAGAATATTTATTTGTGACTCGTTCCTTGCTTTTATATAGTTTGTGTGTGGGTGTTGTTTGACTAACTCTATGTTTGGCACCAATAGTTTTGACATAAATAATATTATATAATAAAATTACACAAAAATTTACAACATACAGTTATGCATGAAAATAAATATTGTATTTACATATGTATGCATGTGTGTATGCATGCCTTCTTTACATACATATTTACACAAAAACACAAAACGCCGCACATAAAGACGTATGCATGTATGTATGGACATAACTAACCACTAGTTTACCCCAAACACTTTGGTAATGTTTTATAAAATTCCATTTTTTGAGCATAACAACAACAAAAACATGCTACCGGCACTCAGCAGTACAAATAATTTATTTGCCACTTGCAATGCTGCGCCGCCATTCGAACCGCTGCCGCCAAAGCTAGCCACAGCGACCATATTTTTCGGCGCACCAGCTGTATCCAAGTCATCTAAAAGCAAGCAAAAACGCAAATAAATTGAATTTCAATATCACATAAATATAAAACTTTATGAAAATGCATGTTTGTACGTTCATGTTACATGTTGCAATAACCTGTTGCCAACGCGACATACGCACATAACAGCTATTTGCCTTATTTATGTACACACCTTCATCATCATCGACACCATCGAGCACATCGTACGCATCCACATCACTTTCATTATCTTTAATTACAAAATCATGCTGCGTGGAAAATGCCGACCAGCCAACGGTATTTTTCGCGCGCATACGCACATGCCAACTTCCCGGCGTGAGTTCCATCTCGTGAGTCACCTTCCAAATGTGACTTTCCGCATGGCGTCGTGTATGCACCACAGATACCTTGCTCCAAGTATATGACTGGTTGAGAAATGGTAGGTGTGGGGAGGGGAAATTGAAAAAATTAAATAAATTCACATAGTATATAGTAAAAATACAAATATACATATATATGGGCCATTCCATCAATTGGCAACATGGTTTTGTACCCGTGGTTCTCCGATTTTGACCAAACTTTCGAATATCATAATATAGACCAATAGAAGAATATCTATTAACTTTTTAGTGGTCAAAGTTGCTCCGTTGTTTTTTGGCGCGCACTTTAAATTGAGATCAAACAAAAAAATGACTTTTTCTTTTATTTTTTAACGACCTCAAAATTGAGTGAAAAAAATTTTTAAGTTATCCAATTTTATTTAAAAAAATCTCAGCTTTCTGATAAAAATATTTTCAAAATCCAAAAAAAATTTCAAAATCCAAAAAAAAAACATTTTTTTTTCCAAAAACCCGGTTTTTTGTGCTTTTCCCTCAACTATTTTTCAAAATTGACCTTTCCATTCGATTCCTCGTTAAATTTTACATAAGAATCAGTGTTCAAAAATATGGGACTCTGATCCCATGAACAGGAAAAAAAAAATGCAAAGTTGTCGCTCAAAATCCAAAAAAAAACATTATTTTCCCAAAAATCCGGTTTTTGTGCTCTTCCACCAACTTTTTTTCAAAATTGACTTTTCCATTCGATTCCTCATTAAATTTTACACAAGAATCAGTATTCAAAAATATGGGACTCTGATCCCATGAACAGCAAAACAATTCAAAGTTGTCGCTATACGGCGCATATTTTTATGAATGAAGACAGTGATTTCTCTTAATTCAAGTCTAAGAATACAATTTACACATTTACCTCTTTCACACAACCTTCTAAGCGAACACACTGCGCGGTATAGCGACAACTTTGAATTTTTTTGCTGTTCATGGGATCAGAGTCCCATATTTTTGAATACTGATTCTTATAAATATTATATTATAAATTTAACGAGGAATCGAATGGAAAAGTCAATTTTGAAAAAAAGTTGGTGGAAAAGCACAAAAAACCGGGTTTTTGGAAAAAAAAATGTTTTATTTTTTGGATTTTGAAATTTTTTTTGGATTTTGAAAATATCTTTATCAGAAAGCTGAGATTTTTATAAATAAAATTGGATAACTTAAAAATTTTTTTCACTCAATTTTGAGGTCGTTAAAAAATAAAAGAAAAAGTCATTTTTTTGTTTGATCTCAATTTAAAGTGCGCGCCAAAAAACAACGGAGCAACTTTGACCACTAAAAAGTTAACAGATATTCTTCTATTGGTCTATATTATGATATTCGAGAGTTTGGTCAAAATCGGAGAACCACGGGTACAAAACCATGTCGCCAATTGATGGAATGGCCCATATATAATATAGTATATAATAAGAACATATAAAAGCACACTTCCCAGCAGTAGCTGAGCAGTATCTGCCAGCTATAGAGTGGCAAACATGTAAATATGTATGTACGTAGTGATAAAACTCAAGTCGAATTCTTGCGATAACCTTAACCCGCTCTGCGTGATTCAATTTAAATACCACTAATTGCGTTAGCGATTATCGCCCAGCGCGTCTCCAAGTGGCACAATCGAGTAGATAGTCGTTTGTAGATACATTGAATCACCTTATTTACATAGAACACGTACTGCATGGCGGGGCACGTGGTTTAGGTGTCGTCTTCAGCGCTTTCGCAATGTAAAATAAAAGTTTTACGGCCGCCTGCATTCAGGGAAATAGATTATAGAATTTTATCACTCACTTTCAACTTCCTCCTCACAGCACACGCTTTGATCTTAATTTAAAGGGTAAACCATTTCGAGGCTCCCTATTTTTTCAAGAAAAAGCATAGAAATTTCAAATTTCAAAAGGAATGCTTGTTATCATTCGAAAGAACATTCTTTTGGATTTATTTTTTGAAGTTTATCTCTTTCATGTGTTGGCCGTCTAATTATCTTTGACTGGTAACTAACGAACGAAACGCGTGATATTTCGCTCCAAGGCCTAAATCTAAGCGCGATTTTACGCATAGACTTTAGACTTTACATATCCCCACAGGAAAAGGTCTAACAATGTGATACCACACAAACTTGGTAGCCAATCGACCGACCTAAAACGTAAGAAAACGTCACCGAAGTGTTTTCTCAATAAATCCATTGATTGGTGCAATGTGTGGGAAGTGGCGACGTCTTGTTGAAACCGAATGTCGCCGAGAACACGAGCTTCAACTTCAAGCATCAAATAGTAGGTTATCATGGCGCGATAACGATCGCCATTGACGGTTACGTTCTCATCGGTATCTTTTTAGAATAAATATGGGCCGATGATTCCACCGGCCCGCAAACCACAGCAATTTGTGTTTTTTCTGGATTAAATGGCAGCTCTTGAATCTCTTCAGGTTGCTCTTCTTCCCAATTTTGTTTGTTTACATACCCATTGAGCCAGAAATGAGCCTCATAGCTGAACAAAATTTGGCTCGAAAACGTCGGATCTTCTTGGAACTCTTCAAGAGCCCATAGAGTGAAACGTTGTCACTTGGGAAGGTCGAGCGGCTTCCGTTTTTGCACAAGCTGTATTTTGTATGCTTTCAATTTAAGATCTCTACGTAAAATGCGCCAAGTCCGAGTTGCTGCGAACGGCACCGAATCGATTCTCCGCAGTCTTCGTATATACTCTCAGCTAAGGCAGCTACATTTTCTTCACTGCGTACTGGATGTGATCTATTCAGTCGAGTATTATCCAATAACGAATGCTGGGTCTCAAGATGGGTAACGGTGTCGCAAAAAGGACACTCAGTAGGCCAATTATGTTGACTATAAGTTGGGCGTAGCGAGCGTAACGCATTCTTTACAGCACGTGAAGTTTATGGCGACAAAAGCTGCCCTCAGACTCAGTGAATTTAGATACTTGGATGACTGCCATCCTGAACTCTCTCTAATACTTGCACACTTTGATTCATAACAAAAGTCTTGGATTACCAGGACGCCGAACCTGGCCCTAGCTGGCGGGTCAGTAAACATTTTTATGGATGGATCAAAGCTTATGGATAAGCTTGCTTGGACAAGTGCTTCAGTCTCTATAACTGCAAAATGGAAACGGGTGGGAGCTCCGCTGGCAACTTGTAGTTTACCACTGGACTGTTTGGCCTAAGAGCAATTCAGCAAATGTTGGTGGACTACCAGCAACTGTGCAGTGGCAAGCCCCTTCTGGGTAAATCGTAAGAGATCTACGCTCCTCCTCTGAAATAACAGCCCTTTGGCCGGATAAAATCCGGATCAATTGCGATAACTTAGAACCGGCTGTTGTGAGAATCGAATTTTTTCAATGGTTGTAAAAGTTCTAACTGAACACTGTCCGATCGGTATTCATGCAATAAGATTGCATATCTTACCAGATGCCAGCTGCGTCAGCTGTTTTGGAAGAAGATGAGATAGAATCATACCAACACTTCCAACTTGAATGTAACGCTTTTGCCAGATCAAGGCAAAAATGTCTCGAATCTCATACTTTCAGACATCAAGGTAAAATACCGAAAATAGAAATAAAACACCTAAACAGATTTGTATTTGGTTCAGGACTTTTTTAGGGATATCCCTCAATTAGGAGTTTTTCGTTTGACATCACCAAGGACTCTACATAACAATCGAAATGTATTCCCCCTGTAATGCTTAGAAATCAGTCATTTAACCTAACCTAACATTTAGTCGACTTATGTCCAAGATCTATTTCGAAATTTTGCAGTATCCTAGGACCTTTCGCCATTTTTCAGAAGTCTCTCGTATATTTTAAGGTGTACTGTTCGAATTCTTCTTCTAATATATTAAAAGATGTAAATTTATACTTCTTTAAATCGAAAATTCCACAAAAATATAAAAATATTAAAAAATTATTGCTCCGTTGAGTTTGGCATCTGCCACCTCTGGTTCTAAGATTTATACCAATTTGGCAATAACATTTTGTTTACAGAAGAATTTGGCCGTCAGCAAGTGCTGCAATCTGCAGTTTTAATCTCACAAAATAAAAATTATTTTAATTATTTTCCAAAACTTGCCAGATTTATAAACACACTCACACCCGCACACACGCATGACGGTTGTATAAATAATCTGAATTGTATATTTTTTCAGAAAATTTGCGCAATCTGCTTGCTTGCTGACAAAATAAAACTCTAAACTGATAAGATTTGTGGATTGTAAACAAACCCACCTTCATTTACGTAGTATATATGTATCTATGTATATAAGTGAGTCACATTGATCCCCAAAGCGGTGATATACCACGGTGGAGATGAACACTGAGGGGAGATAATTGAATTCCAAGTAATTGCAATACAAACATACATACATACAGATATATGACCAAGGCAAATGTCTGCTAGCGACTAGAAGTGAGTTAATCCCCATCAAGAGCAACAGGTATGTTAATTTTATCTTATTTATGCCTTTTTTATTGTTATATGTTTAATGACTTGAAGACTTTACATTAGAAGCGAGATTTTCATAGAAGTTTAGACTAAGACCACGAAAAGTTCCTTCTCAGAAACGAAACAATATTAAAAACTTAAGATGCGAAAATTGTGGGCTAGGTTATACTGGTCTCCTGTCACGCCATACATAGACCTACTGATCCTTAGTATTGTCAGATTGAGGTTCAGTTTAATTTGAGCTGAAGTATTCGCCAAAGAGGATGTCATCGCTTTTTGGAATACTTAAAAGCGACTTGAAAATACGCTTTTTACTTAGACATTCCAATTTTGATACTTCATCTAGTCCATTAAACTTCGAAGCTCCTAGATATCTGAGACGAGACCTACTGACATCACATGCGAGCTGTGCAGTAATGTACTCTTAAGAGAGACATTGGAACACCTCCTATGGTTCTGTCCAGCATTATCTAGAAACCATCTTAGATATCTAGAAGGTTCGCAGTTCAAGGCACAAGATGAAGCATCAAAACAAGATACCAAGTAGCTCTCAAGGTTCGCAAAAAGCGTCGACGGCCTGTATGACGAATGATTCAGCGTCTCTACCTCCCTGGACTTCCAGCATGTATTGTTGTTACTTATACCTATCCGATACGAATGTGATAACAGTAGGGCGTGAGCTCTGATTATGTCAACAAGCGCCCTGCAGTCCCTTCTAGACTGTGTGGGTAAAAGGCATGCATGTTTTCCTACGGCGATCCTGCATGTCCTTAAGACATTCCATCTCGTTCTAATTCGTCTGTGAGCCCTTTCAGAAATTTCAGTGTACTATATATCGTTTTTAATGACTTACGTGTTTCCTGTACTAGTTCCATAGCCAGACGGATGCCACTTTTGGCAATATCGTCAGCTATTCCGTTCCCAAAGTTCCTTCGTGATCTGAAATTTCGGTCTGATCGACTTTGAGTTCCCAAAAATCTAACAGCGAACTTCAGGAATCCGCATTACACTGTCTTTTTGGTTTCGGTCTTTTAAATCAACGCATTACTACCAAGCAAGTCTACCTTCAAATTATATTTCCATCAAAATGAAAAAGTTTGTACCAATAACGGCCAAACTTTCGACATTTCCGACGTAAAAAGTTTTTCTTAAGACCGCCTACACGTAGCTCTAGTCCTTACGGAATCCTTACAAATCAAAACATCAGAGTAGTGAACTCTTAATTCGACCTAAATGGGTTATCAAGAAAGACTTTTAAGTTTGGAATCCGCAAAGTTCAAAGGATCTATCGCTTTTATATGTACCTCACGTTACTTTTTTATGCTGTAATGGACGTTCCCCTAAGAAGGCCGAAATAGCTATTTGCTTAGGCTGGGTCGATAAAACTTCCTCTCTCAAATGTAGATAGGGTTCGTGAGACTTTTAAATATTGACTCCTGTGATGTTAAATTGAAAAGTACTTTTGTGGCATCCGATAACCACAACAGATAGTAAGACCTTTAGCCAAGTAAAGTACTTCGTCGTTAATAAAGAGTAGGAAAGTTAAGGACTCTATTTCTGTTGTAAACACTAAAAAAAAAACATTTGCCTGCTTGGAGGCTGTCGACTAAGCTTTTGAAAGCCCTTCAGCTGCCAATTTTATCGAGTTAGGGTTTGACAAGGCTGACATTCTGAAGTTCTAAAAAAAATTTTCAACTTCAATTCTACTTACGCCCGCTAGTTTATAATCCAACACCGCCTCCGATAACGGCTGTATGCTACGCACTAACCAATGTATCACCGCTTGGTTACCATTCACTTCCAAGTCCTCCAATTGTGGATGTTCCGGCTCGTAAATGATATGCACTTTCGTCTCGCCACGGCCGATGGCATTCTAGTTTATAAAAGATATCTTTTAGAATACAACTCAAATATATATTTCAACATGCCTGCTCACCTGCACTTGACATACATGCTCGCCAAGATCGCTAGCGCTCACATCCATAACGGTTAAGATCGAACGTTTGCGTTCTTTATGTGTGATCTCGTTGAATGTATATTTGTGCGAGGCATTCAGCCTTTTACCATTGCGCAGCCACAACACTTCACCAGTCGGATTTGCCGCATAATCACAATACAGCTCGGCATTGCCACCCTGCTCCGTATTGACATAATGCCGATAAGTGGAGACCTTCGGCACGTATACAACATCAACAACGATCATGGCATGCGGCGGTTCTTGTGACAGATCATCAGCTAGACACTGGTAGATGCCACCATGTTTCGTATCCACATTGTCAATATAGAGCTGCTCGCCTAGCACACGTTCGACCAAACTTTCGGCGCGTTTGCCCTGCACAGACGGGAAAAAATAAAAAAAAAGTAATAAAGTCTTGTATATTCAATCCACTCCAACTGCTTTAGTATCGACAACTTACATCGATAAACCATTTGATCTGCACATTTTCCAGTGAGTAGTATTTGCATACACAAACATGTGGTTCACCCTGTACGAAAACTAAAGTCTCATTGGTTACCTCATGCCCATCACAGAATATCATTAAACTTTCGTCGACTTCGACCAGCGCATGCATGCGCACCTTCTCAGGCAGCACTTCACAGTAATAGTCGCCGGCATCCTTAGAGGTCACATTCTGTATCAGCAGCGAATTATTCTTGAGCACATCCACATTGGGATCCATAACGAATTGTCCGGTTGCAATCACAATTTTACCCTTGTACCACATGATCACATTTTTTGCTGTAAGGAAGATCATGTAAGATGAGTTAGTCTCAACATATCAGCAATTCCCCGCCTTGCACTCACAATGTATATTCTTCGCCGCGCAGTCGAGCAGTAGATTCTCGCCTGGCCGTGTGTAAATATTGACTTCCGCTTCTTCAAAATAGGGTGGCTCTGCTTTCAGTTCCGCTGCTTTCATTTCCGCCGCTTCGTTTGCCACTTCATCCGCATATTCTTCGTCGTTATCTTCTTCATCATCAATATATTCATTGTCCACATCGCCTCCATCGGCATCTGTCTCATCATCGTAATAATAGTCATCTTTTATGTAATCGATGTCGCCGACGGGACTGCTAGTAACAGTCTTGTTCTCAGCAGCCACACCTAAAATTCAAATTAGACGCTTATATTATTTGATTTCGCAATTTACACTTTTCCATGTGAGATAAGCGATTTATGGAAATGTGAATGACATAAAATATTAACTTAATTAGCACTAGTTCAATAACCCAAACCGGTGATGTAAGAGAGGCAAAAAACGTTAGTGTTAGAATGAAGTATTTTTTCGTCTTTTGATAGATTTGGAAGATCCGCACTTTTGTTCTAGCACCGAAAACGAAGCGGTTCGCGACAGGCCAAAAATTTGTTTAGAAAACTCAGAATACATAAGAAAAAAACACATATTCTAAGACTCCGACCCAAATTATGCCTGAAAATCAGTTTGAGTATTTGAAATAATCTCCCCTTTGACGGACTTGGGTTGGGTGGTCTTTGAAATGTACCAACCAGGCGAGGGAAAAGCTTTGATCCAGCACAAGCAACTTTCAAAATCCAACCCTCCAAAGAAGTAGTGCTACTTTATAATCTGTGGAGTGAGAAGGCTTGCCATACTATAACTGATGTGTCTTACTTCTTCGAGATCTGTTGGTGTGTTAAAACTTAGGCTTAAAGATTCGTGTTCTTTTATACATAGGTTAGGGTAGGTTAGGTTAATCTGATAAGCAACTAAGCCACGCATAGACCAGTTTGGTCTTTTGCGATACCAATTTGGATCAATGATCGAAAGTAAGGGAAGGATTAATGAAGTCACAGACTATATTGGTTAGAGCCTCGATAAAGTTCAATTCCAATAAAATTTTCGTTTGTGGTCTGGTATTTCAAACATTTCTGAAATCATTTTATTTTTAAATGAACTTAGCTTCCCAAGTACCATTTTCAAATCTTTGCTGTTTTCAGCCGGACAAATACAATTTACAAGAATTTTTTTACAAGACCAATAGCTTTTTCAGCCAAATATTTTTTTTTAAGAATACTTCATAGTTATCGACTCTCGGATCTAATACACTTACTAGTTTTTTGTGAAAGGCTTCTAAAGAATAAATAGGCTGTGGGTTTTCGGGGTTTTCAATAGGTCTTGATAATATTAAAAGTTACAAGTGACCTGATAATCCAGAAAAGAAATTTTGCTAATGATTATAATGCAAGACCTTAGGTATCAGGGTCCCTTAACTATTATATAACTTAGCGGATCAAAATTTTTAACATTAAGTAAAATTAAAAGTAATAGAAAATGAAAAAGGGTCTTATCTGTGGAGCAGAAATCACATTTAGCTTTAGATCACAGCATAAAGTATGTATGTATCTATAAGTCTTACGAAGACTTGGTCGAGCAGTTTCATGCTTTCTACTGATCTCTGCCACTAAGCCGTTTCACTTGCATTTGCGCAATCACCCACATTCGCTGAACAATCCCTGGCATCAACGAAATCACGTAGCAATCTCTGCAATTATCGATTTTAATACATATTTTTGACACGTTTGACCAGAAATCCTTTCAATTTGTTTCCCAAACATTCCATCCCATTAAATATATGTATGTATACATAGGGAAATATACACGTCCGAACCAAACTCTAACCTCACTTTGTACGAGATAATAGCTATTAGATAACAGATTAAGTGAGGTTCATAGATAAGACTGGATGTAAATCATAATTATGGACGTTCATCTAAATGGTGAAAACAAGGTCGAATTTCATTTCCCTAGTAAAGGCATATCAATATTGTATACTCAAGTAGACTTTAATCTTCGTTCTATGTAAATTAAGACTCTCTTAGTCTCACTAGTGTGTGCCAAACCTCAAAATTGTTAGAATCCACCCTATCGACTATCTTTCGCACCTCCTCTATTTTCATGTGCATGTAGACACAATACATACATAGTACATATAATACAGATAACACCGATCAATAATTGGCGAAAGTGGTGCAAAATTAAGCCAAGCATTTCAACCTACAAGTGTGAAAATCAGTGAACTTGTTTTCTTGACCTTAATTTTTTTGGCGATTGGCGATTTATATAGATATATAGCACATAATATATATAAGCCAATCACATGTTTCTGATAAGGACTCTGGCTACCTTAAGGACTTACTTTGTGTATATGTACTCGTATACTAAATTCATTGAGGCACTCTACGTGTGTGAAAGCACGTTGAGCTATTCACTAAGGCAATGCTTTCATAATAAACTTCGGGATCATGAAATTAAAACTCAATTCATTGTTCTTTATAATTCGAACATTTTAAAAATGTGGTACTGATAGTATTCGATTGGAATCCTCAAATTTTCGGTATTTTATGATGTGAGAGTTTAGGAATCGTTAGATTACAATTCAATTCAATATCCACATTTTCGGGATCCAAAACTCCGGTACTAAAAAAATTATTATATCGGGATCCCGAAATTTTCGGGATTAATTTATGGTAAGAGAGTTAAATAATCGCTATATTACAATTTCAATAAGCTATATAATTTAACGTCTACACTTTTGGGATCCCGCAATCCAATATTGGTAATTAATATGATTCTGTATTCGTTGATTGCAATCCTCATATATTTTACGACATTTCAAAATTCCGGTACTATAAAAATTTTTATATCAGGATCCCGAAATTTTCAAGATTAATATTTTATTATGTGAGAGTTAAAGATTCGAAAGATTAGTTTAATGTCTACACATTCGGGATCCCGAAATGCAATATAAATATTTGATACTTTATAATTCCAAATTCTCGAAGTCCGATTATTAAAATACTATAAAGACGGAATCCTGAAGACTGCAATTCCCATTTACTTTGTACTCCCCACATTTCACAATTTCCGGTATTAAAAAAGTATAAGATTGGGATCCCGTTGGAATTAATGTTTTATGATGTGAGCTACTTTACATCTCCTATGTTACATAGTCCAATATCTACACCTTTGGGATCCCGAAATGCAATTTTGGTAATTGATACTTCATAATTACGAAGTTCCGTTATTTAAATATTATTAAGGTCCCGAAATTTTGTAGTTAGTCTTTTATGATATAGGAGAGAGTTTTAATTCTGTACTTCATTTTCGGAATTTCATTTAGTTTTATATTTTCGGGATCCCGAAATACAAACCGGTAATTGGTATATTATGGAGATTTCTGTATTCGATTTTTTGCAATTCCCGTAGACTTCATAACTACAAAATTTTCGAAGTTCCGTTATTAAAATATTAGCAAAGCGTGATCCCAAAATATTTGTAGTTAGTTTTTTTGTGTTATATAAGAGCGTTCTAGTTCTGCACAATTCAAAAATTTCAAAATTTTAGTGTTGAACAATTTTTTAGATTGGGTCCCGATAATAATAAATCTCAGGTTTTACAATACATTTCCATTAAGTTTCTTTCGAATCGACCTACTTTTTCCGGTATTTTGGCTTCTTAAGATATATTTATGTTAAAATTCTTGGTTTGTAATTTATAATTTGGAAATTTCAAAATTATGATATTAAAAATTTGTCAGATCGGGATCTCGATAATTTCGGGACTAAATTTTTTTTATTACACCCCAGATTTTACAATACATTTTTATTAGGTTTTATATATGTACATACATACATATCTTTGCTCTATACTTTCGGTATCCCGAAATTTTTGTAGTTAATCTTTATGCTGTATTAGAAAGGTCTAGTTCTGTACTTCATAATTCGGAAATTTCAAAATTTTGGTGTAGAAAAATTTGGTAGATCTGGGTCCCGATAATTTCGGGATTAATATTTTTATGTTAGATCTCTTAGATCTCAGAAGTTGCAATACATTTCCTTTCCATATTTCTATGTTTTATACTTTCGGGATCACGCAACTTTTTTCGGGTTCCCGAAATGTAATATTGGTATTATTACACCTCAGTTTTTACACTGCATTAATTAGGTGCAATCGGGTTTTGGATCCCGAAAAAAATTTCGAGTCCCCAAATGCAATATTCGTGCTTGATATTCGCATATCTATCTACACACAAATGATGAACATTATCATTTGACTGACTTAATCGACATATTGATCATTTCTAATCCCCCTCTGGTGGGGTACAGATGCACACTCTATAGTCTATGTATGTATAGTATATGTGTACGTGTGTGTATTTCGTCCCTTAATATTGTGCGCGAACTGTGCACATGTTTTAACGAATTTACTTGGCCAAATTTTTGCTTTTACTTTGTAATTATTTTTTTGTGTTATTTACTTGGCATTTTAGCCAAGTTCTCTGCAATGAAATTACTATTTATAGCAGTTTATGTCATGAAATACATGAATGAGTCTTTTAGCTGTTATCTCTTTTATTGATTTTTTGTTTGGTAATTGCGTTTTTTTGGAAATGATTTTTTGTTTTTGCAATTCCTTTATTTTTATCATTTCTAATGTTTTTGTTCTTGTAATTGTATTTTTTCAGTTTTTTGTATTTGTATAACTTTATATAATTTTTAATGTTTTTGCTCTTGTAATTTTTGTAATGTTCTTGTTTTTGTATGTTGTTTTTTTTTGGTTTTTGTACTTTTTTTTTTTTGTAATTTTTCTTTGTATTTTTTTATCTTTTTTGTTTTTGTAATTTCCTTTTTATAATATTTAATGTTTTTATTTTTGTAGTTGTAATATTTTTATTTTTGGCTTTTCTTCTGTTTTTTGTAACGTTTGGCCTTAGCTCTAAGTAACTCGTGCCAAAATAGGAAGCGAACTTGTCTACATAAATTAGCAGTTATGAACAACGCATCTGTATGTATGTATGTATGTATGTACAAACAAAATCATATTTTTCTTTGTTATTATTTTCCATTTTTCAGTTAAGTATTAGCGCACTAACAAAACTCGCATTTTTTGGTGACTTTCGGTTGCTGGCCTGTGGGCGAAGTTGCTATCTTATCGACTTCCAGCTATTTATCATATCAAAGTTTACCTTATAAATTATCTGCCGCCTGTGCATGTGTGTGTGTGTGTATGAGCATGTACGTCAGAACCACAAATATTCACACACACATGCATACATTTGAATATGTATACACATGCATAGCAAGCTGCACGATTCTATGGAAAAATTGTTTGAAATATTAACAAAAACAGCAATCTTTATCTTAGCACCTTTTTTGTTGTTGGAAAAATCACGTTATAGCACATTCCAGCAAAAAACAGATATACTATATGTGTATCTAGAATTTTTTCATTTTCTCTCTTGGCGAATTATTTTTAATTAAGTTAGTCTCATTTGATAAACGTACTTGACAAAAATTTTTTTGATAAACACATGTGTATATTCATGTATATGAATGTGTAAATACACCAAGCATTAATAGTTTTTGTTATTAAAATAGTAAATGTTTACTATTTAAGAAATTATCATGTCAGCGCTAAAAGTAGTAAATTACTTTCTTATTACTGCTGATATCAGCGCTTATTTTCGGGGCTATGAAGAGTCACCACTCTAGCATATAGCTTTTATATAAACTGTCGGAACAAAACCAGGTGCTTGTATAGACAGATTTTCCTTTGGCAAGATATCATCACGAAATGATGATTGGTTATTATCTAAGACAAAGGTGTAATCTCCCAGAAAATTGTTCAGATCGGATCACTCTGGCATATAGCTGCCATACAAACTGACCCGATCTATCAATTTTGAAATTTTTTATGCATTTTTTTGCACATGGGAAGAGTTTTTTCTTGTTTTTTGTTTAAGTTCTGTAACGACTAACCTAATTTGTCCTCTACAAAGTTTTTCCCCAATATTTAGTATAAATATATTTGCAATACTGGTTCCAGCCCTCTAGATACATTTTATAAATATTTCTCCGAATGACCTTGTATCTTACCTACTATGCGATCTTTATAACCCTACTTTTCACTATTCATAGCAATCAACTCTCAATTCTAATACACTTTTCAAGTTTGTGTACTGATTTTTCTAATACTTAACTAGTTTCAGCCACCTAAATGCATTTTATAAGTATTTTTCTGACATGATCTCGAGCTCTCCAAGTCACGTGATCTCTATACCGTGCACCATGTTCAAACATCTGCTGGTTCCAGTCCACCAAATCCATTTTACAAGAATTTTTTTCACATAACTAACTGTTTTCGATTCTTTATAACAATACTACATAGTTATCGACTCCCAGATCTAAAACACTTGCTCCAGTTTTTGGTCCGTTTTTCCAAACAATGCTCAAAGTTACTCTTAGACCTGACTTTGGGCTTTCCAAATCACTTGGTGTCTATACCCTGAATAAATATGCTTACATCAGCTTTTATTATTTTTCACAAGCGAAGAAACACATATGATACGAATTATATCAAGGTCTATCGAGTTGTCGTAATCAGTACGGAACCTATCGGGTTTAGATTAATAAAGAACAGTCGGCATAGCTGTGTTTCGAAACTGTTTGGTGTTTAATTCAAGCTGTTGTAACAACGGTTCCCGATATATATTATATTTGAGTATGAAGAGCCACTTCTACCAAAAGCCTTAGAATTCAAGAGTTCAGCTACTACAAGAATGAGACACTTGAAACAGTCTGCTGTTGTCTATCCAAAAAGGTATGATATAATACTTTGAAACTAAAAATAGTAAGACTTTGTTCATAATTTTGAAATTTTAAATTTATTCTTCAAAATCTATCTCGTCCCCCGATTCGGTCGATGGATCGTCTGTTTCCCGGTCGTAAGCATTGATCCAAGACTCATCGCCAGTAATAATACGTTTCATGCGCTCCTGGTAGTCGGAAATAATTGTTACATAGACTCTGATTTCCGAAAAATGGAGTGGAGTCCACAAATTGTGACTACTTTTTGCTACAGAGAAGTCGATTGCTTGCTATAGAACTCGGTAGGTCTCCTTTTTCTTGTCTTATGCATACATTTTGAAATTTGCAAATATTAGTTATGCGTTTCGGGTATTACAAATATTTTATACTCAAAATTATTAGCGAATTGTTGCATATATAAAGGAAAATTATGTCAGCAAAAACTGAATCGTTCCGCATGAGCCCCGTTTGCAATGACAGTTAATGAGGCTTTCAAGGCTGACTAACACTAACACACATGCAGAGATATTATACATATATATTTTTTATATGACATAATGATTTATTATTAAAACAACAAATATAGATATTGTGGCATGTAATAAATTCAATAGTACTGAAACTCCGAAGCTTGCAAAACGTTCTCAGTATTTTCGAAAACATTTCAAAAAATTCCTGGATTATATGAGTATGTGAAAAATCGCTTAATCCTCCACAAGACTTTATTGTTAAGAAATTAACCTAAGAAATAATAATGTTGTATATATTTTTTTCGACAAAGTGTTGCCACCTAAATTCGAATATAGAACACTTTTTCGCCTAAAAGCAATTTGAGGAGGTAGTTAATTTATTATATATATTATAATTTTCCTGAAATTATTTAAAATAATAAATAAATTTTATACGCGGTTTTTGTCTCCTTTTCAAACAAAGGGGAACTTCTTTGTCCGCCTTCGGTATGCATATGACACTCGCCTCTCTAGAAAGAATGGTAACCCTTAAACATCCTTCGTATATTGTGATCAGTTAAGGTAGCGGCGTTGTTGATACTGCATTTTGGCTGGACAAATACCGTCTATATCAAGTAATACCAGGTCCTTTTCAAACTGAACTCTCCAAAGATCTTCCTCTTCCTCTGCTTTCTCCGGGTACTGAATCGAAAACCTTGTCCATCTGGACAACATGACCTAGCTGGCGCAGCCACTGTCTCTTCATTCGCTGAACTATGTCAATGTCGACGTAAATCTCGTATAGCGTTGTCGTTCCATGGACTACAGTGTTTGCCGTTGCCAATGTACACGGTTCGAATCTGTTGATTTCCCAAATATCTTGTCCTTCATCATGATTTCTGTGGGAAAGTTATCTCTTACAGTTTGGAGATCTGTTGCGTTTGATGAAAAATATATGTTGACCAGGCCTACCAGTAATCCCTACTGAATTCTCCACAATTTTTGTTTAGTTGCCTGGTGGTACCCGGGATAAGATAGTAATTTCCTAAGCATAGCTACCTCGGTTGACTTTTCGAACTTGTCGCAAAAGCTCTTCCACGACTCTCGCTAGGCCTTACAAATTTCTTTCTTTATATTCCTGAAGTACATCTTAGTATACCCTCAAGCAGGACTCTTCACCGGCCAGCTTGAAGAGTTTCTTAACGCTTCGCTTCCTTTTCACCAACGCTTCGCTTTTCACTCCACGCTTCGCATGAACAGGAGGGCACTTGATGTTAATTGCTTTTTTGAGAACGTAAATAAGTGTGACGGTCCGTTCCACTAGTTCAGAGATTTAGCCATTTTTCCTACTTAAATTTCCTATCACTATCTTCCAGAATGAAATCTAACATACTTATTGCCAGAAACCAAGGGTGTACGAAGCATCTTCCGATCTTCGACAGCCTTGGCTCTCATGCTTTGATGTAACATAATTGAAAAGTCATGAGGAGACCCTACGGGAACCTTTCTGTTTGCTGGCTCCATAAAAGAAAGGCAGGCATCGTGCCTGGCCAGTTACTTCAGCTCAAATTAAACTGCACCTCGAGTAGGTGTATGTTTAGCGGACAGCCGACCTAACCAAACTATAACCAAATATATCCTAACCTTAACTTTGTGTGCCCCTCCTTCAGTGACAGCAAGTATCGAATAGTTCATAAGAACCTAGTATACCCCCTTTTTTCACAGCGCCACTGCCAAAGTATGTGTTTGCAGATTTTTAATAATCAAAGCTAAAAAATATATATATTTACATGTGTATGTACATATATACATATATTATATATTTAGAAAAAGATATTGCTAACATGTTCTAATTTCATTGGTTATTATCAACCGCATTAAGTGCTATTAGTAAAAGTATTATTCGATAGCATTGCAAATAATTCAACAAGTGTTATCGCAAAAGCGAAAACCTCAAATAATTCCCCACTTACCAGCGTTAAACTGCAGGCACATAGTTGCAAAAAATAAGGTTAACAGAAGTGCTGTGCCGCCCTTCATTTTGATTTATTTATTTATTTTTGTTTTTTGTAGAATATTCGATTTTTTTATTTTTTTAAATGTGGTTTGGGTTTTTGTATTATATGAAATCTAGTTTTTTACTCCTGTGTTTTTTTTAATATAAAATTTAATTTTTTTTAGTATTTTAAATGTTTTTGTTTTTTATAATTTATAAAATGTGGTTCCAAATTTGAAGATAGTTCTACATATACACGCTGGAAATATGCCCAAACAATTATTTTTTGTGAATTTTTTATTTATTTAAATATGTATTACTCTTTTTGTTTTTTATCCTTTCTACTACTGTTTTGTGTAGGCTTTAATTTTTTATTTTTTGTTATTTAAGTATACTTAAAAATAGTGTTTACGATTTATTTACTTTTTATTTTATTTTTTTCTATTTGTATTATTATTATTATTGTTTTTTTTTATAAAACAGTGGAAATTTTTATTTTATTTTTTTATGGTATTTTTATGTTTTAAATTTTATGGCTACCAAAGAAAATATTTTTTTTTTATTATTTGTTTAATTATTACTGCTTTTATTTGTTTTTATTTTACCATTTTACTGAATTTTGTTTGTTTTTTTTTGAGGATCCCAAAAATATTCTTTGTGATTTAATTTTTTCAAATAATGGCTCTTTTTGTTAAATGTTTTTAAATTAACATTTTTTATAGCAAACTATTTTATAGTATAAATTTTTTGTAGTAAATTTTTTTATAGTAATAAAATGTTTATAGTAAACTATTTTATAGTAAAAAAGTTGTATAGCAAAAAATTTAAATTGCAAAAGTTTTATAGTAAGCTATTTTATAGTTAACAAAAATGTATCGTAAAAAAATGTTAGTTTTTCGATTAAATTGCATTTTTAATGATTTTATTTTATAGTGTTTTATAAATAGTGAATGTTTTTAATATAAAATTTTTAGTATTAAAAAAATTTTTTTATTAAAAAAATTTTACAGTAAAAAATTTTATAAAGATAAATTTAAAAATTTTTATAGTAAAAAACTTTTAATTACAAAAATTTTAGTTTTTCGATTAAATTGTATTTTTAGTGGTTTTAATTTAAAATGTTTTATAACAAAAATAAATACTAAATGTTTTTAATTTAAATTTTTTATTACTAAACATATTTTTTTAGTAAATAAAATTTTTAGTAAAAAATGTTTATAGTAAACATTTTATAGCAAATATTTTAAATAAAAAAATTGTTTTTTTTCAATTAAATTGTATGTTTTTTTAAGATTTAAATTTCGAATGTTTTATAGTAAAATAAGTCTTATAGTAAAACATTTTAATTCAATTATTTTTTTAATTTTCTAATGATTTTCAATTTTTAATTTAAAATTCTTATAATAAATCATTTTCTAATTAAAAAATCTGTGTAGTGAAATTTTATAGAAAAAAATTTTATAGTAAACTATTTTATACTAAAAAAAATTTTAAATAAAACCTTTTGTTTTTTTTTTAATAAAAATGTTTATTTTTTTTTAAATAAAAATCTTTATTTTAGTTTTTCGATTAAATTGCATTTTTTAATGGTTTTAATTTAAAATGTTTTATAGCAGAACTAAATAGTGAATGGTTTTATTTAAATTTTTTATTGGTAAACATATTTTTTGAGAAAAAAATATTTTATAGTAAAAATTTTTTAAAGGAAACATTTTATAGCAAAAATTTCAAATAAAAAAATTTGGTCTTTCAATTAAATTGTATATTTTTTTAAGGTTTAAAATATTTTATAATAAAAAAAATAGTGAACGCGTTTAATTTAAATTTTTTATAATAAAAATATTTTTACATATATGTATGTATGTACATATGTATGTATATAAAGAAAAATTTTAAACTTTTTATAGTAAAAATAAATAGTGAATGTGTTTAATTTAGGTTTTCAAAGTAAAAATTTTTATAGCAATAATTGTAAATAAAAAAAAATTAATTTTTCAATTAAATTTTACTTTTCTTGATTTTTAATTTTTATTTTCAAATTTTTTATATTATTTTTTAATAATTTCCACTTTTTACCTCACATTCAATAATTTTTTTGTTATTTAATTTTTTAATGAAACTTTTTTTTGTTAAATAGTGAATACTTTTAGTTAAAAACTCCTTTTAGTAAATATTTTACAGTAAAAATTTATAGCAAAAACTTTTTATGGTCGAAAATTATAGCAAAAAATTTGTATAGTCAAAAATTATAGTAAAAAAAATTTAAAATAGTAAGAAAATTTTTTATAGTAAAATTTTTTTAATTCTATTAAAAAATTTTATTTTTCAACTAAATTGTATTTTTTTCTAATTATTAAGTGGTTTTTAATTTAAAAGTCTTTATGCAATCTTTTTAATGTCTTTTTTAATTTTTTAAATAATTTCCACTTTTACGTCACATTTTATTTTAAATTCACACCTTATATTTACAACAAGTGTTTTGCGCCGCTATGCTTATTTCTTTTTAATAATTATGTGTAATGTGTTTCCAAATTTTTCATAAATGCAGTTAATTGCGGTTTTATGATTCACACAATATAAACAGCCGTTTAATTTATAAATAGTTTTGGGAAAGTCTGCCAGACGCAATGCAATTACATTATTACACTTTAAACAGCAGCACGAATTTTCATATGCACACACACACACACTCACGCTACGTGCATTGGGAGGCATTTGCTGTACCAAATACCAGCACAGTTATATATAAATTTTCCAAAAACAAGCGGCGCGCATTGTATTGTACACAAATTACTGGCACTAAAATAAAATTCACACTTGTTTTACGACCCCAAAAACAACAAAAACAAATAAAAATCGTATGAAAACCAAATAAATCGGCGCTGGCAGCTACAGACGCACATATGCAAGTCCAATAATATATAGCAAATCAATCGTATGTAAATTTACAATGCTATATATGGCAGACTTGTGCGCGAACTCATTTACAAAACGAGAATTTTAAATTTATTTCACTTATTCGCGCGCCCTCAAGCAGCTTCCTTTTAAGCATATGTAAGTATATGCGTTTGCTTTACTTGCTTTATTTATTTTTTCCTTATTTATTGTTTTTTTTTACTTTGTTTTATTTTTTGTAATTTTTGCTTCCGTCAACTACACAATTGCACTTGATTGCATATCAATTTGCACTCTTATCAATATTGACTAGCGCTTTGTTGTTTTTGTGTTAACAAAACTAATTAAAAATACAACAACAACAGCGTAAATACCAATGTAGTCCGTTTACTGGCGTTTAGCAGCGCGCGCGCCTAGCAATACTTAACCGCGTTCGTATTTGAATCTTACTAAATGTTGGTACTAGCGTTTGGCTAAGAATATGCTAGCACTTGTGCACCTTAGCGCCGCAATGAATGAACTGTCAAAACGACGTCCGTCTGTATCTGTGTGTGCACCCAAAGCCCAGCCGGTTGTTGTATATGCTTTTGTCGACTTTGCTGCCATTACAAGTTTTATCGCGCATTGCGCTTTGCTGCTAAAGCATGAGGCACAGCAACGGAGCGGCATAAGGTTGGCTGCTCGCATTTTGCCGGCGCTTAGTCATGAGATGACGCGTATAACAACAATAAATGGTATACATATCAGTATGGCAGTGAAGTTGTTGTGCGAGTTATGCCCATAATTAAACGCAAAAGGCGCAACTGTCGCAAGGTGTTCCGGCTCGTTAAATAAGGTGTGTGTGTGGGTGGTGTTTTTCCTCATTGATTTTGTAAATTTATTTCATTACGCCATATGCGCCAAAATTTTTAATTTAAATTATACAAAACTAGCTTTATAAAATATATATGTATGTACGTTACTAAGTTTTTAAATAAAATCAATCACAAATGCGTAGTGTATACTTTAAGTCGTCTTGTTTTAAATCTCATCTTCTTCGAGCCCTGTATCCTCTGGGGGGAAATCGCCAACTTCTACAGCCGTTGGTGGCACAAAACCGCCGTAGTTTGGTGCGCAAGAGAAGTAGGACTTGCCATCAACGCTGTTGAATCAAATAAATAAAATTTAATAAATAACAAATGTAAAAGTTGCACGTACTGCACGTACCTTCCATTATTCTTGCCAAGTGGCTCATCATACTCCACACCAATGAAAATGCCCTTCTTGCCATCAATTGGCCCATTGTATCTGACGGCACCACGACGCACTGGATTGCCAGGCACTGTCACCTAATGTACACATGCATTTAATTAATTTCAAAAGACACCAAAATCACTCGAACAAAATCGCGAAACACCACTTTAAGCACACACCTGACAGCGCGCACCGATAGTACACAACTCAGCGCGCTCCTGCTCCAGCTGCCGTTGTCGTTGCAATTTTTCTTCCTTCTGACGAGTCTCTTCTTCATTGTACTTGCCCATGCGATTCTTTTTCAGAAAATTACGCACAGTATCCTGCTTTGTTTCGTATTGCTCATCGGTTAGCTCGAATTTCTCCACATCCGCTATCCAATTGAAATTGTCGATTACATGTATGCGCATACCCGTTTCTATGGGCAACGCACCCAATAAGACGGTGTCATCATGCAGGCTTGTGACCAGTCGATCGCCATTATACAACTCCAATTGCATGGTGGCCGCATTGCCGCCTGTTATGATTTCCAATTTGCACTATGGGTAGGAAAGTGGCTCAGCTCAGAAATGTGTAGGTGTGTTAAACTACATACCTTCAGTTGGCCGATTGTAAGGCTTTTCGCAAATTTCAGGTCCAGCGCAATGCTGTCGTTTTTGGAATTCGATATATTGACTTTAACATAATCCTCACCACTATTGATCTGCAAGGGCTCCATTATTACGTCGGTTTCTGTGTACTACAAAAGCTAGTTTAATTAAATGAAATCCGACTTGAAATTCGTTTTTGTTGTTTTCTGTTTCGCTGACAGTTGTTTAGTATTGTGCCGCACTCATTCACATATGTGACGCCGTTACATTTTCGTTTGTGCAGCGTATGACAGATTACATTGCCTCGACGTTGATAAGGCAGTTCCTGCTGTCTGTCAGTTTTTAAATATTTGATTTATTATTTATTTGATTTATTATTTATTATTTATTTTTTGAAATTTTGTTTGTTTAAATGTTTTATAGTTTTGTTACTAGAATAAAAAAAGTAATATTAGCATAAAATTACTTGAATTAATTTAATTTCTGAATCAGTTATCGATTTTCGAAATAGTCGTTTACTTGCAATCACTTCAGTTTGGAGTTTTTGACAGTTTCTAGTTAAAATTCTTCCGCTGTGTTTTAAGTTTGTTAATTTCAAATAAATGTGCATTTTATTAAATAAAAATTGTTACAAACCAACTAAAGTATTCGTGCTTGTAAAAAAGTGTATGTAGGGCATGAGCTTTATTTCCAGAGTGAATTACGAATCATACGTGTAGATAATATGCGTATCAATGCAATGAGCGTTTTTATAGAAATATTTATATTTATTGAAGAAAGTGTGTGTTTTAAGTAATATTTTTCTTTTTAAGTGTGTTTGTGCCTGTGTTAATGAAGAATAATGCGCGTATATAATAATTAAAGTGCAGTTCTTGAGTGCCAACTTTTGCTATAGAAAAAAAGCTCTCATAGCCATTGCAAAGTAAATTACTAACCTGTGCATTCTAATCAGAATATTTTTGAAAATTCGGGTACTTTTGATGACATGGCTATTTGTAAACAAATGCGTATGCATGAATATCTCCATGACTTGGTATGGAAGTTGTGTATGAAGAAGCTGTCATCTGCACCGACCGCCGTTCAATTTGGAATATTTTTAATGCAGTTGCAAGAAAAAGACCCAATAAGGGTTTTAAAATATTTGTTATTATTATATAGTTTAAAAAATCTACTGGTAATTATAATATTACTATCTTTTATTTATCATAATAAAATATCATATCAATACATATTTCACATAAGCAAATGCCATGAAACTTGCTAAATTCATAAATCGCCATACTTTGGTCCCTGCCGAGGTAATAATTCTGCTTTCATAAATTTCATTCAAATGCACCGAGTCTTCTTCCGGCTGCTCCACACTTTCTAAAGAAGACTGCTCCTCATTGTTATCCAACTCCGATTCCGTGGAGTAATTTGGTAATTCGACTAAATGAATCAGGAATATCAAAATATATTTTATAAATGTTTTTGTTTTTTAAGAGTGCTTGTCTTACCTTCGCCACCCGTTGCAAATCTCACAATTTTACTGCTCTCACTCCAACCGAAATGGTTGCGTGCGAATACTACCACCTCGTAGACACTTGCTGGTTGTAGACCATGTAAAGTGTAGGTTGTAATATGAATGGGACCTAAAAATGAAATAAATAATATTTACAACTTCTACTTGTATCATTTAATATAACTAAATTACCAGCAGATAGCTCTGATGGTATGGTCAAAATAGTCCAATCGCTTTTGAAATCAGTGTCCACAGTTTGGGGTGTAATGCTTGCTGCAACATTAAGTAAAAATAAATTGTACAAAATTCCGTCTTACTCTGCTAATTGAATATTTTTACCTGACGGTATCTGTCTAAATTTTAACTTGAACTCCATCAACGCTGATAAGCTTTCCGTCTGCCATACCAGCACATGTGAGGTTGAACTCTGCACGCCTGGATTGATTTTGAAGATACACGGCATAGGACGAGCAGTCAAATCAATTGCCGCGCTCTTGAAACCTAATTTATTCTCGGCACGACATTCATACAAACCGAGATCTGAGTCGCGCACATTTCTAATAGACAATGTATGCTTAATGACTGTATTGTATTGTAGATGTGAAACATTCGGTTGCATTTCGAGCTCATATCGACTAATTCGGGAATCGTAGGTCATCGGTACGCCATGGTGAAACCAGTTAACACTTGCGCGTGGCACCGCTTCGATCAGGCACTCCAAATCGCTGCGTATGCCGACTTTAGTGTAGATAATATTTCTTTCCAAACGCACCTCTGGTGGAACTATTAACGGTTTTCATAAAATATTCTCATACATATACATATATAAACATTAAACCTAACTACTCACATTGCACTTTCAAAAACATGCCCGCCACTGCAAGTTCACCTATGCTATTGTTGGCCACACACTCGATCGGACCGGTTTGCGCACGTGAACCCACTTCGATTTGCATACTCAAACGATTGCCGATCAGCTGATTATCCACCAATTTGCCATTCCAACGCCAATACAATTTCGGCTGTGGCACGCCGCGAGCTTCACAGATTACTTGAAATACCGCGCCGATTGGCAACTCAATAATACCTTCCGGTTCCGTCTTGACCGTCGGTGGATATTGTACTATTATGCTGTGCATTTTCTGCACTTCCGTGTCATTGTCGGTTTTCAATGCACAACTGTAATCGCCGGTATCCATCGGTTGCAGCTTCGCAATTTGTAAGCTACCGTTGGACCAAAGTCGTATACGGTCGGGCGTTAACGTCTCATTGCTGTCGCGTGAATCAACAATTAATTGGTTCTCTTTGTACCAACGCACGTACTGAAAAGAAACTAGTTCATAGAAATTATGAATTTTTGGTGTCAGAAGGGTTTGACTTATGGTTTCTGTGCAAATACAACTCTGTGCTTACTGTTTTTACTACTAGGAAATATTTAAAAGTAAAAAATCAGCACTTTGTCGTAGACCTATTATTTAGTGTTATCTTCAGGATTCGTGTTTAGACTTAACTTAGTAATTTGATCTAGTTTAATTGAAAATTTACTGTAACCGACATCCAAATTAATAATATTGTGACAGACGATATGTACGAAAAACATGTAAGAAAAGTATTTCTCTCTCAATTAAAAAAAATTAAAACTATCTTTTATAGAGACAAATATAGAGCCTAGACTTAAAATACAATAAGGGACTCTGATAAACAGCACTGAAAATTGCGAGAGCGTAGGAAACAAACGGACTGCACCAATGCGGTACAAATTCTACACAATATAGAATTGAAAAGCTCTGAAACCAAAGTATCGAAGATAGTTTATTAAAATTTCTTTAAACGATTTTCTACACATGCCGGTTTCCAAAACTTAATAACCACTGATCCAAGTTTTAATTTCGTCTGAACGGAATGACTAAATATCAACAGATTAAAGCACTTGAGAGATTTAAAATGTTTGGCTGTAACATAGAGTTCGGTAGCTATTGAAATTCGGATCACTACTTTAGGGATCTAAAGTTACGATTACCATTTAAACGGCGCGCAAACTGTATCAAGAACGCATTTCATTCCAAAATATCCAAGCACCATATTCTTGACTTTTTTTATATTTTCAATAGTTGAAGAGGTCGAAGTTCGTCCGGAACGAACGTCTTTGAAGGCTTTGCACCACTCGTAAGTTTATGTTTCTGATAAAGCCAGAGGCCAGAGAGAGCCGAAGGCAGAGGAAGAGGAAGTCCTCCACTCCGTTGGAAGGACCAAGTGGAGAAGGACCTGGCTTCGCTTGGAATATCCAATTGGCGCCACGTAGCGAAAAGAAGAAACGACTGGCGCGCTGTTGTTAACTCGGCTATAATCGCGTAAACGGTGTCTACGCCAGTAAAGAAGAAGAATTAAGGACAGTCCTACCAACTATGTATCCCGAGAAACGAAAAAGCTTTCCTTATACGCACTTGACTCTAATCGTTCAGTTTGTATGGCAGCTATAGCTATAATGATGCGACATCGGTCGTTCCAACAAATGAGCAACTTCTTGGGGAGAAAAGGACATGTGTAAATTTTTATATCGATTTCTTGAATTAATATTTATACATACATACAGACAGACGAACATGGCTAAATAGACTCAGCTTGTCCCGCTGATCATTAAGTTTATGTATGTTTATGGGGTCTGTAAGATTCTTCAAAGTGTGACAAACTTCGTGGCAAAATCAATAGACCCTATTCAGGGTATAAAAAAATAAGCATCGAATTTACTTGAAATTTTGTGTTTCCAATGGAGGCACGACTATGGTCTCGTTGAAAATGGTACATACGAGGTGTGTTCAAAAAGTATCGCGAATCGTAACTGACAGTTTTCTTCGATTGCAGGGGCGTGGTGCATCATGAGCTCTTGCCACAGGGAAGAACGGTCAATAAGGAATATTACCTGCAAGTTATGCGCAATTTGCGCGAAGCAATCCGCCAGAAACTCCCGTATTTGTGGAAGAACAAAAATTGGCTTTTGCACCACGATAACGCCCCTGCTCACACACATCGTTGCTTGTGCGCGATTTTTTGGCCAAAAACAACACACTAATGATGCCGTAGCCAACGTATTCCCCAGATCTGGCCCCCTGTGACTTTTTCTTGTTCCCTAAACTGAAGAGGCCCATGAAAGGACGACGTTACGCTTCTCTTGACGAGATAAAGACGGCATCGAAGGAGGAGCTGAAGAAGATAAAAAAATGATTTTTTGAAGTGCTTCGAAGATTGGAAAAACCGTTGGCACAAGTGTATAATATCTCATGAGGATAACTTTGAAGGGGACAAAATAGATATTCATGAATAAATAAATAATTTTTGAAAAAATACAAAATTCGCGGTAATTTTTGAACACACCTCGTAAGCTATTTGGGGAGCCTACTGCATCACGAACATAAGTATTTAAGTGGCACAAAGCCTTAAATGAAGGTCGTGAAGTCATCGAAAACTTGCCTGATACCAGTGGTCCTATATCCTGCTTTAAAAGTCTCAACAATATTGCCCACCATCTACATATCTGTTTATATCTATACTAAGTTGCAACCAATATAATTTTACTTGGCGTATGGTTTCTCCAAAATAAAATCTATGCTAATTAGCAACTGATATATGTATGTAGTTTTGCTCGGTGAATCGTTTGTTCCATACCCCAACGTTTTTCTAATAATAGGAAATTTAGAACCTTTGAATATATTTCTAGCATAAAAAACTTAAAAAGTATAAAATTCCTTCGAAGACGACTTAAGGTGGTATTCTAATCCAGAAATTAAAAAAAAATGATAATTCGATAGTTTAGATATTCAAAAATATGTGCCTAAAACGATTTTTAAAAACTCAAATTATTATATTATAACCGTTTTAGTGTCGTGCCAACTGGACCGGTTCATCGGATTTCAAACGCGTTTTTCTCAAAACTTTTTTTTGCAGTCGCCACGATATCTCAAGTTCTAATCAGCCGATTTACTTGATATTAAGGGGTTACATGTGTTTACGGGTTTTAAAAAAATCGTTTTTTTTATTGGCTCATTTATTTCCACTACACTTCCAGAATATTGTCTTAAATTTTCAATTTGATCCGAGTAATAGTTTCGGAGATACAGCCTTAAGAACTTGTTCGCTCGAGGCTAGCTAGGCTAAATGCGCTGTCTTTAAACGCGTTTTTCTCGAAACTGTGTTTCTGAAGGCGGTTGACAAGATTTCTCGCGAACTCTCAACCGATCTTCATAAAATTTTACACAGGTCTTTGATATACAATTCTTAACGACTTTGCGAAGAATTTTTTTTCGATTACAGCTATTTAAAAGAAAAAATGTCGCGAAGTTTTTATCTTTTTGTAAAAATGTCTGCCAAAAATCCAATTTTTAGTTTTTTTCCTTTTAACACGTACATTTTCAATTTAGATGATTCTGTAAGGAGTTATCCTGCCAATGCGGGCGCATCTTTTTTCTGAGGGGTCACCGGAAATGGCGTCGCAATGGCCGAGTTTAAAATATTTGTTTCCAAAATTTTCAGAATTTCTTTGTAACCCATGAGGAAACCCATTTAACCCCTTAAGAATGATCTTTCGCGATCTCTCACATAAAGCAAAAAAAAAATAAAAATTGATATTCAGTTTTGCAGCTTCCTGAGATAGCAACATTCGCACTAATTAAGAATCAATCATTGTTTTAGTTTTCAGATGATCACAAGGGTATCATGATGAGGAGAACACAGGAGCTTAATTCAGATTTTTTTTTTTAATTAATTTTGTGAACTCTTCAAATCAAATGCCCTTTTTTATCAATTACCGAAAAACTATCGATATTCGGACTTTTAGACTTGAATACACCCTTAAAGCTTTCAGGCCCCTTCTATGTAATTCAATATCGAGGCTTTCCCTATAAATTGTTACACGAAGCGGAATACGTACAATGATTATCACAAGCTAATAAAACGGTGTCATTTTCCAGAAATCTTCTCGCCAAATCGTCACGTTTCAACTCAGCAGGTTCTACAGTATTATCCAAGCTCGTCAAAGCTGAACTCGCCACCACAAAGAAAACCGCAAATGTGATAAGGTGGATTGCGGTTGAAATGGCTGGTGTCATTGTAGATTTATTTGATTTATTTACTTAATTTTTTTAAAGTTACTTTTAATTCTTTTAATACTTTTCTAGTTTTGGTTTTGATTTCCAATACTTATGGTTTAACACTTTTTAGAAACTTAAATAGCAAAGCTATTATTAATTTTTATTTTAATATTATTTTTCTTTGAATATTTAATTTTTTATGTTTTTTTCTCATAAATTATACGGCTATATTTTCTTTCGACACAATAATTTTCTCACTGCACTATATATTTTTTATACAAGTATTGGCGTCTTTGCGATCAATTAGCGCTTCCGAAATTACATTTTCGCCAGCGTTGCGCATCGTCCGAGTGTTTGTCGCGAACTGAGCGCCTCCGGCATGCCAAAATAGTGTCTTAGTTCTGTGCTCTCTAGCGTGCGCGAGCACTGTAAGCGCCGCTTTGCTGCCAGCTTCAGTGATCATTCCCCAGCGCTGTTGATCGCTGTTCTTTCTAAGAGTGAGCTGGACAAATTGCAAAAGAATGCCGTCGTTCGCTTCCGTTTCTGCTGCCTTCCGCTTTTTTTCTTGTTCCCTATTTTTGTATCTCGTCGATTGCCAAACAAATGCAGAGACACTTCAGCTTCACTGGAAGAATCCATAAAATGCGCTCGACTTACACACACACGCACGTACACATGTTAGTTATAGTATTTTATATGTGTTTACAAGTCCAAATTTTCGGCGACTTTGTTAAGACCCACAAACGTGCTGCCGCCGCATAACTAGAGATAATCATTAGAAGAAAGTCATGGGAAGATTGCGCTTCGTGGCTGCATTTTGCTCTGCGAAGTCGAGTGAAAGACACAATATTCTCAATTCTGAATGGACAAAAGATCGCTGCGTACACATAAAAATGTATGTGTGTGTGTTTGATTTCATATGTAAACGTCTTTGTAAGGTGACAATTTAGCGGGCGGTGTGTCGTTTAATTCAAAAGCGATTATTCAATGGCGAACGGAAATTGAGAAAAATGAGCGTTTGTCTTAAAGGCGGGATTAAGTAACAGACTGGGAGACTGCAGTTTAAGCATAAATTTGAAAAGTGAGACTAAGAAAAATTATGAATATTTTACCGGAGCTGCTAATAAGCGGTATTAAAGTTGTTATTATCATGGTGGAGATGGAGAAGTCCGGAAGTTGTAAGCTTAACAACTGACAAAAAACATTTAGAGTACCGTTATATGTATACGTAAATGCGAAGTCGTTTCTTTCTAACCCGAAAGAAGAAAATTTCAGCGACTGTACGAATTGGAGATTCCAGTTGCTAGGTCTTTCTCCACCTTGTCTTTTCTAAAGAGTGGAGGTATTCCTTTTCTTCTCCTTCTCCACCAGGTCTTTCAAACGGAGTGGAGGTCTTCCTCTTCATCTGTTCCCTCGGCAGGTACTGCGACGAATACTCTCAGAGCTGGAATGTTTTCATCCATTCGGACGACATGACTTAGCCAGCGTAGCCGTCGTCTCTTAATTCGCAGAACTATGTCAATGTCGTCGTATATCTCGTACAGATCATCGCTCCATTGGCTGCGGTATTCGGCATTGCATTGCATTGCATTGAAAACTTGTAACGCTGACTCATCAGCTGTGGTCATCGTCCATGCCTCTGCACCATACAGCAGGACGGGGATGATGAGTGACTTGTAGAGTTTGGTCTTTGTTCGTCGAGAGAGGACTTTACTTCTCAATTTCCTACTCAATCCGAAGTATCACCTCTTGGCAAGAAATATTCTGCATTGGACTTCAAGGCTGACGTTGTTGTTGATGTTAAAGCTAGCTCCAAGATAGACGAAATTATCTACGACTACGAAGTTATGATTGTCAACAGTGGGAACCAAGTCGCGAGTGCGACGACTATTTGTTTGATGACGGGAGATATTTCGTCTTGGCCTCGTTCACTACCAGACCCATTTGCTTCGCTTTCTTATCCAGTCTGGAGAAAGCAGATCTAACAGCGCGGTTGCTGAGGCCAATGTTATCAATTTAGCTGTACCTTCTCTGTTCAAATCTGTAGCTTGAATTATTTCTCCACGATTAGATTGAAGAAGTCACACGATAGCAAATGGCTTTGTCTGAAATGTCGTTTGGTATAGAACGGCTCATAGAGGTCCTTCCCGATCCTGCTCAATGTCAGTACTTTTTGTGCTGTCAAATGCAGCTTTGAAATCTGCGAAAAGATAATGTGGGTCGATCCTCTTTTCACGGGATCAGTTATTGATTAAATCAATTTTATTACTTCAATCACTACCTCACAAAATATATCTAAGACGAATGTGTGAAAATTTCAAGTCGAACAGTCCAGCCGACTCTGAGAGTAGCGTTTCGAGAAAAGCTCATTTGTAGTTACTGAAGCCTAGTAATTTTTCGAATACACTGATAACTCCGAAACTATAAATACAGCGTAGCCTCCTAAAGAGTCCGCTCTCATACTAGGGCAGCGATCTTAGCCTTGAGTTCGCTGACTGTGTGCTCTAGACTAGTGAAAGGTTGTCTAAACTTGTTATCTCTATTTCTATTGATATATTTTACCATTGGGCTGGTTTGGATGTCTCATCCACAGCGGTATTGCAGTAAACTCTTAGGCTGATGAGCTTTCTTGGACAGGTACTTCAGTCTCAATAACTACGGAATGAAAAAGCGTAGGAGCTCTGTAGGCTCAGCAAGCGCTGCTCATCTGTCAGCAGCTGTGCAGTCGTAAGCTCTTTTTCGACCAGGGTAAATCACAAAAGGTCTAGGGAACTCTTCGCTCTCAGCGAGGGTCGCCTTTCAATAGTTGTAGATAGCAGTTATACCTAGACATTGTCCGTTCGGGATTTATTCAGTATTCGGAAAAAGATGATGAGAAAAAACATTTTATGATAATTAAGTACACTTCATTACTTTCTGAGAGGAAAGTTATACATACCGGAACATAATCCATATTGAGGTCAAAACAATATCCACATATACGTATGTCGGATATGAAAGCTTGGCAGCTTTGCATCACTTTAGCTGCTTCTTCTGCTTACTTCCAAAACTAGAAATTGAATAGTACTCAAATACAAATAAATATACAACTAATTTTCCAAATCAAATATTTGACAACAACAACAGTGAAAAGTGCACGACTCGAACAACACCCTAAACATTGACAAGGCGAGCGCTGTGATGGCTCAAGTTAAATTTAATGAAGTAATTGGTCATAAATTGAATTGAATTTAAACGATGATACCACAAAGTGTGTAGCCAAAAGATGAGCATCATCATCGGTCACGCGAATCGACGACGGCGGCTAAGCATGTTGACAAGAATACTTAATTGAACTTGCAACACACGCACATACAACGCACTTATGTGCATGTGTGTGTATGTGAGGCATTAATTCGATTGATATATCGACATGTGGTGAATGTTTGGCCCAGTTTGTATGAGTGTAAGCGTGTCTGTCCACTCTTAAGAATGAACTATTGAAAAATAATGAAAGACTTTGCGACATCGCGGCAGATGGTGCAACGCGTAATGTTGCTGACCTTTCCACATAACTGTCAAAGCACGAAATGCATGAAAGTTTCAAATGAAAAAGTGAGGTTAAGTTAAACAGAATGTTAAAAATTGTTAAAAAGTACTCAAAATATTAAGTAAAATGGGCTAAATAAATACCCTTCACAGAGTTTTCCATGGAGGAACTTGATTTTGATTGGTCAGTTTGTATCGCATATCCTATAGTGGTCCGATATTGGCAGTAGTCTGGGCACTCTGGAACTCTGTTGTTGTTTTCGAGTCAGAATTTTGTCGAGTTGACAGTATTTGACCGACAGATACTTCAGTAACTGCGGAATGGAAAAGCATAGAAGCATCGTAGGCTTCTTGTGGCTCACTACTGGACTGTTAGACTTCAGAACAGCTCAGCAAGCGTTGGACAACTAGCTGCGCAGTCGCAAGATACTTCTTGACCAGGGAAATCGCAAAAGGTCTAGGGAACTCTTCGCTCGCATCAAAGTCCAGCTTTCAATTATTGTAGGGGTTCTAACTAGACATTGTCCGCTCGTGATTCACGTAGTACGTTTTAAACGGATGCCAGCAGCATCAGCTGTTTGGAAGAAGATGAGGTAGAATGATCTTAACACTTTCTCCTTGAAGGTTCTCCTTTTGCTAGATCAAGGCAAAAGCTCATCGGATGAAAATAAAAATAAAACATCTTTGTGATAGCAAATATCCAACTAAAGGATTTTTTCGTCTGGCTTCACAAAGCGCTGATAATAACAGTCTAAGTGGGATTCCGCCGTCATGCTGAGGGATCTAACCTAACCATCTACTTAATTGGTTACAGAGTTATAGACCATTAGACAGACCCGCCAGTAACTATATAAACCCGTTCAGAGTACAGCTGAACTTGTTTCATTCTGCTTAATCCAACTTTCACTGAAGTTATTGTAAGCAAAACATATGGAAAGTACTCTCTAAATAAGGATGGAACATAAATGTTAGGTATAAGGGCCGCATTTTAGATCGTAAATGGAACTTCTTGCTTTATTTTAGGGCGTTTGGTTCGAGTTGAAAATCTGCGTCTTCGAGTTTGAGTTTGGTTATTCATTTTTAACTTTAACTAAATGTTATTTTTGAAAGGTAGTATCTGCTGTGAGAGCTGAAAATTATGGAGTATTATCCTATATTTGCTTACTCCCCCATTACATTCACCAAAAGAACTTAGTTGTAATTCTTAACCGGCTTATGAAATGAGATTGTTAAAACATTTGATCGAAAGCTGAATTATTTACTCAATATTTATTCAATGCGTAGTCGGAGAAATAATTTTATACATATAAATATGTTTACTATACTCACAAAGTTAATCTATTATGATTAACTGTATACACATGTATGTACATATTTATCTACGAGTACGTATGTACATTGCATTGTATGTGAATATTCCGTTTTGGTTGACATTAAAATCAACTAAATAACATCTTCAATATCATTTTTAATACAGTTACTCTGTTTGCAGTCTGTTTGTATAGATATATGCTCCTTTTGTCAGCCACTTATTGCTTTCTTCCACTTTGTCGCGCTTTCTTCCAGCCGAACACATTCAAATGCAAAAGAAAATAATAGTCTTTTATTTTCCAATTTGACAGACAATTCAATGTTAATTCTATTTTAGTACATACATACATACATAAATATATATCCATTAATAAGTATGTATGTGCGAGTATATATGAACTGAAGAATAGGAAGTTCGTGGCTTGGAATAAATATTTATGTAAGTGCTAAAAGAAATGCAGCGGCAGCGCATATTTCGAGTAAATTCCTGTAAATAAGTTTACTGGGTGTATATTTCCGATTTCTGTATGTCGGAAGGAGGCATATTTGAGATTCATTAAAGTGTTTATATGTCTAAAGTAGATCTCAGCATCTTTCCGCAGTCTTAATATTGATGTCAGAAAGACATCACATCTCAAGAAGACTTATACGCTGAATAAATACGAAAGCTAAAGCTTGTTACACTAAGTAAAAGTTTGAACAGAAATTCCTAAGTTTGTCTTACATAGTAACATAATCTTAATACATATTTTATACAATTTCTTTGGTATTTCATAGTTCCATTGTAAGCACTAATCTCATCGTGCCACCGATATATCCTGAACGTTACAAACGGCTACAATCAAATAAGAAAATTCTTTATTTATTCTTCCAAATCAATTTCATCCCCTTCAAAGTAATCCCCTCCCGATGCAACAACGCTTATGCCAACGGATTTTCCAATCTTCGAAACACTGGTTGTAGTCACTTTCCGGGATGGCCTTCAGTTCCGTCTTCGCTGCGGCTTGAATCTCCTCTATCGTATAAAAACGGTGGGCCCGGAGCGGTCTTTTGAGCTTGGTGAACAGCCAGAAGTCGCACGGCGCTAGATCAAGTGAATACGGTGGTTGTGTTTTTGGCGAAATGATCACGAATTACGACGGCAGTATGGGATAGTGCATTATCGTGGTGTAAAAACCAAGAATTGTCTTTCCACAATTGTTGACTGTTTGACCGGTAGGAAGGAATTCATAATGCACAACACCACGATAATCGAAGAAAACAGTCAACATGACCTTGATTTTTGAGCGACTTTGGCGCGATTTTTTTGGTCTCGGCTCTCTTTTGGCCCTATATTCGCTCGATTGATCGGTTGTTTCGGGGTTGTAAGCATAGATCCAAGTCTCATCACCAGTTATAATGCGTTTCATGACACCCTGGTATACGTAGTCGGAAAGCATCGTTTCACACACTTCAACGCGACGCTTTTTTTTCCAAAAAAATCGAATGTTTTCGGTACCAGTCGAGATTTGACGCGCTGGAGGCCCAAAACATCCTTCAAAATAGTATTGGCTGAGCCTTTCGATATGCCATCTTCATCAGCAAGGTCTCTAATTGTTAATCGACGGTTTTTCAACACCAAATCTTTGATTTGTTGAACGTGAGCTTCGTCGGTTGAGGTTGATGGTCGCCTTGGACGCTCTTCGTCTTCGACACGTTCACGGCCGGCTTGGAACTCGCTATATCACTTGTAAAAATTTTTTTTAGCCTCATCACCAAAGGCTTTCTGCACCATCCTCAACGTATCCGCAGCAGAAAATTGATTCGGTAAACAAAATTTAATGCAAATTATTTGCTCAACAAATTTCGACATCGCAAAAAACGAAAAACTCACTTTTAGCAACTCACAAAACGACACGTATCTCAAACACTAATGAATATTTTGACATGAAATTTGACATAAACTTGACTGACAGTACTACCAACCTAAAAAAAAAATAATTCTCCAAATCCTTCAACGCGCGCAGTTTAAATTCAAATGTTATTTTTTGGACACAGTAGTATATCAATATATGTTCTTCCATAATTCCGGCCGTTTTCGACGGATGTTCTTACGCTATAGACTTAATGCGGCCAAATAGAACTCCTTATTGACCGTCTGTCCCTCATGAACAAATTCTTGATGCATCAAACCATGAGCAAACCATAATGAGCATCACCTTGATTTTTGAGCGGCTTTTACGTGTTTTTTTTTTAGTTTCGGCTAGTTTTTTTCCCTCCATTCCGGTGATTGTTGACTTGTTTGCATGGGATCGGAATTCGCACGATTCAACCATGTCCAAACCTCCAAGACCTGTTTACGGTACTCTTTTTGAAAAAATTCAGCTTTATCGCGTCGAGTCGAGCAAGAACGCGTTTCATATCGAAAATATCCACGAAAATCATTCAAACAGACTCACGAGAGATGTCGAGCTCTCTTGCCATCTTTCTAATACTTGTCTGATAATTTTCAAGCACCATATCCTTTACTTTTTTAATATTTTCATCAGTTGAAGAGGTCGAAGGTCGTCCAGAATGAGGAATGTCTTCAACGATCTCTCAACCGTCTTACAATAAGAAACTCTGCGTTAATTTTAGCTTTAGGCTCGCGGACCACTGCAGTGTTCTTCATGTAGAAATGGCCGCTATAAAGGTGCCGGTAGACGTACTGTTACGAAGTGAAGCTTCTTTCAAGGAGATACTAGCTCTGAGTTCGCTAACTGTGTGCTCAAATCTAGTTTAGGAGTGCATATTCTCACCAGAAAGGCATGAAACTACTTCATCATCAGACTCTTTTGGGTACCTGGCCATACAACTGCAATGCCGACAAGCTGGCCAAAGATACACCTTTGCCCGTTCACATCGGAATAGGATCGAGTTGGATCCCCATTGGTATCTTGCGCTCTAACATTGGTTCAGTATCTCGAGTACGCTTAGAATGCGCTAGTCGAAAACCAGCTCCTATGCGACCGTTCTGTTCTTTTGACCTAGAGCAGAACACAGAAGATGTACTGAACTACTTGCCTTGAGCAAAGTTCCTCTTGCCGCATTAATAGAGTTCTTTTTGAACACTGTCCAATAGGCATTCATGTGGTAAGGCTACGAATCTTGACGGACGCTAGTAGTCAAATTTGTATGGAGAATGGTGAGGTGGAAACATATAGGCACTTTCTCTTCCATTGTCCAGCCTTTGAACGGCTGATGCTGAAACATCTCGGTAGTCTTACCTTCGGCAAACCAGAAAAAGTCGAAACTGATAATAGTCATCTCAAAAAAATTTAGATAAACTCAAAGCGCTTTGTCGGTTTGTAAGGATCTGAGAATCAAAGTGTGATTCCTGTTGGAATCGGCCTCTCATTCTAACCTAACGTCTAGCCTAATTTGAAGACAATTATAGAAATTCAAAGCAACTCCAACAAAATCATTTTATATCTCTGTTTATAATTTAAAGTATTTAATGCTTAGCACTATTTTTTACGTTCTGTTTGGACACCCTTAGATAACTTAGGATCACATATACATACATATATATCTAGTTATATAATATAATACAATATTGAAACGCAATTAAAACTTTAGGATTAATAGCAATGTCAGACCAAACTAGACACATTGCTCGCATAGAAGCCCGCTGCCGGCAGCCTGCTGGTCTTGCCAGCAAGCGCACCAGCTTCGTCGTGACTGTAAGCGCTATAGGATCCTAAGCCGTTATGAACTGCTGATGTAGTAACAATGCCAGTTTCGTTCAAAGTCGCCGATTGTGTTGTCGTAAAACCAATGGGCACTGCTTCATTTTGTTTCTCTTCGTGAATGGGGCGCCGAATACGAGGCTCGCGAATCATATGCACCGATTCGTCATAAGTGCAATTTCCATTACAAATCGCTTCGGTACAAGCGCTGCAACTCTTCGGGCTTGCACTTACGACTGCGGGCACCACAAAAGATTTAGCTTTGAGACTACTCCTAACGGTGGGATCACGTATATAAGTATTCGCCAGCACTTGGCCATTAAGCTTCTCTATACTTTTTACCGCATTAGCAACTTTGAACTTCGGCAAAGCATTCGTGTATGCCGTAGCCTCTTCGGTTGACGGCTTTCCTATTGAAGCCGATGAGGTTGCAACGTTTGGTTGTCCAGCCTTGCATTTGCGTTGTGACAAATCGTGAAAGTAGGCGTCTTTCGGCACATAACGTTCGGGCCAATAGTTTGTCTGGAAAACATAATTCTGCGAATCCGGTGAGTCTGTGGCGTGTGAGGGCGTTGAGACGTGAGTTGCCACACCGACTTTGTCAAAGACTTGTTGCGCATATAATGGCGCATTATTCGCACCAGTAAATTGTTGTGACGGATGTTGCTGTACGCTTTCCAACGAATCCAGACAGTCTTCGCCCGGATGACTTTCCGTGTAGGAGGAATCCTGATAACGTGCCTCTTGCTCATTGTATGTTGGTGTCGTGAAGTCGGCAACTTTTGTTTGTAAGCGTTGCATATCGTTAAAGTCTCGACCCTTCATTGCAAAGGCATGCGTGCTCACGCTCAAACTCTCAAGTGGCAAACCGACCTCTTTCAACATTTCCGCCTCTTTGCTTTCATATTCCGCGGAACGTTGCACCTGAAAGAGTTCATCTTTATAGCCCAGCTTATCTTCTTTTGTGTACTCTGATTCGTTGCGTGTCTTCGCCATCACCAAACTATCATCGGTTCTTTGATGACTTTTGCGCAATGCGCTTATCACATTCTGTATGACGCTGCCGCGCTTCTGTATGCTGTACAAGTACTCCAGCTGTCGTTCATTACCGTAGTTAGTAATCGGTTTATCTTTATATTGTGTACGTTCGGCTGGTGATGCCATCGATGATGATGCTGTGGTTGTAGTTTCTTCTGTTGTCGCTGCAAAAGCTTTGCGTTTTGCCACGCCGTGCGGCGTACGGAAATTACAATTGTAATCGGGGCTCGATATCGCACCAGTTTCGGAACTCAACTGAGCCGGTGTGATATTCGATGCCTCACTATTCGATGGACTCAAATGCATATTTTGCACACGCGTGCTCAGTCCACCGTCATCCGCGTCTATTTCCAATGCTTCCGCTGCTGCTTTGGTCGGTGAATTTGGTACTGCATGTGCGGGCACTGTCAGAAATGTGCTCGTCTTCGCTAGTAAACTACCCAAACGTTTCGAGACATCATAAAACTCATTGTTTGAGTCTTCGCTCAAATGATTTTGTAATTCAGTGGAGTGTGGACAGCACAGCGCTTCATTCATACGGTCTTCAACAATCACTTCCGGCGCATTTGCATTCGCATCGAGCAGATCGTAACTGCGCGAGTTCGCCAACTTACCCTCCGACATATCGACTTTCTCCAAAAACTCAAGACTTCGACAGCGTTTCAAGGTGTCGAACATTTCACGTGCCTCCCGTCCACGCGTCGTAACGTCCGCCGTTAAACGTAAGGGATCGCCACGTTTCAAATAGTTCTCCAAATATAAACGTCGGGTTTGACATTCCACACGATCGGCGATCATCGTGCGCGTTAACTTCTCAATCTGATGATTTGTGCGCGCCGCTAAAGCTTGCACCTTATCGTCCAAATGTTCCTTAGCAGTGTGTACGTATTTGCGCAAATGGCGCTTATTCGAATTGATCTTATCCTCGATGTGCTTGAAGAATGGACCGCAGTAACAGATATTACCGATACCGATCGGTCCCTTGCGTATATGCCCGGCGAGGTCCAAATAGTATTGTTCGCCACGCTTCAGCGGCTCTTTGGGTAGTGTCTCCAGTTTTGGCGATGGAAATGCGCGCATATCTGGAAAGTAATGACAGCCGTATGGCGACCAACTGACCTCATTCGCATGCGTTTTAGATGTGCAGGGCGCAGATTTCGTCTTATCCTCTTCACCCGTTGCCGGTTTGCCTTTCTTATTGCGTAAGCGATGTGGATTGTCTAAAATGTCCAGTATTTTGCCGAAACCCTTACGGATTGCTATATCGCGCGGCGTCTCACCTTGTGAATTGCGTATATTGATTTCACATTCGGCTTCCAGCAGTATGCGCGACAATTTGTGTCTACCCATGGCGCTGGTTATATGCAAGGGTGTGTCCCCGTTGAGATTCTTCTTGTTGACGTCGCAGAAAGCGGAGAGTAGAATGCGTGCGGCGCCCGCGTGTCCATACCGACAGGCCGTGTGCAGCGCCGAGTCGCCATACTAGTGAACGTTAAGAAAAATTATAATTTAAAAAAGTAGAAATATCTCTAAAAATCATGGGCTTACATAATTCTCAATATCTGGATTGGCACCAGCCATTAGCAGCTCTCTGCAACTTTGATTATGTCCGTTTTGTGCCGCCAAATGCAAGGCGGTAAAACCGGCAAAGTTTTGTAAGACCCAGTGCTGCATTTTGTAATGCGCCACGACTTTGTTTCGTTGCCTCTTGCTTCTGCTTACTCTTCGGTGGCGGTTTCGTGTTGGGTTTGGGCGCGCAGAGCAACTTTACCGAGCGGCTGTAGCCGCGCGACGCCGCTTCATGCAGCGGTGTATTGCCTAATTTGGTCTCCTTGGCGGTGGGGTCTGCATTGCCAGCGAGTAGCGTCTGCAGCATTTCCTCGTTGCCATTTGCGGCAGCCTCGTGCAGACTGCTCCAGTCCATGCCGCGGTCCTATCAGTGAAAGTAAAGTGCTGTGGGTGAGCAAAGTTCTTACTTCAAGGCTTACATACGCTTACCTGACTAATCGTATTTGGTAGCATAGTAAACTATGGTCTCAAACAGTTGTTATTTCATATGGTATCTGTAAGCATCAGAAATATTTTAAATAATTAAGTAAGATGTCTTTGGTGAAATTAAGCTAGTTTTTTTACTAGAATATACAAAGTCGCTGACGTTACTCTCCTCTCGTTGAAAGGTTCTATTCCTCCTACCTACCCTTTGTGGCCGTATGTAATATAGGGGAGGGCACAATAGACCATCGGTCGCAGTGCAAAGCCTTAATTTTCTTATCTGTCTATCTATGTATCGATTTTTGATCAACCCTACGACTTAAACTAACTTAGGGTTATTTTAATTTTTCGATGAAATTTCAAATAAAATTATTTAAATAAATTAGTTTTTAAACAATTAAAAATATTAATTTATATTTTACTTAATTTATTTTTTGTGTTTTTTTTTTTTTGTATTTTACTAAAAATACAATAGGAGGATTATTTTTATAAAAAAATACTAATTAAGAAAATAATTTCAGTTTTGTTTAAAAAAGAGGAAATATATTTCTTATTTTTATAACAATATTTTTTATTGTTTTTTTATTTGTTTTTTTTTTGTAGTTTTTAATTTTTTTATAACAATATTTTTATAAATATTTTTTTTTATTTATTTTTTTGTAGTTTTTTTTTTAATTTTTTTACAATTTTATTTTTATTTTTTTAATTTTATTTTTTATTATTTTCTTAATAATGCTTTGTTTTGATTATTTAAACAATATTTTCGAGGACTTCAAGTAAATTAATTTTAGCAAAAAAACTTTTTTATAAAATTTCAATGAATGAAAAAGTATATTTCCAGTTTGTTTGTTTTTTTTATTATACATTATCTTCAGCGATTACTTTTCAAGAAAATTTTTGTTAAAAAAAATAATAATAAATCACTAAAAAAAATATTTTCAGTAAAGTTAGGGTATAAAATAGCGGAAATATTCTCCAAATTTCTTTAAAATTATTTTACTGTAATATATTTTTTTATTTATGTATTTGTATACTTACATACATACATATATGATTTTAAATTTTTCATTTATTTTTATTTTTTTGATTTTAATTATTTAAGCAAATATTTTCGAATTTGTATTAAAAGTAGAGCACATGCTCTCCTCATTTAAAAATCAACATTTTTACCAAATTATTTTGAATAATTTTTTTTTAATATTGTTGTGCTTTTGTTATTTAAAAAATATTTTCAACAATTACTTTCAAAGTAAAAATATTGTAATAAAAATAAAATAACGAAATTTGCTTAAAAAATATTTTCGTATTTTTCGTTATTTTTTAATTATTTTTATTATTACTTTCTGCGATTGTCTACATATTATATACACACATATTATCTGCGATATGTCTGCATATTATATACATATTTACATAGATATTTGTTTGTGTAATCATCGTTAATACTCATATTTTATAAATATAACATAGGACACGCTAAATTGCTTCACATCGCTGTAGCTATCGCACTTTTTTTTTAATATTTTCATTCATCGTTTTATTGTTTTGATTCGGTGTCATAACTTTTTCATTAAGCCTCACCACACCGTGTTGTGCATATCAAGCAACATTAGGCGAATATCAAATGTACATATGTAAATGTAAAGCAAATACATATGTTCACGCATATTTCACTCTGCGCCTGCGTAAAACGAAGTTCGACACGAACAATATGGCCTTCATTAACTGTTTACTTGAGATATTTTCACAACACTTGGCCACTAAAAAATGAGCCTCCATATGCTTATGCATTTACCGTACACCTCTTTCGTTGATATGCAGTTAGTAAAATGTTTATACATACATACATGTATGTGTATAATCCAAAAAGTTAACTGTCTTTTTAATAATTTATATATTTTCCATGCAAATTTGCAGTTTATGTATGCAGATTTACATTCCAATTGGCGAATATTGTATAAAAATCGCATAAAATTCTATATATGTATGTACATAAATGTATGTGTGAGTTTGTTCGCTAGTATGTAGGCTATTGATTCCCACTGCTGTCTTAAGCCTACGAACTGCGCATACAAAAACACTTACACACGTACACTCACAGACGTAGTCGTATGTGTTTTAAGCCACACACCACACTTTTGCGCTGCATTTAAACAAAATTATTAAACATTTTCCAAAAAATTGTCATATTCGCTAGATTTTTATTATGCGGTGTTGCATCAATTTCACTATGCGAAAGTTGTTTGTCGTTATCAAAAGCGCAGGCGTAAAGTTGTGCCATAAAATTCCAATACTTAATTTGTAATATTTTCATAGGCTAGTGTTTACACACACAAACACATATATACGTACATACACACTAGTGTATCGCACATACAGACACACTACTCTACGCACTACTCTAGTATAATAAATATTTGTGTCTACGAGCGCGAAAACGGCAATAAGCTACTTCTAACACCGTTCACCACATTCATTTCGTTCAAAGTCTTCACGTTAACTGTTCGCAGCCGTAAAGGAAATTACTCAAATGTATAGCTGTTGGCCAAAAACCGGTTTAAAACGAACTCAAATTTGGCATAGAGCGCGTTCGCGACGTTAAAAAAACATATGGGCTTAGTTGGCAGGTAGTAAGCACGGAGTTTCGTTGCGCGTTGGCAACGCTGTTTAAAATAATTATACTTTTTATATAGCAGAGAATATTTTGAACATGTTTTTTCAAGTTTGAATATGTTTTTGCGAGTTTGAATATGTTTTTCAAGTTTGAACATGTTTTTTGCAAGTTTGAACATGTTTCTTCAATTTTTATCATGTTATTTTGTGAGAAGGCTTTTTTTTATACATATCGCTCATTTGCTGCAAGACCGGCATAAGTCAAAAAAATCGATTTGCCAGAAAACGCGTTTAAAGTTTTCAACTGACTATAACTTTACACGGAAAACAGGAAATATATTCTCTTCTCAAGCGGAGCATATAAGAGGTATTCATATGAATTTTTCACTCAACATGAAGTATGATAAGTATAACGAACAATTCTGCAGCATTAACTCAAAAATCACGTTTTTTGATTTATGCCGGTCTTGCAGCAAATGAGCGATATGTATATTAAAGCGTTTTATAAAATCCTTTAGACGTTCTTACCCATTGTAGATTTTTGAGAAAAACGCGGCTAAAATTTATAAACCAAAAAAGTGACGAAAAGAAAATGTTACCCTATATTGTTAAAAGTGTGCTCAATAATGTAAAAAGGTCCGAATAAAATTACCCAATCCATATTTAAAAAATACATTCGCAAAAAGTCATTTTTTTTACCAAAAAAACCTTACCTGGTGGGAGGGGTAAGGACTTAAGTTATAGTCAAGAATGCAGGTCCAATTAGCTTACCCCCATACTTTTAAAACCAATTAGCACTGATAAATAACAAAATGCACATTTTCCATTCCATTTCAATCCTTAGTGAGGTACTTATTGGATCTATACATTTGTAGTGAGACCAATCTGTAAACGTTATTTTAGATTTCTTCTAATAATAATGGTAAATACTTATATTTACTATTAAATTTTTGCAGTTTTTTTATGCATGCATATATATTATTTATTATATTTTTGGAAATTCATATACTGTATATAAGATAGTTTTATATATACATGTATTTCAAATAAACTAAATTCGTCCATCATTCGGTTCATTATCTAGTTTCGCTAAGAAACGAATACAAATATTCGTTTCTAAAATTTTGTTCGTTCCTAATGCATCCGGTAACACCAATCAGCTGTCAGTTTATACGCGAATATTCTCGATTTTCATTTTGCCTGTCAACAGCTACACGGAACGTGATTTAATATAAAATTACTCTGCCTCTTAATTTCGCTGAACCAACTGCTCGGAGAAATTTTTTTAACGTTATACTGAACAAATATTTAGTGTTTAACTAATTTAGTAAATTATTTAGTAAAAAATAAAAAAAATGGCAAAGTGGGGTGAAGGTGATCCACGTTGGATTGTTGAGGAACGTCCGGACGCAACGAATGTCAACAATTGGCATTGGACGGAAAAAAACGCTACACCTTGGTCCAAGGACCGTTTGGCACAATTATTTAAAGGACTTAAGATTGGTAAATATTTTGCAAATGCACTTTAATTCAAAAACTTACAGCGGAAAATATTTGAAAATTACTAATTGCTTGTTGCAGAAAAGGATGGCATCGAATGTATTGTAGATAATGTTGACGATTGTACTGGTGAAGCTACAGTTAACAATCGCAAAGGGAAACTTATATTTTTCTATGAATGGAAATTGGTACTTAAATGGACTGGAAAATTATTGAATAATAGCAATTTAGAGCATAAAGGTAAAATAACTGTACCGAATTTGTCCGAAGAAAACGATTTAGATGATATAGAGATAACCATTACCATTGACGAGTCCAATGATGAATCGGAAACTCTGAAACAGTTCATGTATAATATTGGACGAGACGTTGTACGGAAACAAATCGCTTTGTACATCAAGGAATTGAAAGAGGAATATTCCAAAAATCTAATACTTCCCAAGAAGGGCGAAGAAAATACTGTAGTCTCCCCAAAGATTAAACAAGCCGGTTCCAGTATCGCAGCGGAAGCTAATTTATCGAATAGTGCAAATACAGTGAAGGCCAGTGATAAATCAGGGAATAATGTTGGCTGTAAGTTAGACGTAAGGACATTAAGAATGGCTGTTGAGTTCAATTGCAGTGCGAACGATTTATATAATGCCTTGACAAAAGAGGATATGTTAACTGCTTTCACCCGTGCACCAGTTAAAGTAATGCCAACGCGCGGTGGCGAGTAAGTGTTATGTTAAAGATGTATGTATAAGTATATTTATTACATATATAACTTGTAGATTCGTTTTGTATGGCGGTAATGTGCTGGGTAAGTTCGAAGAACTGGTGCCAGAAAAGAAGATTCAACAAACTTGGCGCCTTAAAAACTGGCCGTCAGGTCACTACTCCCAGGTTGTGATAGACTTGGAGGAGACGGTTAGTAATCTTTTTTTGATATTTATTTGGTTGACTTGATAACAAAGTTTTCCTCTTTCATATGCAGAAAAACAACACCCAATTGAAGCTAACACAAACTGGCATTCCTGCGTCCGAATATGATGCTATGACCACAAACTGGCACCGATACTACTGGGAGAGCATGAAGCAAACGTTTGGCTTCGGCTTATCTATATCGGGTTTATGGTAAAACTAGTTAGTTGTGTTAGGCGTTGAGTAGTAAAATAAAATATCATGTAAACAAAAACCTCATTGCCCATAGACGTTTATATATATGACTATGTATATTGAATGAGCAACAACAAAAAACAAACACAACAAAGAGCTGCACTTTATAGGTTATTTAATTATTTTCCGTTTAGAATTTATTTATATACGCTTTAAGAACAGCCAAGTTTCGCGTGCGCTTGGTGATTGCTTCAACTAGTTACATCTGATCGTCTCTTTTCTTACGCAAAATAAAAAAACAACAATGAGGAAAATTGCTTAATCTTTGGATAAAAAAAGTTGGAACAAAGTAATGAAATCAATGTATATTTTAATTTGGGCACACATGTATTAAATATCTCGAGTTGTTTATTTTTCATTTTAGAAATTAGATTGTCGATGTAATTTCTTAAAAACAAAGTCGCAAATAAACGAAAGATCTGGCCACAGTTTGAAGGCAAATATTAATTGAGTTTATATTTAATATTGGGTGGTCAAAAAAGTCTTTTGTCAATTGATGAAATCGTATATCTCCAGCGCTACCCATCATTATGTCATACCATATGGTGTTGGAAAGGTGAGATATTAAGCTTCGTTTAACCAAAAAAAAAAAATTAAATTGGAGGAAGTTGAAAAAGAGAGAGAGAAAAAATAAGTGAAAATAATGGGTGGGTTTGACGTGATGATTATTGTCGAAAATAATAATAATATAAAAATTTGAAAAACGCGTTGTTAGGAAAAGCGCATCGATCGTTCCCAAAATGTTCGGCTCTATGTAATGGAACGAACCCGGATTTTTAGCCAACCGAAGACTGTTGTTGTAGCGACAGAAAACATACCATAAGTAATTTCGAGGAAGACGGTCTGGTGGACAGTCCTTGGCTGGATAAAAATTCGGGTTCGCTCCAGTTACTTAGACCGGACTGCCGTGGAAACGACTGTCAACTCTGCTGCATTGCTCCAAATTACTATTGACCTGCTTTTTGCCGTCACAGCAACAACAATATAAGTACATATGTATGTATATCTCTTTCTGTACTGAAATTGTATAGCTTGAAAAGCGTTGAGTTTTTGAAATTTAAAAAATAAAAAACATTTTCGAAAATTAAAAATTATAATTGAAATTTAAAAAATTAAAAACGCTATTGAAAACAAAAAATTATAATTGTTATTAAAAAAATAAATACCGTTCCGTTAAACATTTGTCGGTATGGCAACATTTTCGAAAATTCAAATACTGTGCCTTTACACCGTCTAACATTGTAAACAGCCTAAATGTATACTACCCAATAGTCCGCTGCTCAATACATTACAAGTACAACTACATTGGAGAAACAATGAGCGCTCACAACGTGTCGTTCCGCCACCTTGCTGCAGTTGTGTGTGTCTGTATTCATTCATTCATTCATTAAGTTAACATAACCACCATCCCAATCATACACAACACACACATCAAACACAAACAAATGCTTCAAGATTTCGGCGCTCCAGTGAGGACAGAGCAACAGAATGCGAGAGAGCAAAATCAACATCACAATAGATACATAGTTGTGTATGAAATTCCAATGGACACTTGCCACCATTTCGGATGGGTGTACTAGTGGCAAGTACGCGAATTAAGCCAGTACACAGCATCCTGATTTGATTTGAGAGCGGCAGCGAGAGCGCGACAGCAGCGAGAGCGTGTACAATTGAAAGACTAAAGACTGATTACTTGCTCCGTTGGTGGTACACATTCAGTCCCGGATGAGATTTGAAGCAATAAACTTGAGTTTTATAATAAGCGTGTATACATTTAGGCGTATCAACACTTACTTACCCACTCACCTATTTTCTTATATCATATTAAGTGCATAAAATGTGATTTAAATAAATTAAGTAAAAAAAATATATATAAAATAAGTATTAGTTTATAATGAATAACTGTAATCAAAAGCATACACACATGCGTGTGATGAAAGCGTCGCTGTGAAGTAAGTGAAAATTGTGTGTGGAAAAAAGTGTGTTTAGAAACTGCTCCGATTGTTGAGCATAAAAGGCAGAAAAATAAGGATACTCACAGCCAAGCCTGTGAGGCAGTTTAGTTGAATTAATGTCGCGGTGGTTGTGTGTGTGACACACACATGCACAGAGTGTTATGTTATGTATGCGCATATGTAGAGCTGTGCAACGGCGAGGATGTGGATTAGCAGCGGATTTGTGAACGGAAAATTGGAAAATGTAATTACAAAAATTTTATGCTAAAATTTAATAAAACAAAGTGCAAGAATAAATATTTTCATAAATGTGCCAATGTGCGTGTGTGCCAAGGTGCGTGTATATGTGTGTGGGTGGGGTGAAGTGGTTGAAAGTGTGAAAAAGTGGAAGATCCATTTAGCCAAAGCATACATTTATACATTTTTTTTATTTACATATGCATTTGTGTGTGTGTTTGTGCGTTGCACTAGCACAGCATATTTTCAGCAGAAGCAACGATATCAACTAATGCAAAGCATCTAGTTGGCTATTAGGGAGCGGCAACTGTTGTAGGCAGCGCAAGCAAGTGTATGTGAATTCTAAACGCACACACATACAAACATATACTTCCATACATACAAACATACAAACATATACATACATTCATACATACATACAATGTACAAACATACATACATATGAACACGGAAACCTACACATACATACTTGCAGTTGCTTTTAAGACGCCAGCATATGTGTGCAGCGCTGTTGCTGTAGTTTTGGTTGGTGTTTTCGCTGTTGAAGGGCTGCTGTTCCTGCTTCCACTGTGCTGCTGCCGTTGATGTGGTGTTATACTCGTCGATAACAGGGAACATACGTACAGCTGTTATAAGTCAGCGCACATATAGACACATATACTCTACATATACATATGTATGTATATGTATGTATATATGTATACACAGATATGTATAAATATTAGGGTGTGCGTTATTACCCAAATTAATCTTTTTTTGCAAAAGCAAAAAATAAAACAAAATTAACTAACATAAACAAGCTCTTTATTATCAATTTTAACCGCGGCTAAGCTTTTCCTTTAGATTTAATATGAAATGTTTGTAACCTTTTGCATTAAGTTGCAAGTATACCCACAACTTTGAAAAGTGGTTATTCTATTATAAAACTGAACGCTCTACAAAAATTTTTCTATAAAATCATTATTTTCAAATGCCCAATGTGCTGAGCATTCACTCTCTATTGCCTTATTAACAAAATGTTGCGCATACGATATGGTGTACTATATGAATGTAGTACACTTTATGTATAACTTTAACTGCATATAACTGTTAAATTTTCAACTTGTGTTTGTGGAAAAAATCATTTAGACTTTGTAGTGGAGTAATCGGTTTTTTGTTGTAGGTTTAATTGGTCAATGTAGAATATTAAAAAATCCGTGTTAAATACATAGGAAGTGTAAAACGATTTACCCATGCTTAAAACCGATTTAAACACGCTTTAAATTGAAAACAACAAAAAAATTAACTTCGGTTTCACGGCAGTTCATATACTTTTAGAAACAAAAAGTTTTCCATACAAAAAATTGGTTTCCATCGTTCATTTTGTATGGCAGCCATATGATACAGTATCCGATCTGGAAAATTTCTTCAGATATTTTAGCGTTGCCTTGGAAAATAATCCATGTCAAATTTCGTGAAAATATATCTTCACAAGAAAAAAATTTCCATACAATAACCTGATGTTTATTGTGCAGTTTGTATGGCAGCTATATGTTATAGTGGTCCCATCTGGAAAATGTCTACAGATATTTTAGCGTTACGTTAGAAAATAATCTATACCAAAATGAAAAAGTTTTCCATACAAGCACTTTATTCAGATCGTTCAGTTTGTATGGCAGCTATATGCTAAAGTTATCCGTTATCGGCGGTTCCGACAAATAAGCAGCTGCTTTGGAAGAAAGGAACGTGCGCAAAATTTCATAACGATATTTCAAAAATTGAGGGACTAGTTTGAATTTATACAGACAGACTCCGCTTCTTTGGTTGATCATTCACACATGTACATACATATGTATTTAGACCTTATTGGTTGCCTTCTGGGTGGTAAAAGCCTCGTGGCAAGATTAATATACCCTGTTCAGAATATAATAAAGAGCCTTTTACTTTATATGTCTTTTCAAGCCAAAAACTGCATTCTACAGTAGGTGTTTGCAAAGAAAAAAAACTTGAAAAATAACGGTCACGACAATACTTATCTACATATACAAGTGCTAAAACATACAGATGCTATATTTTTGTATTGTTAAACGTTCTAGGTGTATGTATGTATGCGCTATTACATACAGATTTCTGTTTATTTGCGCGCCTGCGTGCGTGCGTGTGCGTGTATAGGTGTTTCTCTGCGTGTGTGTTTAAGTGCTTTTCCAGTGCTCTCATTTTGATTAACTTTGTGAATTAGTAAAGTGTGGTGACGGGCTAGTACAATGGCAGTTGTAACAACAACAACAATAACAAAAGCAACAACAGCAATGACAACAATAATGCCAACAAAAGCAACTGCAAATAATAAGAAAACAATAAAACAATAACAATAGCAAAATAGCACTTAAAGCCACCGCAATATCAACAGCATATATTAAGAATCGTACAACAACAAAAATAATTATAATAACAATAACAACAACTATTGTATTGTATTATCGCCCAACAACAGCAACAACGTCAACCGCAAACAAAATAAACAATCATTCGCATCCACATCCGCGTACATAGACGCACACACACAATACATACAAACATGCGTATGTATGTACATACATCAGCTATATGTATATGCATGTATGTATGTATGTCATTTGTTGAGACGTGAAATTGCCCGTATGACAGCCAGCTTGACAGTGTGGCAGTAGGACACAAGACAGGAACTCCTTTATTTGCATGTAAAATGAACTGTCAAACTGTGGCGCTAACAAAAGCGGCAATGCGACGAGTTCGCATGAGTAACGACGACCACGACGACGACGACAGCTACACAAACGATAAGCAGCGGTATAACAACAACGGCCAATTGCAGACAAAAGTATTGACTGGAGCAGCAGCAGCAGCCGAAGTAGAGGCAGTGGCAACGCCAGCACGCACAATCATAAACACAATGCGGTAAGACCCCCTAACTATGTATGCGAGAGTAAATCGAACAAATCAGACATTTGTATTGAATATTAACAGCTATGAAATGTGTTACACTCACCTATACATATGTATGGACTTACATATAGTACATATATACATATATGTCAATATTTACATGCTGAGATGCATGCGCGCAGGCAGTGTGCCTCTTTGTATGCTATTAAAAATGCATTAGTGGCAGTATCATGCGTTCTGGGTGAGGCAGGCATAACTTCGAGAGATTAGTGTGCAAAATATAGATTTGATAAGAAGTACGGCCTGGGTTTGGCAGTCAGTGAAAAGTGATAACATTAATTTAAAAAAATAGTTCACAATATTTGTATGACAGCTTTATGCTATAGTGATCCGCTCTAAGAAATTCCTTCGGATATTGCATTATTGTCTCAGATAGTAAGTTGTGCCAAATTTCGTGAAGATATCTTGTCAAATAAAAAAGTTTTTCTACAAGAATTCGAATTTAATCGGTCGGTTTGTATGACAGCTATAGACTATAGCGGTCCGATCTGAACAATTTATTTATAGATTGTAGCATTGCCTTATACAATAATCTGTGCCGAATTTCGTGAAAATATCCCATGAGATAAAAAAGTTTATCATACGAGGACCTGAGTTTGAACGATCACTTTGTATGGCAGCTATATGCTATAATGCGCCGATCTGACCAATTTATTCGAAGATTGTTAGAGTGGTATTGGACAATAATCTGTGTTAAATTTCGTAAAGGTGTCCTGTCAAATAAAAAAGTTTTCCATACAAGCATTTGATTCCGATCATTCAGTTTGTATGGCAGCTATATGCTATAATGATCCAATAACGACGATTCCGACAAATAAGCAGCTTCTTGAAAAGAGAAGGATGTGTGCAAATTTTCATATCGATATCTCAAAAACTAATGGACTGGTACGCATATACATGTACAGACTTACAGACGGGTACTAAATATACCCTGTACGGTGTATAAAGAATTTAGATACAATCGGCTCTCTTTTAATGGCTCTGAGCCACACCATTTGACAAAACTAATTGCAAAATCATAAAACCAACTTAAACTTCTACATGCAATCCGTGTTATTCCCATTTATATAACATGTTGTTTTGTTCTTGCTGAGGTTGTGCCGACATGAGATATACCCTAGTAAGCATCTGATTAAATGTAAGCTACACGAAAGTATAGCTAAAGCCTAAAATAAGTGTGCATGATGTTGTTGTAGCGACAGAAAACATCCCTGAAGTAAATTCCGTTCCCATGACAGTCGAGTCTACCGTAACGGACCCGGATTTTTTATCCGGTCAAGGACTGTCAAGTCGGCAGAATTCAGCCATTACAACAATAACAACATCCCTGAATTAATTTGGAAGAATGCTGCTGAGTTTACAGTCCTTGGCCGGCTAAAAATCCGGTTCTTCGGTTAGGTAGATCCGACAGTCGTGGGAACGAAGTAAGCGGCGCTTAAATTGTTCTAAAAAGACGTGAGTCTCTGCAAAAATATCGTGGAGACCTGATTTCGATTCAATTTTTGTACAGAATTCAAAACACTGATTCAGCACCTGAGACTTCAACTTCGACCGAGAAAATGATTTACTTTGTGCCGACTATTTTTGATCTGACCCTTCCAAAATGGTTCCTGTAGTGCTTTGTCCAAATAAGAAGCTTGTGAGATTGTTTAAAGGAGGGGATACCTTTAGTACCGCCAAAAAAGGTAATTTTTTCCAATTTTATTATGAAAAATGAAAAACAAATCACATTCGATTTTTTTTGCATATATGTACATATATTAAGAGGTATTATTGAACTACAAAATAAAAATTATTTTACGTCAAAAAAAAAAACAAACATATCGGAAAGCTAGGCTTCTTATCCGAAACGAAAAAAGTAAATTTTTTTTATCTGGAAGCTTTTATCAAATGCATGAAACTCTCTGTATAGATTCTTCGCTTATGAATGCCGCAAAACTATAGCTGTTAGTTTCTATAATTTCAAAAAACTCTTCATTAGTATGCCTAGAAACACAGCATCCAACCATTCGGTGGTAATATATATTTCTGAACAGCTCGTTCTATAGAATATGCCAAAATTAGTATTAGAATTTGTTCAAATATCTTGAAACATGCTTCTCAGGGACAATGCCGAGATAATACAAAACATATAGTCACCGAAAAAAATATCAATCATATGCATTTTCATAGCATTCTACGCACGCACGCAGAAATAAATGCAGGCATTGATAAAATAGTGTTTCTTTCACTAATATACCGTTAACCAAATATATAAACCCAAAAAAAAAAATAATTGATAACATAAAAACATATATGCACATGCATTGAGTTGCACAATCAAAACAACTCCATTCTTCATTACATACAAATATACACAAATACACATTAGGGTAGGTTAGAAACTATTTTTTTGTTTGCTACTCCGAAATATTGACTGATAGACACCTCTAAGAAGGGCTATTTTTTACAAATATATGTACACAAATGCACATTAGGGTGGGTTCAAAAACACCGATCTTTTTCATTTGGTAACCTGATTAATTGGCTGATAGACACCTCCAAAAAAGGCTAAATAATATAATATATACAAATTTACAAAAATGCACATTAGGGTGGGTAAAAAAAAATTAATGTTTTTATTTAGTACTCTGAAAAATTGCATGAAAGACACCTCTAAGAAAAGCTATGTACTTTATTATACGAATGTGAATGAAATACTGGATTAACACATCTAAGAAAGACTCTTTAAGTACATATGTGCTCTTCATTGTAACTAGGCGGAGGAGTTTTCCTAACGATTTCCTATTTTTCTTATTATAAGAGAGAATTTGTATTTCGTTTCCAGCTATTTGAAAAAATATTTTGTGTTGTGTATTTTGTAGGAAGTTGAATACTTTTCAAAAGGTTTAAAATTATTTTTTTTTTGTAAACGTAACCATTTAAATGATATTAACGGTTAAAGTTTGATTATTTTAAAGAAAATATTTTTCTTTCTTATAACCCAACACAAAAAAAAATTATGAATAGAAAAACTTCTAGTTTTGTAAGAAATTTACTACGAAGTAAAATAATTTTGTTAACCTAACGGTTGAACGTATCACCTAAAACTAAGCGAGATAGACATAAGGTTATATATGCATACATACATACATATATATAAAAATGATTACGATGACTAACGATGAAAAGTTGAAATCAGGATGACTATCCGTCTGTCCGTCCGTGTAAACTGTAACTTGAGGATATCCTAATGAAACTTGGTAAATATATTCCTTGGCAAAAAGATAAGAACGAGTTCGTAGATGGGCCAAAAATTGTCCAAATCCAACCAAAACTGTTCAACCCCCTTGGTACGGAATATTTGGGCATCAGTACCTATAGTCGACTTTTGACCGCAATATGTTCAATGTGTCACATATATAATTGAAATTCAGAGAAAATTCTTCCCTGATAATAGTGTGTTTGTGTGTCAAAAATGGGTTGAATCGGGTCAATACTTCCCTTATCTCCCATATGCCTATTACAACTATTTCGAACTCCCGGGTGACTTTATACCGCATATATCGGCCAATATGTTATCTCAATAAAAATGAGAGAGTGTGTTTTACTTTCAACAGTCTATCTTTGTGCTTAAAATAGATAAAATTAGGCAAAAACTTGGCCATATAACTAATATAAGGTTTTTCGAACAATCGGCTGACTTCTCAATATGATTGATGATTGTATGTGAAGTACTTAATGACATCTAAGGAACATTTTTTTCTGACCCATCCTAATATGCACACATTTAGTAAGATAAGTTAGATTTAAAAATTGTATAATAGCAAACTAACAACAGAGTAAAGCTTAGAATGCATTAATTCTCACTCAATATAAGTTTTTAATACTCGCCACCATCGGTAAGGTATTAATGAAACTGTATAGAGTGCAATTAGAGTTGCTATATTCCACGACAGTATCGCATTATATACTCCACTGGACCAACTTTAGATCGCTGCGATGCAAAAGCTATAATATATCCAAAATATGTTGGTCTCTATGTCACTGAAACGCTAATGCTTCACGGATTTTGGAACCAGCAACTCTGAAGAAAATCCTCTTGCCCTGAGTTTGATATTGACATTTGCAGCGATCAATAGCATAAACTCAGTATTAGATATCGTGTCTGCTTTGTTTTCTACATTTTCTATAGATATATTTGCATAATACATGTCAGTCATTTAAACTAGACACGTATATCAGCTGTTCATGCAACATCCGGCATAGTTGCAACTGCCGCTTACACCAACGAATCGATCAACATATCGGACGTGTTGAATTGGAAGTGAAACTTCCGTCATCCATTCATTGCGTTGAGCAATGCTAGTACTTCTACTTATTACAGTTATTACAGGTACTTGATTTTGTGTGGCATCGGCATTAGGTGGGCGGTGCATTCAAATCTTGAATTTTTTTCAACTTCGCTTGAATGCAATAAAAGATTTCAATTGATAAGAAAGTTGTATACCGTTTATTTTACTCCAGATATTTATTTTATACCACTTTATTCGATTCGCTTTCTCATTTTTACTGAGATAACTCACATATTGGCCGATATATGCGGTATAAAGTAAGCCGGAAAATCAAAAATTTATAACTGGTATATGGGGACTAAGAGAAGTATTGACCCGATTCAACCCATTTTTGACAACATATATACTATTATGAGGCACAATTTTTATCTGAATTTCAATTATATATCTTACACATTAACCAATATTAGGGGTCAAAAGTCAACTATTGCTACTGTCCACATATACGGTACGGTTGAAAAAGTCGATGAAATTATGGATCGTCACATCAGCAGCCATGACATCACTAAGGAACTTAACATTCATTCAACATCAAACGGTTTTCAACTATTTAGAAAAGGCGGACTACAAAAAGGAGCACGTTGTTTGAGTACCAAATAAATTGTCTGTAAAAAGTCGAATGGACCGAATTGACATATGCGATTCTTTGCTGAAACGAACCATTTCTGAAACGAATGGTAACAAGAGACAAAAAGTGTATCAAATACGATAATAATGTGCGAAAAAGATCATGGTTCTAGCGTGGTGAAACTCAACAAATGGTCGCCAAGCCAGGATTGACGCCTCGAAAGGAAAAATGATTTCATCTTCCATCAGGACAACGCTAGACCACACACATCTTTGATGACTCGGCAAAAACTGAGAGAGCTTGGCTGGGAAGTTTTGATGCAACCACCATATATGTAGCCCTGACCCTGCATTAACGGACTACCATTTGTTTCGGTCAATGCAGGACTCCAATAGTGGAGTAAAGTTGGCTTCAAGAGAAGCCTGTGAAAATTACTTGTGGAAATTTTTCGCCGAGAAACCAGAAAAGTTTTACACTAACGGAATAATGTCTCTAGCGGAAAATGGTACAAAATGGTCGACCAAAATGGGACATATTTGGTACATTAAAGTTCATTATAAATATAAAAAAAAATTGAAGTTTGATTAGAAATACGAAAATACTTTTTCGACTATCCTATATACACATGCATATTTAACATACATATGTATATATTTTCATATAATTTACTCATACAATGCCTCTTATGCTTCTTTGCAGATCCAGTTAATGGGTAACACATTCGTACGTTTTCGTAATACATTCGTTTTGCACGAAGTTTAATCATCTGGGTACTTGGCAACAAAAGCTTTAATTAAAGAATAACAGCAATACATATGTATATTTGCACAAAACTATCAGTGAAATAATTAAAACTAAACAAGCAAACAAAGAAACGAAAAACCAAGAAGTAAAAACTTAACAAACAACAGAAAAAACGAAAGCAAAAACCAAAAAGGAAAATTGTAATTGTAACTAAGGAAAAAAAACACATAAGACAACAACAACAACAAATCAAAATGGGTCCACTATTCTTTGCACGTCTGGCAATGCCGGCGCACGGGCCGCCAAGCATATTGGAACCGCTGGCACCGTCATTCCGCACAACGACAACATCGACGACGACGACCACAACAACAACTACAACAACCACAACAACATTAGCGCCATCTGTATTCACCGCTATGTTGGACAATGTGACCACAGTGATTATCTTAGATAATGAAATAGCACAAAATCAAACAAACGCCACCGGCATCTACGGCCCAAAGGGACCCAGCTACTCTATCTCATCAATGGTGTTGATGGGCTTAATTGCCGCCATACTCAGCTTGCTGACGGTAGCGGGTAATGTTATGGTTATGATCTCATTCAAAATCGACAAACAACTACAAACAATCAGTAATTACTTTCTCTTCTCATTGGCCATTGCCGATTTCGCCATCGGCCTCATATCGATGCCACTGTTTGCGGTCACCACCATACTCGGCTATTGGCCGTTGGGTCCACATATCTGCGATACATGGCTCGCACTGGATTATCTCGCGTCGAATGCATCCGTGCTGAATTTGTTGATCATCAGTTTTGATCGTTATTTTAGCGTTACACGACCCTTGACATATCGCGCTAAACGTACCACCAATCGGGCGGCGGTCATGATTGGCGCCGCTTGGGGCGTAAGTCTGCTGTTGTGGCCGCCGTGGATTTACAGTTGGCCATATATTGAGGGGCAGCGCACGGTGCCGCAATACGAGTGCTATATACAGTTTATCGAGACGAATCAGTACATCACGTTTGGCACAGCGTTGGCGGCCTTTTATTTTCCGGTAACGATTATGTGTGTGCTGTACTATCGCATTTGGCGTGAGACTAAGAAGCGTCAGAAGGATTTGCCCAATCTGCAGGCGGGCAAGAAGGACTCGTCAAAGCGATCGAACTCGAGGTAAGCGCTGCATGCTTCTACCTTTCTACCATATGGTAAAAGTGTATAATTTCTCATTTGTTTGCAGTGACGAGAATACTGCTGTCAATCACACGGGCATGCTGCCCTTTGGCAATGCTGGTGATGGCCATGATTGGCGGCGGCCCCGCTCCGAATCCTCCGCCGATGCTGAGAGTGTTTATATGACCAATGTGGTCATTGATACCGGTTATCATGGTCTACATTCACGCAGATCAAGTGTAAGTATTGTCTGTATAGAAAATTTGCTTTAAGCAACTTTTATTTTCAAAAAGTTCTTTTTTTATTTACAATCGACATTAACAATCTCAAATTGTTCAGTCTGTACGACATCTATATTTAATAGTGGTTCGATCTGAACAATTTTTTCAGATATTGCATTATTGCTTTGGACACAACCCAAGCCAAAATTTTGAAAGATATATCGTCAATTGACAAAACTTTCCGTACAAACAATTCATTCCGATCATCCAGTTTGTATGGCAGCTATATGCTATAGTAGTCTGATCTGAATAATTTCTTCGTATACTATAGCTGCCAAATTTCGTGGAGATATCTCCTCAAATAAAAAAGCTTTCCATACAAGAACTTGATTTTTATCGGGCAGTTTGTATGGCAGCTACATGCTATAGTAGTCCGATCTGAATAATTTCTTCGTACTATGTTGTAGCTTTGGCTTGGTCGTGTCGAATTTCGTGAAAATATCTCGTCAAATGAAGAAGCTTCCCATACAAGCATTTTATTCCGATCGTTCAGTTTGTATGACAGCTATAGGTCATAGTGCTCCGATATCGGAAGTTCTGACAAATGAGCAGCTTCTTTAGGAGTAAACAATATGTGCAAAATTTCAGATCAATATCACAAAAATTGAGGGACTAGTTCGCGTATATACAGACAAACGGGCATGGCTAAATCGACTCAGCTCGTCACCCTGACCATTTATATATACTTTATGAAGTGTCCGACGCTTCATTCTGGGTGGCTTTGATATACCTTGTGCAGGGTATACAATTTTCGAATTCAAACGTATTAAGGAACTGTCAAAATCTCCTTAAAAATGTCTTTTTAGAAAAATGAAGTCTACATTTAGGATGACAATGAAGTGACAAGCTAGTATAGAGAATAAAATTTAAAAAACATAAAGAAATTTACTGTATAATTGCTTCGTCTTGACAGAAACGAATGTTATAAGTAAACTGCATTCATTATAGCCTACATTTAGGCTAAAATTAGTAATATTGCTCTCGGCGTCCTAAAATGAGCGAAAATTTTATAATTTTGTAAAAATTGTCTTTACTATATATTCTTGTTACCAGTATAACAATTAAATTGTTTTAAAAATTATTTTAGAATCTTAAAAAATATATATCTATTTGATAATTTTTTCATATATTTAAATTTTAACATTTTAAATTTATTTGCTATTTTTTTTATGTTTGTATTTCACCATTATTTTAATATATTTATTTATTTTTATTAATTTTAATTTGTTGTTTGGTATATATATTATATATATGTATATTTTTTTAATATACATATGTATGTACATATTTAATTTTTTTTTAATATTTTTTGTTTTTTTTTTAATTTTTGTTGTTTTTTTTTTAATTTTTTGTAAACATTTTACTATTATAGTAACCTTTTTCCTAACAGATCAAAAGCACCAATACCATCAAAAAATCATATTCTTGCTTTGGTGGCATTAAGGAATGGTGCATTGCGTGGTGGCATTCTGGACGTGAAGACTCCGATGATTTCCCTTATGAGCTCGAGGAACCTTCGGATTATGGGTAAGTTTAAAAATTTCCATTTTTATTGTTTAAATTGACTTAAAATTACAAAATACCGGATTTTCATTTAAAAAAATCTTAGCGTTATTTTAGGCGCTGATGCTACATTACAAGAATAAATTGAAAAACGGTATTTTTTATATACGTTTTTATTATTTGCATAATTTTAGGTGTTAAACAGTTTTATTATCATCAGAAATGCTGTCCAACAGAAAAGAAGAAGAAAAAAATATTGCATAATCGAAAAACGATAATTTTTATGATTTTACATAATTTTAGGCGCTGATGCTAGCCATTAATATTAATTAATTAAATATTTATTAGTATTAGAAATATTTTCCAAAATGATTAAATCGAAAAACCGGATTTTTATATATGTAAATTTTTATTGTTTGCAAGGTTTTAGGTTTTGGGTAATTTTTTTTATCACCAGAAATGCCGTCCAACAGGTATTATATTGTAAATTAATGGAAAAACGCTATTTTTTATAAAAAAAAACTCTTTCCTTTGCATAATTTAAGCGCTGGCGTTAGTCATAAATATTTATTGTTTTAGAAATTTTGTGCAACATGATTAAAGAGAAAAACGGTATTTTTTATATAAATTTTTTTCATTTGCGTAATTTTAGGCGCTGGCGCTAGCCCTTAATGTGTTTTAATTATTTATAATTTTTTTAATTTATTATTATTAGATTGTGCAATAACATTGTACGGTTTCTTAATCCTTTTAGCTGCACCTCCGTGAGCGTGGTACGCGACAACTATTCACTAGGCGGCAGCGCCTGTGGCGTACGTCCTCCAAGTATACTACTACCCGATGTCTCACCCACACCACTACGCCCGCCCTTGACACCACTCTCGCAACTGCAAGAGATCTCCTCGGCATCGGGTGCACGCGATTCACGCTCCTTACCCGGCAATAATCGCATCAGTTCACGGTCGGTAAGTCAAGATTCCGTATATACAATACTAATACGGCTACCCTCGGATGGGGCTAGCGCCAATAACGGGCCGGAAGCGCCATCTATCAAAATGATACACGAAGACGTATCGCTACCGATCATAAGCGCAGCACCGCCACCACGACGACCACTCTCATCACGTGATTCCGAATACAGTTTACCGCTGGGCAGACGCATGTCTCACGTCTCACACGATGTACGCATACCGCTCAATGCGAAGGTAATACCCAGACAATTGGTCAAACATGTGCATGCCACGTCGCGTGTCGTCGCCAAAAAGAAGAAGAAGTCGCAAGAGAAGCGTCAAGAATCGAAAGCGGCCAAAACGCTATCGGCCATACTCTTGAGTTTCATCATCACCTGGACACCATACAATATACTGGTGCTAATCAAACCGCTGACCACATGCTCCGATTGCATACCGAATGAATTGTGGCAATTCTTTTATGCGCTCTGTTACATCAACTCGACCATAAATCCAGTTTGCTATGCGCTGTGCAATGCATCCTTCCGCAAGACCTATATACGCATACTCACCTGCAAGTGGCACACACGCAATAGGGAGGGTATGACGCGTGGCGTGTACAACTGAGTAAGGCCTATGGAGGGGACGATTATGCGTCGCCGTGAGGGCAATGCGGGCCTCTTCGAATTGAAGCAGAATCCTAAGTCTAATACATAATGAAAGTGCAAGCGTATGCCATAAACCAAGCGCTGGCTTGGCGCTCGGTGCGGTACGTTGCGTTGCGGCACGTGTGAAGCTAACGGTTTTCGTTGCTTTAGCTGGCGGGAAATCTGCATGAACATTGTGTATGTAGCATACTATTTGTATATTAGCGTTTATATGTTTCAGTAATGTGGTTTAGATATTGTCTTTACATATATTAACAATAGCAGTACATAGATATACTATATTGGTAAACACATGCATACATACTCACACATGCGTATATACTACATACATAGGTATAAAGTGGGTTCAGTTGGTTTCCGGTTTGTTGGAACTGCACACGTACTTGCAACATGTACATACATATGTACATATGTATGTGTGTGGTATTGAAGCAGGGTTGCGAATTTTTAATTAAAAATTTTGGGCTGAAAGCGGAATTTTCTAATTTTAATTACGATTTTGGTATTCAAAATTGAAAATTTTTTTAATAAAAAAAATAAATTATGAAAAATTTAAAATTCAATTGTAAATTATTTTTAAATTCAAAAAAAAACTTAATTATGAAAAATTCAATTGAAATACAGTAATGAAAAATTTAATTAAATTATCAAAAATGTAAAATTTAATTTAATTATGAAAATTTTTAAATTGAATTATTCTTAAATCAAAAAGAACTAAATTTTGAAAAATTTAATTTTTAATTATTATTAAATTAAAAAATTTAATTTTTAAACATTGAAAATTAAATGCAAAAGCGTTACAAAAAATTTAAAATTAAAGTATTTTTAAATTAATTAATTTATGCAATTAAATTTAAAAAAAAATTAATTGTTGTAAAACTTAATTTTTAATTACAAAAACGGAATAAAATTTTTTTTTAATTTAATAATTTTTGTAATTTTTTTTCAATCCGGTATTTGAGCTTAAATTTGTATACCCTGAACAGGGTATTGTACAGTTTGCCACGAGGCTTGTAACCTTATAAATTTTTTTAAGATTAAACAAATTTTGCAATTAAATTAAAAAATAAATAAATTACTAAAAAACCGAATTAAAAGTCCTAAACAGAGTACTATTAAGTCTGATACAAAGTTTGTAACCTTATAAAGTTTATTTTCAATAAATAATTTTGCAATTAAATTAAAAAAATTAAATTCAAAAAATTTTAAAATTAATTAATAAAATTATTAAAAATTGATTAATTAAATTATTAAAAATTGATAATTTAATTTTTTATTACGAAAAAGGTACTAAACGTTGAAAATCTTAATTCTTAGTTGAAAAACGAAATTAAAAATTTTTAATTTAATAATTTTTGAAAATTTAATTTAAAAAATTACAATTATTATTAGCATTGTTGATAATTTAATTTTTTATTGCAAAAATGAAATTGAAAGTTGAAAATTTACTTTTTTTGAATGCAAAAATGTTTGCACAACAAAATTTAATTTTTTTTCAGTACGGTTTTTGGGAATAAATTTGTATACCCATAACCGGGTATTATTAAGATTGCGACGTAGTTTTTAGCACTCAAACGGAAACGTCGTGGTATACCGTATAGCTGCCATACAAACTGAATGATATAAAGTTCTTGTATGGAAAACTTTTTCCTTTGAAATGACATTTTCGTGATTTTTTTAGCATTATTTGCAACTTTGTATAAAAGTATATATACACATACATATGTGTATGTGTGCACGTACTCGCGCTCCAACTTATCGTATATACAATATATATAAACATTTATATATATTTAAAGACATATATACATATGTGTATTGTATCAACTATATTATAAATTGTTTTTATTTGGCACCAACAACAATGAAAAAACAAAACCAAAAACATAAAAAATTAAACCAATATAACATTTAACCTAAGGACCTAAGTAAGGATAATTGTGTTATCTGGAAAGACTTGATTCCTTTATTTTTGTGTATATTTTGTTATAAGTATTCGCGCAATAGGAAACAATTTTATACCGCCAACGTACTGATTTTTTAATAAATACTCGTAAATATATGTAATTGAAAAAATATACATATATACATATACATATATGTATAAAGTTTAGCGTAATTCCTAGAACAATAAAATACTACAAAAAATATAAACAAATTACTAACACAAACATACATACATACATATATATATAAATTTAATAAACGAAAATGTAATTGAGTGTACAGGAAAAAGCAACAAAAAAACCAAAACAATAACAAATCATTAGCGTAACTAGCGAATAAATTTAATTTCCTAAGCACATGCGAAATTATGCTCGTACATACAGGCGTTGACCTATGAAAACTGAAACACCACGCTTATAAATAAAAAATAAAAAAATTGCATATAATATATAGCAGTATACCGTTACACCAGTATATTAGCATTTGCCCGCGGCGGCAAGCATGCATACACACATACACACACGCATACATATGTATACATGTAGTTATATATAGATAAATGCTAATAATATAAATTTATCCATATCGATATCTATGCATGTGTACATGTGTGTGTCTGTGAAAATTATATATAGATAAATGCTAATAATATAAATTTATCCATATCGATATCTATGCATGTGTACATGTGTGTGTCTGTGAAAATTGCATGGTTGCCTTGTAAACACATACCAGCATATATAATACATGTGCTTGTATGGGTGTGCAGTGCCAGCTGCGCGTAAACTCCATTAGTCAACTGCGTACACATACCGTTAATCCGTTTCGTGCGCTTGCATATATGCAGTTTTGTATACACCCTTACCTACCAACCCACATAGCACCCCACATACATACATACATACAAACATACATACCAAAATAGCTGCAAAAATTGTTTGTGCATATGGCAAAGGCACGTGCACACACACACGTTTACTTGTTACTTTTATTGATTTTTCTTGTTTTTGCACTTTAACAATGGAGTATCTGTTGGGATTTTAAGGTTTTTAATTTTCTACAAATTTCGCACGGTTGTAGTGCTCTTCCGCCATTATATGCCACCATGTATTAGGGTGCGTCGTGTTTTAGATTTTTATCGCTTGCAACATTTTGCACAGTGTAGAATAGTTGTTTTTACTAGTCAAATCTTGACTAAAATCTATGTCGGTACATTGGGTAGTGGAAAAAGTACTTTCGTATTTCTCATCAGTGTAAAACTTTCATCGGTGTAAATCGAAATTTCGAAATTTCAGAACGGAAGCGAGTGGAAAAGTGTGGAAAATTTCAATCCTCGTTTTAAATTCCTAGAATCTCAAAGTACGCTATATCATTTTTCGTTAAAGTTTTGCCCAACTTGCTTTTACAAGAACCCTTGGTCGAAATTTTACTCGTACAAATATAGAACTCATCATCGTTTTTTTTAGATATTTATGTACATATGTATATGTATCTGTCTTTTTGCACTCTGGCCATTACTTTACTTCGGTTTTCCTTTTTAAGCACGTCTGCCCAGATCTCTACTCCATGTAATAGGACGCTGATTGTCGTCGAAATTAGGAGCTTTCTCTTTTCTTGCCTGGGGCCCCAATGTTGGCCATTAGTCTGCTAAGCTGGGAGGTGATTTTCGCTGCCTTTCCTGTGGCGTGCTGAATTTTTACCCAGAAGGTCAGTCTGTTTTCCACTCTTACGTCTGAATAGTTTACTGCTTCCTGTGTCCAAAAAATATACATATACTTAATTCAAGCGGTATGTGCTTATTTATCAGCAGTAGTAACTCTGTTTTTTCAGTAGCACGTAAGAGGTCGTGCGAGTCGACCTTGTGTCATGACATGATTAAGCTTTTTTCGCCCCTCTTTCTGCCTCTTGCTGCAATTCGTCCGCGTAGCCAATTAAGTACGATTCGTCTGGCATTTCGAGTTTTAATATAGCGTCATAGCTGCTACCAGTAACACTATTCTTGTATTTATGCCATCTACGTTACGCGGCTTCTACACTTTCAAAGAGCAATTTTATAGCTTCTAAAGTTGATCCGCCGGCTCTAAAGCCTTGCTGTCTAGGAGAGAGTCCTCCAGCTTTGTTGATAGCCTTTTCGAGTCTGGTTTAAGTAGTCTTTCATAGAGCTTTCCCGCTGTGTCAAGCATGCATAGTGCACGGTACGCTGATGGCAAGTTTGGAACCAGGGGTTTTTGTTAATATCCTCGCGTAGTTCCTCCCATTTTTTCTTTTTGCTTTCCTGGATGGCGTGCCTCAGCTCCTTTTTTGCTGCTTTGTATTTTTTTACGTTTAATTAATTAATTATTTCTTTTTTAATTTAATTTTGATTACTTTTAAATTATAAATTTTTTAAAATTATTTTTGATTTTCTTAAATTTATTTTGTATTCTTTTAATTAATTATTAATGTCTCTTAGTTCTTTTTAATTTTCTTAATATAATTTTTATACTTTTAATTGATGTACCTATTGTTTTTTAACCTTTTAAGTGTAGTTATATAACTTTTGAATTATGATTTTTTTTTAAATTTAATTAATTTTATTATTCATTTTGTTAAATTTTATTAAATTAATTTTTTATAATTTTTTAAATTTTTATTTATTTAATTATTATTTTTTTTTTAATTTTCGTATTTTTAGTGGAGAAGTATATAATTAAGTAAAGTAGTATTCTATTTAGATTCCTTTTTATTTTTTTATAATTTTAATTTAATTACTATTCCTTAACTAAAACAATATTTGTTTTGAATTTTCTAACATTTTTTAACTACATTATACATTTTTTTTTATTTATTTTATAATTTTCTTATTAATTTTTTTTAATTTTTAATTTTTTTTGTATACTTTTGAATAATTAAATTATTATTAATTATTAAATTAATAATTATTTTTAATGTTCGATATTTATTTTTTATACTTTTAATCGATTTATAATTAAATTTTTAATTTTGAATACTTTCCAATTATATTTTTTTTTATTTATTTAATTTTCTTAATTTTATTTTTTATACTTTTAATTGATTTATTATTTTTTATTTTTTTTTTACTTAATTATATTTTGAATTATTTTAAATTATAAATTTCTTTTAATTTATTTAATTTTCTCATTAATTTTTTTTAATTCTGTTTAATTTTTTCAATATTTTTTTATATTTTTAATGAATTTATTAGTATTTTATTTTTATTTATTTCTTTCATTTTTTTTTAAATATATTTTTTAAATATTTTTTTTATTTGCACCAATTTTCTGTGTAATGTTCCTAAACAATGAATACTTATATAGCTGAGCAGAAAAACAAACAAATAATTGCATGTACCAAAGACATTTTATTTGTGATTAGAAAATGTTACGTTTACAAAGACAAAGTACATACATATATATATGTATATATATAAACTTACATACATACAACTAATATATAATGTGTATATACGAGTAATTAATGCGTTTTAGTATATGTGTATTACGAGTATTAGTCCCAAACCTTGCCTTGCAGAATTCTAAAACTGTTATAAATAAATAAAAATGGGACCCAAAAGAATATTAAATCCGCAAAATTACATACATACAAACATGCATACAAACATATATGTATAAAATTAAAATTTTTTGTTTCTTTGTTTAAAATTTTTCTTTTAAATAAATTTTTTGATTAAAACTTTTTTTCTATGAGTGTTCCTTTTAGTCGTGAAAAAAAGATATTTTCTGCAAATACACACAAACAGACATAAATCAATATATGTATGTATACATATCGTCGCCTAAAATGCAAAACAAAATCATCAAAAAATAACCAAAATTCAAGTTCAACATGAGTGACCAATACATAACCAAAACTCGAATGTTTTTTTTAATATGAAAGGCTTCTATTCTAACGTTTTTTCTTCGCCTTTAAACTTATGAAAAGTGATGTTATGTTATTTTGCATTTTAGGTGTATATGTACATATGTATGTACAATCCAAATTTTTTTTACTAAATTTCATTCGTCGTGTCTTTTTATAAAGAAAACAACAACTAATTATTAGTAAAATAGTAATAAATACATATGTACAAATTAAAACAAGATTTACATACTTATGTCAATGCAAACCGTTTGAGAAATAGTACAATAACACCGTTATATTATATAGTATATGTATTTGTTATATTTGTAAATTCAACTATAATTGTTAATGCATTAATTAAGTTTCCTAATTCATATACAAACTGCGATCTACAATAACACAATAAGGCAAATGCCAACTCAGTTATCGACTAGGCGCTTACACACACATACACACACACAGGCACACACTACTATGAATTAATACATTTCAGTAAGCGTTTATAGAAGTTATGAGAGTTGAGGTGTGGAATTCGTTACTTTATATTAAAAAAAAAAACAAGAAAATAATAACAAAAACAACAAGAACAACAACACAAATGGTACTTATAGCAACAAATACTCGTATGTATATTCAATCCCACCACAGAACTTTATTATGGCAAGAACAAATAGAACAAATAAATGAATAATGAAAACTATGCAAATATTTGAAATTGCAAAATACTACAACAAAACAACACACTAAAAAATATAATATATGCAAAATAACACAAGTTGGGCGCAAAAGCAATGGAAAATGCTTAGAAGTTTAAGTGCAATCTGCAATGATCAATAGAGTTTAAGGCAAATTTGCTATGTATGTACGAACTAGATGTGTATGTGTGCATTGCGGCGTTACAAGGCGTACCGAAAAATATACACACACACACACTGGATATAATTAAAATGAGGAAACACACAAAATTGCAAAAAAATAAATTAATTAAAAGGTGGAATTAAATTAAGCAAAACACAGTTGGCGATAAATGGTTATAGTATTAATACTGTAAATAGTTTGAAGCAAAAACGCGTAAACTTCAAGATCTAAATGTTCAAATAAAAGTTCAAAAATGGAAAATATACGAAAATGGGGTCTCATTTTGCTATTAGAGCATATTTATGTTGTGATTTCGTTTGCGTTTGTTTGTTGTTTTTGTTAATACTTTTTTTAATTATGTTAATTTTGACAAATAATAATAAAATTAATTAATTTTATTAATTTTTTTACATCCATTTAGGTAAAATTAAAAAAAAAATGTTAAAAAAAATTTAATTTTTTTACAAAAAAAAATAATTAATTAAAATTAAATAAATTTAAATTTTAAATTTTAAGTTAATTAAATTTAAATTTTAAATTATTATAGAATTAAAAAAAATTTGCATCCATTAGGTAAAATTAAAAAAAAATAATTAAATTAATTAATGAATAAAAAATTAATTAACTAAATTATTTATTTTATTTTTTGCCTATTTAATTAAATTAATTATTTTATTTATTTTTTAAGCAACAATTATTTAACTAATTTTTTTAAATACGTGTTTTTTAATTATTTAGAATTATTTAAAAAAAATTAGTTAAGTTAGTTTTTTTACATTCATTTTGGTAAAATTTTGAAAATTTTTAAACAAATTCTAATTTTTCTTGGCGATTAATTTTTTTAAATTAAAAAGTGAGTAATTTACCATTTTAATTATTCTTATTAAATTGATGTTTTTAATTACTTACACATATGCATTTACTTAAAAAAATATTTTAAGAAATTTTTTATTGCTTACAAACGGAAAATATTTTCAAACATTTTTTTTGACAAACAATCTAATATTTAAATTTTTTTGTATAAAAATATTGTCAAAAATAATTTAATTAATTTAATTTAAACATATTTTTAAAATTAATTAATTTAATTTTTTTTTGATAAAATATATTAATAAAAAATATTTATAAACTTTTTACTAGAAACATATGCATATTTAAAAAAGGGCAATTTGATTATTATTTTAATTATTTTCATTCGTAAACTTTTTTTATTATTAATTACTAAATTAAATTAATTCTTTTTATTGTTCTATATTTGTTTTTTTTTACCTTTAATCGATTTATAATTAAATTTTTAATTTTGGATACTTTTAAATTATATATTATTTAATTTATTTTTCATATAAATTATGCATAATTTCCAAAAAAATTAATGAGATTTTTCATGTTAATATAATAATATATTATAACATATTTTCAAAATTTTTTTAAATCTCACTAATTGTTGCTTAAAAGGTAAGTTTTGAAAAACGCAATTATGAAAAACATCACTAAATTATTTTAAAACGAATATTTTATTTTTGAAGCAGCATTTTAGGCGCATATTTCTTAAAACACAATTTATTTCACAATTAGTATATAATTATTTACTTATAGCTTATAAATATGAATATGATTGTAATATAAGATAGTTTTAAGCCTAAATATTCACTTCTTCTCCACCTCTTTGTCGTCTGAATTGTCTTTCTCTGCTGCCTTGCCATCAAATATTTGTGTTGCCTCCAGTTTATCTAAGAGCTCCTTGCTGCCGCTGCGTGTCAGCATTTGTGTTGTCTTTTGTATTGTTGTAATTTTTTGTTGCAAATATTCTTTGCGCCGCTCTTCCGCTTTCTCGAGTTTCTCCTCCAAATCTTGTAGATTTAGCGTGGCGGTCTCATTTTCGGCCGCTTGTTCCATCAATTCTTGTATGCGTTTTGGTGGTTGCTTCTTCACTGTAGCAGCGAGTAGGTTCTCTGCTTCCGGGGCGCCTGCGGTGTAAACTTTCGTCTCGGCATCATCGCTTAACGGTATTACATAGGCTTCCGAAGCGGCTGGAAGAAGTGAAGAATTTGAAAAGAGGGTAAATTTTTTAATATTGCTGATTAAAAATACGGAGTATGAACAAGCAAAGACAAAAAAATTTTACTAAATAATAAAAATTGTGTATTTGCTTAAACTATCAATATTTAAAAAAACTTTGACATGCCATAGACTGTTCAAGATAATGGTACAATCTGCGAAGAAATTATTCAGATGGGACTACTATAGCATATAGCTGTCATACAAACTGTATTTTGGTTTCTTCTTATTTTTATTTCCTTTCCCCTTTTATGCTATAAAAAATACTTGTAAAGGGTATATAGCTTCGGCACAGACGAAGTTAACGTTTTTCTTTTTTTATTGAATATTATTGTCTGTTTTGAATCTGTTTCTGATTGAACCAGCACAGATAAAATTTATTTAAATTAATCATTAAAATATCTGAAAAAAAAATTAAAAAATAATCTGGTAATTTTTTATTTTAATTTACGTATATTAAAAAAAAAAACATACATATATTGCAAATTTTTTTCCAATAATTTTATTATAGGAAACAAAATTTTTTATTGAAAAATTTTTGACGCTTTAAAACTCAATTTGATAGTAACGGAGTTCATATAAAGCTTTTAACTAATTCTGCAGTCTGTCAAATAAGAGCATGGTCGACTTTACCGACAGTTAATGAAAGATTTCCAAAAGCCGAGCCGAAAGAGGGAAGCTTTGTCCTTGATGCATTGTCAACAAAGGTTCAGTTGCCGTTGATCTTTTAAAGTGAATCACGTTAAACGCCATGAGTGCTAAGTACGCGTCGCGCTACGAAGCTGTGTTCCTTTGCATCCACCCGAAAGGTCCCAAAGTGTCGCAATCAGCGGCTGCTAAATATATGAGAAAGTCTAAGGCATTTGTACAGAAGTGGATACAGCGATATATAGTGGCTAAAAATGGCGATGATTTACCAGATCGTGGTTCGATAGGAAAAGTAAACAAAAAAGATGAAAAATGAATAGTGAATCTGTTTTCACGGAATCCTTCTTTAACACTGCGGCAAGGATAAGCAAAATTAATGGCAAAATGTTTAGATAAATATATCCTACGAAACTATCCGAACCCCTCTTCATACTCCTGATCCGAAATGGCTCAACACAATGAAAAACCCTCTGTTGTCTGAAAAACTTGTGACAAAGCGACTCGCTTGGGCGCATGAGAATTATGATAGAGATTTTGAAAATGTCATTTTTACTGATGAATGTTCTATATGGGCACGTTCTGTCCTCACGCGAGCCTGGTCAACATCCACCAATAGGCTTGTTCAGCGGACCGTAAAACGTGGAATAAAGGGTCATCTTTGGGGCTGCTTCTCAAGGGAGGGATCCTTGAGAGGGCACTTTGTACCTCTTTGCTGACAACCTAAATGCCTAGAAAATGATAAAAATCTACAAAAAGGCTTTACTGCTATCTGCCAAACGATGGTTCATAAGAAAAAATTAAGATTGGATTCTGCAGGAGGACAACGATCCTAAACACCGCAGAAAGCTCTGTACTCAGTGGAAAACTCAATCTGGCAACGTTACATTGGATTGGCCGTCGCAGTCAACCGATGCAAATCCAATTGAAAATGTGTGGGCATATATTAAACAGAAGCTTCGTGGAAGACGCACATACACCTTGAAGCAGTTGTCTTACGAAATTCGTCGGATCTGGACATCCTTGCCACTAGAATATGCCGTCAAATTAGTAGAAATAATGCTGCAGAGATGCCAGGCAATTATCGACGCAGGTGGTGACTGGACATATTATTGACCAAATTGCATCATTGTTTGTAATGTGTACAATATACATATATATAAATATGAAAGTTTCATAAAATATTTTTTTTTTATAAATTACCACGACCACGCTCTTATTTGACAGACTGTACTAAATTATAAATAAAGCAGTTGTCTTACGAAATTCGTCGTATCTGGAGATCCTTGCCACTAGAATATGCCGTCAAATTAGTAGAAATAATGCTGCAGAGATGCCAGGCAATTATCGACGTAGGTGGTGACTGGACATATGTATTATTGACCAAATTGCATCATTGTTTGTAATGTGTACAATGTACATATATATTAATATGAAAGTTTCATAAAATATTTTTTTTTATAAATTAACACGACCACACTCTTACTTGACAGACTGTACTAAATTATAAATAAATATATTTTTTTCATAAAAACATTTTTTGTTTAATTTTTTATTTTGCTAATCGGCGTTCCGAAAAAGCACTTAACTAAATCCTCTAAATTCTAAATAAATAATTATTTTTTTATAAAAACAATTTTTTTCGCAAATTTTAATTTAAAATAAAAAACGTATGTTGCTGACTTTATTTTGTCTATTATTTTGTAATTTTAAAAATAAAATTAAAACGGAAATATTGACGCAAGATCATTAGGAGCTCCGAGAAAGCACTTAACTAATTCTTCTAAATTCTAAATAAATAAATTTTTTTTCCAATTTTAATTTCAATAAAAAAACGTAAATTGCGAATTTTTATTTTTTCTATAATTTTATTTTTTTCTATTTAAAGTCGAGCTCCGAAAATGCACTTCATTAATTTTAAATAAAAGACTATTTTCAATAAATGAAATTTTTGTATAAAAACAAAAATTTTGTTTTGCGTTTAAAATTTATAAATTTGCTTTAATTAACCCATTTACAACCAAGGAGTCAAAAAATAAGTTTATTTAGAATTTTCAGTTTTTTATTGATTTATACCATCGCAGAGATGAACAAAAAAAATTTTTATTTTTTTTTCTTACATATACGAAAATTTTGCTGTACCCACATGAGTATAATGGTCAAAAGTGTATAAAATATTTATGGGTGGACTATTTTAAAACAGTCGCGTTCCACTAATAGTACCAAGCAAATCTTTGGTACTATTAGTCACGTCTTTGTACAGCTTCCAAGCGTTTACCATTGTGGAGCACATCATCGAAGTAAACAGCGGCCACCACCATTTTTTGCCTCGAATCCTAATTTTGTATACATTTACGGCCTTATCATGTAGATCAACACCGCCCCTACCGTGGTTGCAATTTGAAAGTAAATTTGGCTAAGGTATACTTATATTTTTTTGTTCCAGTTTTGACCAACGCTTTACGTATTTCAACGGTTCAACCGTATCAAAATAAGTTCCCATAGTTACGACATTATTGTCATTGCACTTGATAAACAATATTTTATTATTGTGGTCGTATTTGATCTCGAAATATCCTCTTGCTTGTTTTTGGAAATATTTTTTTGGATTCAAAGGACATTTTTCAGTTCTATTTTCTCTCGTTGTTCCTACGGCTTTGAAGTTTTTCTCATGCAACATACGTAGAAGTTCATGACTTGTGAAAAAATTGTCAAAATAGATAATATGATCGCTTGGGTTATTTATGGTTTTTATTAGATCGAACACAACTTGAGATCCAAGGGGAAGATGTCTTGTATCACTATCAACATTTTTAGCACCACAGTAAGTATCAAATAGGTACAAGTACCCACAGCTACTTGTGAGCATCCAATTTTTAAATCCGAATCTTACGGACTTTCCTTTGATGAATTGTTTCGCTGAATGATGGCCAAAATATTTTACCATTGCCACGTCAATTGAAAGCTTTTCGTGCATAAAACCCCACCTTTGAAACTTTTCGCATAATAGATCCGACAGTGGGCGAGTTTTTGCCATTTTATCAGACTTTTCAATTTCATTATTGTTTGTAAAATGAATGTGACGTTTTATTTCCAAAAATCTGTTTTTAGAAATGTTATTGCTTACAAGAGGTGATAACGTGTCTTCATCCAATTGCCAGTACATAGATTCTCTTGGCATTGAATGGTAACCAGAGTAAAATAAAATGCCTAAAAAGACTTTTAGATCATCTTCGTCGAATATAAATTTATGCGAATTTTTTTGAGAAGCATACAAATGAGTTTGCTCTATGATCAGTTGTACAACATCTTTATCAAACAGTGTCTCAAATACCTCAACAGGACTTTTACCATCCAAATCCATTTTCATTTTCATCTTATTTTCTATATATATAGTAGTCGAATCCATTGTCAAGTAGCATGCTTCGTTGTTCCAAATAAGGCTTACAGAACGTATTTCAGCACCCATTCTTTGTAGCTGGGCAAGCGGTATTTCATCTTCGCTGTCAAAGTTTATGCTGTTATTGAATACTTCAATGCATCCAGCAACGTCGCCAGGCAAGTTTATTTCATTTATGTTATCCTCATCACCTTCCTCTTCGTCAGTATTGACATCGACATCAGGAGAAATCATAACGATATCGACGTCATCTGCCTCATCATCATCCGCGATGTCAGCTAAAGCCTGTGAAAGTTGTTTATATCTCTTTCCATAAAAACACGAAGTGGAAATAGCCATCCTAACCAAAAGATACAATTTTTTATTTCACCTACACATTTTGCCATTGTACCTAAGCGGGTACACAACTTTTAAAATGCACATACCTCAAGTAAGAATAGGTATTTCAAATGGGTTTTTTTTTTGTAAAATTGATCTCTTTAGTCTTATCTCACACAACACACAATTTTAAAACTAACAACTGAGAGATAATAGCTCATCAACAGCAAAATAATGACTAAAGACACAAAATCACACAAAATGAAAAAAACCGCACAGAAGTTGACGCCACAAAAAGTGCCGTTATGAATTCGCGTAAAGCGAATGTATTTTTTTTGTTGTTTCTAGGAATAAAACTAAGCATATGATCAAAAATTTGTGTGCAAATACTTAGCATTGAGTTACGCCACATGCCTACACTTGACTGATTTTCTGTACACAAGCGAGTACAATGGTTGTAAATGGGTTAAATTTTTTAGCAAAAATAATAATTTTCACAAAAACAGTTATTTTTAATTTTTTGTGTCTGTACATGTATGTATGTACATACATGTGTGTGTATGTAGAAGCTTTTATTAGAATCGGAGTTCCACAAGGCACTTAGTTAATTTATATTTCGTTTAAATTTATAAATTTTGCTTTAACAATTTTTTTAAATAACAAATAATGCTTAAAATGCATTTTTCAACAAAAAAAAAAAGTAATATTTGCACAAAAAACAGTAATTTTTAATTTTATATAGATGTTTTTGAGTATGTACATATGTATGTATTTTTTTAATTTTTTTGTATGTTATTATGTTTTTTTAAATGTAAATATTAATTTTAATAACTTTCACAGCAATTTTTTTTACTAAAAGACACACAAAACCAGTAATTTTTTATTTTTTTATATAAATAATTTTGTGTATGTATGTACATTCATACATACATATGTACGTATTTATATTTTTTATGTATTTTTTTATTATGTTTTTTAGTAATATAATATTATTTTTTATTTATTTTTTAATGGAAATAAATATTTTGTAACTTTTACAGCAGTTTTTTTTTTGCCTAAAATTTTTTAAATTATTTTCACAAAACTACGCACACATTGTTCTTTGCTAGGTGTACCCATTGTTACCTACATACATATGTATGTACCTATATACATATAATTTTTTTAAAGCACTTGTATATTCATTATAAAAATGTATTTTTGGTTTTTTTGGCAAAAAAATAATTCATGTGTATATAATATATTTTGTTATATAATATGTATGTATGTGTTTATTAATGTATTTTTATTTTTTTTTTTATATTATTATTTATTATTATTTTTTTTATAAATTATTTATTTTATAAAATGTTCTTATATATTTATTTTGTTATAAAAATGTATTTTTGTATTTATTCTATTTTTTTTTTTTTTGTTTTTTTTTGTTACTAAAAAATGTATGTATGCATGTGTTTATTAATTTTACTTACGATATGTATCCTTTTCACCAGTATTTGCTTGATCACTCATTTTCGATTTCAAATGCGTGGCGCTGTCACTCACTTTGCTAGCCGACAAGGTTCTTTTACTGTTTGCTTCGCTGACGGCTGGCGCAGATGTTGAGCAGCCCATATTAACACGACGGCTATAGGCTAAATTAATAATGTATATTGCTTTTGTATTTTAGTATTCTTTCTCTATTTAATTTGTTTTTTTTTTTTTTCTTTTCAAGTTTTTTCTCTATTTAATTATTTTCTCTATTTCGATTTGTTCTTATTTCTGTCTTTTTCTGTTATTTACTTTTTTATTCTTATTTGCTATTATTTATTTTTTTTTTCTTGCCACTAATCGTTTTTTTACTCTAATGACTGCCATTCTAATTGCGCTCGCATCGATATGTTTACCTGTCTGTCTGTATGTATGTATGCATGCGCATTTGAATGTTCGGCTGTAATTTCCCGCTGTCAATCGATTTCTGATCGAGTGTCCATTGCAATCAAAACTATGACAATTTCCTACAGATTAAAAATGCACATAAAAGTGGCGCTACATGTAAACACACACGACTAATAACTGACATACACACACCCTGGTGCACATATGTATATGTATGAGAGGATATTGTCCTTCAGCACTGAACCGCACACATTACACTTGGCAAGCATTCACTTGAAGCTGACATCCTGTTACTTTAGTTTCAAAGTCGTGTATGATTCGATTTCCGCCAACAGACATTGTCGTTGTTGTCCTCGTTGTCAAACGTCGTCTGCTGTTTGCGGTTGCGACTATTGCGAGTTAGTTGGCCACAAAGCCACAAAATCAATGTCAGCCACACTGTGTGACTGATAGAGTTTTAGATCTGTGGATTTCGCAAATACTACAATTGCATGTGCATAGATGTACATACTTATGCATATGATTACATAACTGTTTATTTGTATGTTTGTGCATGTGGTTTTCCCCACTGACTTTGCGCCATTAACTTATATATTTCACTATACGCTCTCCTCTAATGCTTTTATGCGTGCAAATCACATGTCTGTCTGTATATAATAACCGTTATTTTACATGTTGTGCACACCGTCATTACTGTCCAACCATTTCAGCAACAAAAACAGAAAAAAATGCGCCACTATCGGCACTTTCCGGTTCAATCATTCGGACAGGACTAAAGTGTCAGGATTCGCACAACTCATAAATATATGACCAAAAGGCCGGAATGTGGGTGCATAGCTACATATGTACATACATAACTTGTAGCCAACGTCAGCGTTAGCTAAATGTTAGTTTACGTGTTGAATGTAAGTTAATTGCGCTGAGCGGCAGTAAGTCAGTGCGCTAATGCACGCTCATTGGTCATTTGAATTATGTAGATATGTATATATCGTTTCTATATCATATTAATTTATATATTTATTACACATGTGCTTATATACATAGTATATGGATAATTACAACGTGCTAGGTAAATATTTGGCATTAACAGGTCATACAAAATTCATATGCAAAGAATTTATGCCCTGAACAGGAAGAGGTAAAGTGTGTTTATATCCCGCAGGAAACGTCGTAGACCATATAGAATGCGAGTACACATACTATACATAAAAGATCCGCCCTTTCTAATTAGCACCAGGCGTTGCATTTTCCGGGGATCGAGTCAGGCGTTGTACATTTTCAATAGTACTGCCGGTCGCTTTGCAGCGATTTTTTCAGGATTTCTGCTGGGATCCCATCCGAGCCGGGTGATTTGTTGGCCTTGAACTTGCCAGTGGTAAGTTGCACCTCTTCGAGGGTAAACTGGGTGGTTTGCAGAAACTTTAAAGTATATTTTGGATAACTACACCTTTTATCATGTGTGGAGAAGTGTGCGTTTACGATGTGCTCTTTTTTGACAGCGGTTAAGTCAGGCCGTTTTGCTCGAGCGCCGAGTTTTTTCGTTACTATTTTAAATCCAAGTCCCCAGGGGTTTTTGTTATTATCCTCACATAGTAGTTCCTCCCATTTTTTCTTTTTGCTCCTCGATGAAATGCCTCAGCTCCTTTTTTGCGAAGACGATGGTATATGCTTCTGAGTTGCTGTTTTATGCTTGCTGTGGGGAGCTTTGGGCTTTGATTGTTGACACCTTGTTATACTAAGCATTGTGTCCCCGACAATTTTCCTGGCATTTATGGGGGAGCTGCTATATGGGTACTGGTTTTTACTGTAGCATATAGCTGCCAAACAAACTGACCGATCAAAATCAAGTTAAAGATCCTTTCATACCCTCTTATGCTGTTAGAAATGCAGCTGTGAAGGTTATTTTAGCTTCGGTGCAAAGGAACCGTTATTTTTACCAACACAGACATGCTTACATACATATGTACATATCTATATTTCTACGAATGCACGTGCAAAAATCATAATTTTTCTCACAATTTCAACCAGTATTTAATTGCATCATTAAATAATATTTATTATTAAAAATATATTTAAAAATTATAGTTAATTAAAAAATAATTAACAAATTAAAGACGACTAAAAGATAATTAAGTTTTTTTTAAAGAAATTTGTATAAGTTCTACAGTTATGGATTCGCACAATATTTGAAGTCTGGCGGCAAGTATAATTTTTTAATTGTTGTTGTTGTTGTTGTAGGGGCAGAAATCTGCCGAGTTGACAGTCCTTGGCCGAATCGAAATCCGGGTACGTTTCGGTTACGTAGAGCCGACTGTCGTGGCAATAGAATAATAATCTTCTGGTTGTACTTATCGTATTGCTATGGAAAATGATTTTTTTATATTTAATTTTATTTAATTTTTTTGTATTTTTATTTTTTTATTATTTTTTATATTTTCTAATATTTTTATTTTTTTATTTTAATTTTAATTTTGTTTTTGTTATTATACATATATATTTTTTTAATTAATTGTGTTTACTGTTATGTGAACACTTAAAAAATTTTATAAAGAACTCCTTTAACTTTGTATATATATTCTAATTTTTACCCATTAAACACATGTATATTAAGTACTATATACCTATGAATTAAGTACATAGTATTAAGAACATACATATATGTACATGTTATATGGTCATACAATATCCTAGCTAATTAACTAACACTTTTCAATTAACTTTTTCCCTTTGTAAGCTTACACCTGCCTAATTTATATAAACATACATACATAAGTACATGCATAAATAGCTCATTTGTACAAATAACATTTCGTATGCAAACAAGCTTTTGCATTGGCCTAAAATCTTGACATTGACTACTTTCTTAATATTAGTGATTGTTTGTCTAAATGGTATATATTATACATATGTATGTATGTTTGATGAAATATTTGTAGTAAGCAAACTTACATACATATATAAATGTGTTTAAAACACACTACTGAATTATAATGTGGGGTGGGAACAAGCTGAAGTATAATATACAGGACCGGATTTAAATTTGCCGCCCTTGGGCACTGGAAAAAAGGCCGTCACTGAAATTTCACTCAAAATTTAGATTTGATATTATGTTTTTAAAAAATTAAAATATTTAACGTATTGCAAATAATTTATTATAAACATATTAGTTTGTCATAAAAGTCTTGCGGTATTTTCGCTAGTTGGCGCTGAAAGCGCGTAGTTCTAGTTTTATTCGTCGCATCGGGTCATGCTATACCTTTTTGGAAAGCTTATTTCACGCGCTAACACGTGAATTATAATGTGGGGTGGGAACAAGCTGAAGTATAATATACAGGACCGGATTTAAATTTGCCGCCCTTGGGCACTGGAAAAAATGCCGTCACTGAAATTTCACTCAAAATTTAGATTTGATATTATGTTTTTAAAAAATTAAAATATTTAACTTATTGCAAATAATTTATTATAAACATATTAGTTTGTCAAAAAAGTCTTGCGGTATTTTCGCTAGTTAGCGCTGAAAGCGCGTAGTTCTAGTTTTATTCGTCGCATCGGGTCATGATATACCTTTTTGGAAAGCTCATTTCACGCGCTAACACGTGTTTGATTGATTGTCGTTTCTTTTAAGTCGTTCGTGAGTTATAGCGTCGCAAACATGGAGCAAAATAAAGAGAAAATACGGCATATTTTACAGTACTACTACGATAAAGGCAAAAATGCATCTCAAGCCGCCAATAAAATTTGTGCAATTTATGGACCCGATACAGTTTCCATTTCCACCGCACAACGATGGTTTCAACGTTTTCGTTCTGGTGTAGATGTGGTCGAAGATGCGCCATGCTTCGGAAGGCCTGTCGTCGAAAATTGCGATAAAATCGCTGAATTGGTCGAAAGAGACCGGCATAGTAGTCATCAAACCGTTATAAACCATTTGAAGATGCTTGGAGTCACTAAGAAGCTCGATGTATGGGTGCCACACGAATTGATTCAATAAAAATACCGCAAGACGTTTTTGACAACCCATTATACTTATAAAAAATATAGGTTCTTGTTCTTAAAATCGGTAATTTTGTACTGAGCTTGACTAATAATTGTATTACAATAATTATTTTCACAGGCAAACATGCCTGACTTTTTGAATTGCAATCTAAACGTTGAAGTACATCTGATTCGATGCATAGAATAGCTAAGCTATTGAGTCTATTTGCACTCATTGTAGAACGTAAGTAGTTTTTGACTCTTAAAACAAGAAAACGAGCATTCTGCGCTACAGTTTGTTATAGCTAAAGTAATAAATATTCGATATGCAATTTCTACGTTCGGAAACTCTGTATAAAGGTCGTTTACTCGCAAAAGTTTCAGAATATCGGAAGGTGAATTTTGTTCCATCTTTTTTCAGTGCAATAAGCATGGAAGCATGAGGACTCAAGATCTGAAGAATAAACATTTTGTAAACGTTAAGCTCGGTTACGAATCTCTCTATTATCCAAATTGCCAAATTCAATAATAACTGAGAACTTTTCATGAATCTTTTCATATGCAACACATCTTTTTCGCAATTCAGAATCTAGACTGTCAAGAATGACATTAAAGGTGTTGACTCTAAAATGGTCTCGACCTGACAGTTGTACATCTCCATCCCGTGACTCATCAGCATATAATTTTCTCTTCATTTTTCTAGCAACTGTCGTTTTATATTCTTTTATGTCTGAAATATTTTAAGCAGTTTTTTCATAGATTTTTAATTCATTTCTCGTTTCAGCAACAACTTTTATCCAAACACGATAATCGTCGATCACATCAGCAATGCTACAATCAACTTTCTGCAATCTTTGACTAACAGCATTGAATTGTGAGAGTAAAAAATGCCAAAGTATCTGCATAAATGCTGTATCAAGTCGCTCCAATTGAATTCGTAATCCTTTAGCTTCTTGACTTGTAATTGCATTTTCTCCCATATTTTCTTCAATAATAATCAAAGTCTCGATTATTTCGTCGAAATGTTGATTAAGTACATGAACAGCTTCATAACGAGCTAACCATCTGGTTGCAGATAAAGATTGTAATGCAATTATTTTTCCATTATGAAATTGTAAAACTTCCCAGCGGTGCGTCGATGCAGTAAAGAAGTTATATAAAGTTTGTACAGTACTCGTATTAAAGAAAGAAGCAGCTTCTGGCGCGCATTATACTGCGTGAACCCCAACTAAATTCATAGAATGATCAGCACAAGGAGCATGTTCTGCAAGATCATTAATTTCATGAATTCTTGTCTGTAAGCCTGAATAAATTCCTTATACAATATACGTTCTCTGCCATTACTTTTATAAAATAATTTCGATGTTTCACATCTGCCAGCTGTCACTTTTTTCCTACTTTCCAAATTTTGCTGCCCTGTTCACTAGCCCCGACTGCTCCTAGTGTAAATCCACCACTGATAATATAATTGTTGCTGTAGCAAAAGAATTTTGTCAGTATAATAAGTATATCGTCACCTGAAATGCAAAAAACGTAACAACATTTTCGGAAATTTACAGTGGCATGAATGAAACACGAAATAAAATGGAACATGAGAGGAAAAAATTTAATATTGGTTAAAACTGGTTTATATCTGAGCGCAGAACTTGAAAATGTTGAACATATGTAATATTATATATGTACTTATGTAATTTGAAGTAGTGAATCGAAATCAATAAGACACTCAATTTTGAATTTTTTGATGATACGTTATTTTGCATTTCAGGTGACGATATATAGCCTTTTATTTGTCAATTAAGTAATTAACTTTTACATTAATTTTGATTTACGAATACACATTATTATTATCTTTATCCTTTTTTAAATCCTTTTTTCAAATGTATGTAGTTACAGCTCTCGCAGAGAAAAATTCGGACATCCTGCTACTAAAAATTCCACATTTCACTGTAAAAATATTACAGAAATTATTGCCAATACAGCTGCTGTAAAGTGCTCCTTTTAATGCAAAACGACATCCTTCCAACAATGGTAGTGAGCAGAAAATTGTGTTTTTATACACAGTAAGTACTTTGCAGTTTCATTAACATGGCAATGTTATTACCTGTAAATATGTTTAAGTTGTGCATATTGTTTATTGCTATATTGTCAAGTTCTGCAAGCGAATACTACGTACCATAAGAATTTGTTAAATATTTCAGCGCTGGTTTCTTAAACAATGCATTGACTCCAAAGTCAAGCGCTACAACTTGTCGTATTAGGAACACTCGAATGAATTCATGATGGACTTTCAATTTTCCGGCATTGCATCCATGAAACAATCATAGTCTAGATTTGCAAGTTTCAGCTGCAGCCACGGGTAGCCATCACATCCAATCGGCATAATAGCCGCATTTCTGCAACTAGTTGCTTAAAACATTGCTTGCAGAGCTAAGTTATTGTATTAATATTATATATTTTTGTAAAAAGTGTTTGTATTTGCATTTGTGCCACAATAATAATTTAATAAAATAGGAATGCATTCTCCTTGATTGTTGTCCACTTTGCTTATTATTGTTTGTCAAACAGCTGTTACCGATTCGTGTAAAATGGTGATGCCACACTGCGTAAACTAGCGTCGATAAGGCAGTGTTTAAAACTTCCACAAATAAATTGTCTAATTGTATCGAAATAAGAGTATTTCAATGAATAAAAATACTTTGCCTAATAAAATACTCAAGTTGTTTTTACTTTTCACAAAATTTGAAGAATTACACCTAATTTTTGAACGAATTCAACCAAGTAAGTAAAACATATGAACTAAGCAAGCAAGCTGGCAGCACGATTTTCAGCGGCCACTTGTAGTGCCAGCAACATGTGGCTGGCAACTTTGTTGCGACAGCAGCCTGCTGCACTATTATAAACGCCTGGTGGGAAGCGACAAATCTGACAAACGGTACGCAATTTTATTTTCCCTGCAGCGCACGGCGGCGCTTTTATTTTCTTGGTGTCGCTTGTGTGGGTGAAAGCGGCTGAAGGCGTGTGATATGTGAAATTTTTCATTTTTATGGATTTTTAAGAAATTTTATTAAAAATATTTTAGATTAAGCAAAGGCTTAGAAAATTTAAGAAAACAGAAATTATTCTTTAGGAATTTGTTGTAAATTACTTTAAACATGCTATTTAGCTTTTAAAATACTTACTTTTACTTACCCGACCTACCGGAAATTTCAACATATGTTTATTTTCTATAGGGTAAGGTACATATGTACATATATGGTATTAGTTATGGTTGGGCGACTATTTTATTGTAAATATTTATTCAATTTGTTTCAGATGGCATGTAATTCATATTTTTTTTATATTGTTGAAACAAATATAGAAAATAAAATAAGCGAAACTGGGGTTTAGTTTACAAATGGAAAAATTGATTTTTATTTTATGTTTTCGAAGTACAACTTTTCAAGAATATGTCTACAAGCGGAATCTTTAAAATCAAATTATTTTCACAGATATTGGTAATTTGCTGTCTCGGCATCCAACTTTAAACTAATTTTTCTCGAAACTGTCTTTGTCAAAACGATACCCACGATTTCTCAGGTTCTACTAGATCGATTTTTCTATATCTGAAACTATTTATAACCGCGAATTTCATGTTTTACTATTTTTAAAAAATTCGAAAGTCAAAAAAATTTTATACAACAAATTTTTTTCCGGCTGTCGCCATTTCCTGAATTTTTTGTTCAAACATTTCTGTAGTCCCGGATATTGCGTCTTTATTCTTGATCTATTATTTGGTTTTTGGGTTGAATATTGCCAGGACGGTTGAAAGCGGGTATGGTCACGTGACAATTTTTTCAGCCAAACCAACCCTCCCCTTATCAGCTGCTAATTTTTAATTTTTAATTTTTTGATCTTTTCCTATATATTTTTAATGTTAATAAAAAAAATTTAAAATAAAAATATTAATATTTTTTCTATAACACTTCAAAAATTACCAGAAATTCATAGCTCTATACTAGAACGCCTCTTTAAAGCCAGTTATTTATTTAATATTTATAAAAAAAAAATTATCAAAAAATACAACAAATGTTAATTAAAATTTTGATTCATTAAAATATTGACACGAGAAAAAAAAATGATCCTAAAAATGAAAAAACTTTTTGTTAACGAAAATAAATATAATAAAAATAAATATATAAATAATATAATACGTATGTATAAGTACATACATACAAATGTATGTATATTAGAGCGGATCGATTTACAGGGTGCAAAAAAACGGAAAAATCGGGTATATCAGCAATGTTCTATGGAGAATTGAAAATAAAAATTACTATAAATTTTTCGGAAAAAATTGTAAAAAACAAATACAACTAATAAATATTATATATTAGAAAAAAAATCTGTTGTAAACAAAAATTATAAAGAAAAAAAAAAACAAATTTAAAACTAATTAGTATTATATGTAATTAAACAAAATTAAAAAAAAATAAAATTTAAAGAAAATGTAAAACAAAAATAGTATAACTAAGTAGAAATGTGGATCATTCTGAACAAATTTTCCTAAGAGCCTATGGGTCTAAAATTGATTTCCGGCCATCGATCTTTAAGACGAAGTATTTTAGGGATTATAAAAATTTGTTCGTAAGTTTTTGATCCGAATGTAATTCAATAAGTATATGAATTTTGATATTCTATTGATCATTTTTCGGCAGCGGCTAGATCAGACACTATATTATATACCTCCCAAACAACCGATTATTCAGATTTTTTAAACTTCGCCTTAGAAATCGACGGCACGAAATGAGTTTTAGATTCATAGTCCCTTAGGCGAAGTTGTTAAGAATGGTACTTAGAACATTTACCACAAACGCGTTTTTATACAAAAAAAAATCGACCCACTCTAATGTATATATACATATACATACATACATACATATGTATATACAATTATATACATTTTTGTAATTCCACCGAAATAAGCTAATTGTAAAAAAATTTTTTAGTTTTAAATTTTTTTTCAAAAAAACGCGTTTTATAGAAAAAAAATCGACCCACTCTAACGTATTTGTGTACATACCAATTATTTACGATTTTTTTTTCAATATTTTTCCAAATCAGTATTTGAAAAAAACGCATTTTTTAAAAAAGCAATTTTTGTACAATTTTTTTTTTACTTTTCAATAGTTTTCCAAACAAGTAATTTTTAAAAGAATTTTAAATTTGAATTTGTTTCAAAATTTTTGTTTAACCATTTTTTTCAAACTTTTTGTTAAAAGTATTCTCAGATACTTTTTTTGTCTAAAAATATTTAATAGTAGAACATTTCACGCATACGCGATTCTAGAGAAAAAAAGTCTACCCACTCTAATGTATTGGTATGTACATATGTACAAATTACATATTTTTTGCAAATCCAGCGAAATAAGAAAATTTGGACAATTTTTTTACTTTTCAATATTTTTCCTAACAAGTAATTTAAAAAAAATTTAAATTTGAATTGGTTTAAAATTTTTGTTTTACCATTTTATTTTTTTAATTTTGTCTTACATTTTTTTTACATATATTTTTGTGAAACTTTCGTTAAAAAGTTTCTCAGAAAGTTTTTTGGTCAAAAAATATTTATTTTTTATAATTTTTGCAAATTATTAAAGCTTAATAAAATAAATTTTTATCATGTACTAGTTTTAAAATTATATCATCATATCAATTTGAATACGAAAATTTTATTTTTTTCCATTTTTTTGCAAAAATAATTTAATTCAGTCTCTTAAAGAGAAAGTCGCTTGTTTGCGCAAACGTTTATAAGCATTTATGTACATGTGTATGTATGTGCACACGTATATTATGTAAAAACCATTTTAAAATGAACTAATTAGATTAAGTTAAGCACAAAGCCATGAAATCAACGCCACACGCCTTATAAAGTCATGCGGTGCAGAGCAAAAAATAAAAGCAAAAGCAACAAACAGAGCAAAGCAAACAAAATTAAAAGCAAAATTTGCAAACTTTGCAAACTTTGAAACTTGCAATTGCCCTTTTCTGTACAAAAACACTTGTCAATGAGAGTGAAATCTGGATGAGGCTGGCGCAAGGCGAGGCAGCCGCCGATAAAAGCGGCTGCGGCTATTGGATGCTATCATACTACTGTGTTAATATATACATATGTATATATGTATATAATACATACGTATGTGTATGCAGCGCTAACCTGTCTTGCATTGTGGGCGCCCAAGTGTACATATTTACAGCTACATATATTTATAAGTATATGACATAGCTACAAACACACATTAACATGTTTTAGTCATGTCTACTTCACATAGTTGTTTGTGTGTGTGTTTGTGCACCAGCTCCACATCTCCACCCACACAAAAGAAGAAATTGGTTGAAAAATTTGTGTTACCATTTCTGGCGAATGTCGCCGACAACATTTGCATACACAAATTTCAAATTAATAATGCGTAATAAAGGCAACAACAAGCACACACACACATGCACTCGTGCACATTGTTATTTGCTTAGCGCTACGGGAAGCGTGTTAGTGCGATTTCATCCGGTGCATAACTATCTTCATACTTGTGCGTCTCCCGTACGGCCGTACGGGATAAGCATGATAAGAAGAAGCGCATGCGCAAGTCAGCGTTCGTACGTCGAGCATGCTAAGTGAGCTTACATTGGCGGCGAGTGCGCACGACAATAATTCATAATCGATAAAAATAATGTCATCAAATTGCTAAGTTCTGAATAAGCCAGAGTCAGCGAGTTAGACAATTAGCAATGAAGCTGGTGACGCGACCGCGTGCAATTAGACTACATATTACATATTCATATAGGAACAGTAATGGCACAAATATGTAAAATCTACTTAAATATATGCATATACATATACAGTGGCGGACAAAAGTCTACATACACCCCCTGTTTTCTTCGATGTGAGAGTACAAAAACTTTTTAGAAAAATGTGTTGATACAGTTTTATTCTAATCTTCTTTCTAATAGCAACAAACTTAAAAAATCCGTTAATTAATATAAAACTACAAATTTATGGAATAAAAACTCAAATATTGTGTTGACAAAAGTCTACATACAGTACAAAAATATCTTAGTTCAGTGCGAAAAACTTAACAAAATGCTAGTTATTAAGACGTTTTAGTATTTAGTTGGGTCCCCATTGGCATCTATAACTGCTTGAAGACGCCGTGGCATTGATTCTGCTAAATTTGTCAACGCTGCAGATGTAATGCTGTTCCAAGGTTCCAATATGCGCTCTTAGAGTATAGCAGAGCTAGAAACTTGGTGCTTTTTAATTCTACGCTCCAAAATCTCCTAGACATGTTCAATAATATTCATATTTAGACTTTGAGGTGGTGTATTTAATTGCCTTGGAGTATAATAAAGCAACCAGTCCTTAACAATTTGTGCCGCATGCATCGGATTGTTATCTTGTTGAAATATCCAACTGGAACCGAGCCCTAAATTATCCACCAAAGGCTTCGAATTATGTTCCAACAGAGACTTATACTTATAACCGTCCATTTCACCTTCGATAAACTCCGATTTTCTAACTCCAGAGGCCGCAACAGCTCCCCAAACCATTACGCTGCGGCCACCGAGCTTCACAATTGATACTACGTTCTTCGGTTCAAGCGTGGCGTTAGTTTTCCTTCAAATTTTAGCCCTTTCTTCACTACCAAAAAGGGTGAATTTAGAATCATCTGTAAATGAAACTTTTTTCCAAAAATCCATTTCCTTTTCTTTGTGTTTTTTGGCGAACTTTAAACGAAGTTTCCGATTTTTTCAGAAATAAAAGGTTTCTTCCGTGGTGTTCTACTGTGGAATCCGTTGTCGTTTAGAGTTTTTTTTTATTGTTCTTGGTTGGATACTCATTTGTGACGTACTTACTATGCGTTCGGCTATATTTGGAGCATTTACTTTTGGATTTTGGTCTACTTCGTTGAGAATCAGGCTGACGTCTCTACAAGATTGTTTTTTTGGGCGTCTACTGCGCGGTTTATTTTCGTTGGAACCATTATTTTTAAAGTTTTTTAGAATTGTCTGTACTATTGCTCGACTCAAGTTTAAAATTTAATTTAGAAATTTCACCACATAATTTTTTTCTTTTCTTTCTTTTATCACCAAATTTCTTACATCAATTGCCATTTCATTTCGCGGAGCCATTATAGCTATTGAAATGTTTAAACCACAACTAAATTCAATAAATATCAAACAAGAAACATATTGAAATAAAAGAAAAAGTCTAACGTTACCTTACTGTTAATATAACAATGTACAAAGTATGAGATTTGAACTGTATGTAGACTTTTGTCAAAGCAATTTTTGAGTTTTTCTTCCATAAATTTGTTGCTTTATGTTAAATAATGAATTTGTTTAGTTAATTGTTATTATAATAAATATTATAATAAAACTGTATAAATACATTTTTCTAAAAACTTTTTGTACTCTCATATCAATGGAAATAGGGGGTGTATGTAGACTTTTGTCCGCCACTGTACATATGTGTGTAGGTTAACAAAGCAAGGCTTAAATGAAAAAAATCGAATAATGTTATAAAAATTTACAAGCAAATTGGCATTAGGAAACTAACACTTGAATAATAATAGACACATTTGAGCAATTAACAAATAATTAAAAAATATGGAAAAGCAATTTTTTACAAAAATAATAACTTAAAGCAACTATGCAGCAATTTTTTTAAAGAACAAATTGTTATTTTAAATAAATTGGCTTCAATTTATATTTATAACGAAATAACAAGAATTCAAATAAATTATAAGACACACATGAATTATATAAATATTTCTTTTTAGAAGAGAGTTTTTAGAAGTTTTACTTTTTTCCTGCAAATGTTACACAATTTGAGCAGATATTCTAATAAAAAATATAACATAAATCAATAAAAAAAATCATTACTAAAATAAATATAAACAAAAAAATTATAACTAATTAACATTATTATTAAAGAAAAAATTTGACAAAATTAAAACAAAAATTGTATTACTAATTAGTGTTCTAAAAAATTAGTAAAACAAAAATCAAAAATAAAGAAAAGCATTATTGAAAGTAAAAAATTAATACAAAAAATTTAAAAAATTTTAATTTTTATTATTATTAATTAAAACAAGAAAAAACGTTAACTTCGGTTGCACCGAAGCTAAATACCCTTCACAGGTGCATTTCTGTTAGTAACTATGAGTCCAGCTTGTATGGAAGCTATATGCTATAGTAACCCGTTCTGAACAATTTCTTCGGAGATTACATTGTTGCCTTAGAAAATAATATATACCAAATTTCGTGAATATATCTTGTCAAATGTGAAAGTTATCCATACAAGAACTTGATTCCGATCGTTCAGTTTGTATGGCAGCTATATGCTATAGTTAACCGATCTGAACGATTTCTTCGGAGATTACATTGTTGCCTTAGAAAATAATATATACCAAATTTCGTGAATATATCTTGTCAAATGTGAAAGTTTTCCATACAAGAACTTGATTCCGATCGTTCAGTTTGTATGGTATCTATATGCTATAGTTAACCGATCTGAACAATTTTCTCGGATATTACATTGTTGCCTTAGAAAATAACATATACCAAATTTCGTGAATATCTCTTGTCAAATGTGAAAGTTGTCCATACAAGAACTTGATTCCGATCGGTCAGTTTGTATGGCAGCTATATGCTATAGTTAACCGATCTGAACAATTTCTTCAGAGATTACATTGTTGCCTTAGAAAATAATATATATCAAATTTCGTGAATATATCTTGTCAAATGTGAAAGTTATCCATACAAGAACTTGATTCCGATCGTTCAGTTTGTATGGCAGCTATATGCTATAGTTAACCGATCTGAACAATTTCTTCGGAGATTACATTGTTGCCTTAGAAAATAATATATACTAAATTTCGTGAATATATCTTGTCAAATGTGAAAGTTGTCCATACAAGAACTTGATTCCGATCGCTCAGTTTGTATGGTAGCTATATGCTATAGTTAACCGATCTGAACAATTTTCTCGGATATTACATTTTTGCCCTAGAAAATAATCTATACCAAATTTGGTGAAGATACATTGTCAAATGCGAAAGTTTTCCATATGAGAACTTGATTCCGATCGTTCAGTTTATATGGCAGCAATATGTTATAGTGGTCCGATATCGGCCGTTCCGACAAATGAACAGCTTCTTGAAGAGAAAATGACGTTTGCAAAATTTCAAAATGATATCTTAAAAACTGAGGGACTAGTTCGTATATATACAGACAGACGGACATGGCTAAATCGACTCGGCTCAACATACTGATCATTTATATATATACTTTATAGGGTCTCCGACGCTTCCTTCTGGGTGTTACAAACATCGTGACAAACTTAATATACCCTGTTCAGGGTATAAATATAACCAAAATAGTCAAAAAATAAAAATAGAAATAATTTAAAGTAAAGCAAAAGTAAATAAACATTTAAAAAAAATTATAAAGACAATTTAAAACATTATGTAATTAATTTATATTATAGTTAAAGAATATTAAAAACAAGAAAAAACGTTAACTTCGGTTGCACCGAAGCTAAATACCCTTCACAGGTGCATTTCTGTTAGTAACTATGAGTCCAGCTTGTATGGCAGCTATATGCTATAGTTAACCGATCTGAACAATTTCTTCGGAGATTACATTGTTGCCTTAGAAAATAATATATACTAAATTTCGTGAATATATCTTGTCAAATGTGAAAGTTGTCCATACAAGAACTTGATTCCGATCGCTCAGTTTGTATGGTAGCTATATGCTATAGTTAACCGATCTGAACAATTTTCTCGGATATTACATTTTTGCCCTAGAAAATAATCTATACCAAATTTGGTGAAGATACATTGTCAAATGCGAAAGTTTTTCATATGAGAACTTGATTCCGATCGTTCAGTTTATATGGCAGCTATATGTTATAGTGGTCCGATATCGGCCGTTCCGACAAATGAGCAGCTTCTTGAAGAGAAAATGACGTTTGCAAAATTTCAAAAGGATATCTTAAAAACTGAGGGACTAGTTCGTATATATACAGACAGACGGACAGACGGACGGACGGACAGACGGACAGACAGACGGACATGGCTAAATCGACTCAGCTCAACATACTGATCATTTATATATATACTTTATAGGGTCTCCGACGCTTCCTTCTGGGTGTTACAAACATCGTGACAAACTTAATATACCCTGTTCAGGATATAATAATATAAAGGTAATTAAAAGATAAATAAAATAAAGAAGTATAACAAAAATCAAGAATAAAAAAATAAAAATAGTTCAAAGTAAAAAAATGAATAAATTAAAAAAAAAATATTTTAAAGCAAATTGAAAAATATTGTATAACTAATTTATAAAATTATACAAAAAATATTATTAAGATAATTAAAAAAGTTAAATTATTATACTAAAAAAATAATTGTATAAAAAAAAAAAATATAATTAATAATATAATAATAAACAAAGAAGACAAAAAACATGTATTTGTATATAAAATAGATATGCAAAAAAATAAAAATTTTAGAAAGTTACGAAAATTTGTTGAAGAAATGTTAAAAACCGTAAAAAAAGTAATATTTTTTTGATAAGTGTTAAATAATTATAATAAAAAAATGCCAGAAAATCATACAACATATAATATACAAATTTCAAACATAAATATATAATTTTGTACAAAAGTTTGACATAGACGGTTTCATCAATTTGAAATATTATTCAAAATATTTGAATACTAAATATTTTTCAACAAAACTGAACAATCAAAATATGAAAATTTTTAAATTTAATTGTTGTGAAAGCAGTAATAAATTTAGAAATAAAATATTAAATATTTTGAAAAAAATAAATAAAAAATAATATTTAAAAAATATCATGTTGATAGGCTTTGTCATTAATTGTTTTTATATTATATAATATATGTGTGTAAATATTCAGAATTAATTTGAATAAAAGTGATACAAGTTGTATTTAAATTTTTGATATATAGTAAACTATTTTCTTTAATGTTTAAATTTTTAAAATAAACTAATAAAAAAATAAAATAAATTCAAAATGAAGTAATAAAAATTAAAAAAACTAAAAAATAATAAAAACATAACTAAAAATTAATATATTTAAACTAAAAAATATCCGTTTATCACTAAATTTGGAATTTCCTAAATAATAATTTCAATTATAAACACATATAATAATATAATACATATAAATAGAATATATGATATGACTACCTTCCAAGAATTACACCGTTTTTTCAATATTTTAGGTATAGTTGGTATAAATATTTATTTTCATTTAGTTTGGCTTCGAAACACAAGCAGAAAGTAACAAAATTGTTTAACAATAATTTTCATATGAAATTCTCACGATTGTGGGGTTTTATGTTGTTTTTTTTCACCACTTCTTCACTTATCATGGAGAGTATAATTTAGGAACACTAATGTGCATGTATGTGTGTGTATGATTGGCTTAAAAATGAAGTCACATTCTTGCAATTCAGTTTTTAAAATTTTATAAATTTTGCTTTAACTCTTTAATATTTTGTAATTGTTGTTGTTTTTTTGGCACAACAAGTCTTTGTTATCTCAATCCAGCTCTTGCTTTATGGGCAAGCCAGCTATCGCAGCAGCACCACTATTACTATTTGATGTTGCGGCTTTGGCTGTCGACTGCGCCGATTTCGTGTCTTTCATGCGCATGTCCTTGGCAGTCTCAATGTTGCCCGTGCGTGTGCTGGGCTCCTTCGGCGACTTTAGTGTCTGAGCGGCGTTGCTTGTTAACGGTATTGAAATATACTGTTGGCCGCTGCCATCTGTGGAGTGGAATAGAGGGGATGAATATTGGAACTTATTTATAAAAAAAATATTTATATGTATAAATATATACATAATATGTATATGTATAAATATATATAAAAAAAAAATAAAAAAAATTGGAAAATGGAAAAACAAAACAAAATAAAAAGTAATTCTCAATAAATAAGAGTATATATTTAAAATTGTAACAATAAAGTTAAAAAAAAAAATCCGATAAAATATCTAAAAATCCGAAAAATTAAAAAAAAATCCCTTTTTCACATTTTCATAAATTTCTTTCACCTTCTTCCGTGTGCAACTGCAAGTGCCCAGATTGTATCAATTTCAATAGCATATCCTGCGGCAGTCCTGTCAAGCCGGACGGTGCCACATAATTAGTAAGGCACTCGGCTGTCGTCAACGCCTGTCGCTCTTGCTGAGCGATATTTGTGTTGTGCTTCAATTTCGCCTCAGCCACAGTGGTATTGTGTGTCAGATCTTCGGCGATTGCATAACCGATATTCTTATTAGTCATAGCAGACGTTGAAGCGCCGCCGGATGTGGAAGGCGTTGCTGCAGCCGTTGCAGCTTGTTGCTTGCTGTTATCCTGTGTTCGCGCGTCGGTGAGAGCACTGTTTTTCACGGCTTGCAATTGCGCAGGTCCCGGCGATTCAGCATCGGATGAGTCGTCCGATTCATTGCCAGACGAGAGGGATGAACGATCTTCCTGCAAGTGGAGATAATGGAGAACATATAGTGTAAGATATAAAATAATATCGAAAAATAAGGAAAATGAGACATAATTACTAGGATACTCGAGGTAATTTTACAACAAAATTGCTCTATTGAACCAGGATAGATAATTTTTGGAACCAAAACAAGATCATAGTAGGATGAAACGCATTGGAAACCCATTGGAATAATTAAAATAATTTACATACAACATTTCATGAGACGGCGGTAGGGGTTTTCGAGAGAAAGGTTCTGCGGAAGATTTATGGTCCTTTTCGTATTGGCAACGGCGGATACCGCAGTCGATGGAACGATGAGCTGCACGAGATATACCACGCCATTGACACAGTTCAGCTAATTAAAAGACTGCGGCTACGCTGGCTAGGTCCGCCAATAAAGAAGAAGATGGAAATGACGCAGACTCTATAGTATATAAATGTGTATATATAGTATAAATGATCAGCGTTACGGACTGAGTCGATTTAGCCTTGTCCGTCTGTTTGTATATATGTGTATTGGTCCCTCAATTTTTGAGATATCGCTCTTAAATTTTGCTGACGTCCAACCACTATAGCATCTAGCTGTCATACAATCTGAACGATCGGTTGACGCGATATCTTCACGAAATTTGGCAGAGCTTATTATTTAAGATATCCCTATAATCTCAGCATAAATTCTGAAGTTCGGACTTCTTTATCATATAGCAGCCATACAAACTGAACGATCAAACTTAAGTCCTTGTATCAACACGAGATTTGCCATAGATTATTCTTCAAGACTGCTCTAAAATTTTCCTGACAATTGGTCAGATCGGGTTACTATAGCATACAGCTGTCATACAAACTGAAGCATCAAACTCATGTCCTTATATGGGGACTTTTTTATTTGGAAGGATATCTTCACAAAATTTGGCAGAGATTACTATAAAATGAAAACGAGGATTTTTTTATACACTTCTAAAGCGTTAAGAAACGCACTCGTGAAGGGTATTATAGCTGAAGCTGACTTTTTTCTTATTTCAAAAATCTTTTGTTTTATTAATTGTTCGAAACTACAAATTAATTAATACGCTTTGTTGAAATTTTTCGCCGCCGAACATGAGTGCTTATGTGAATATCGGCTAATTACGCACGAAAATCGAACGCAAACAAACAACAACAACAATGGCAAGAACAGCAGTTGCGGTCGAAAACACACGAATGCTGCACGGCGGCTGGCAGTTAGCTTATTGGATTTCGTGAATGCGCTGACAGTAATTGAGCTCATAAAGCTTAGATAATTCTAAGACAGTTTACACGGCATTGTCGCCGGACATTTGAATTGTGCGCACAAACACACACACACAAACATACATGGGGGCTAACATGTGTTCGCGGAGCGCAGCGTTGAAAGCCAAAGCGTGCCGCCAACGCCGCCAAAAATACAACAACAACAACAAAGTACAATACGCAAAGTAAGTGAAGTAGAAGAAAATAGATACACTTGAAGCAACAATTGAACAAAGCAACACACAGACACGGCCAAACAAATGGTTAGTTTTCCGTCGCATTAAGTGTATGCAGAAATGCATTGTGAGTTTTGTTGTTGTAGTAGGTGCATGTTGCATGCACCTTCTCGATTTCACGAATATTATACAGCGCATGCGACAGGCGCATAGTTGGACGGACGTATGGGCGGACGGACGGACGGACGGACGGACGGTCGTCACAGGCCAGCCTTGTAAATACAGCAGCGGCTATAGCGTCAACATTTTAGGCAAGCAACTTCTACATCTGCCGCCGTTGATACGCGCTAAGCAAATAATAGTTGGTTGCGGCGAGGCCAGCCCAGCCCAGAGTGAACCCAGAGACCATAGCCAGCAGCTCGAGAAAACAGCGCGTCATGGCGCACACATAGTTAGAGCCAGTAACGCTTAGCCGCAGCTAAGCCAAGGCAGTAGCGCGGTCAGTCAGCCAGCCGGCAAGCTGACAAACCAAATGATCAACCAAATGACCAACGAATAAGCAGCAGCAGCAGCGACTGCGGCAGCGACAGCGCGCCTTCAACTGTGGCGAAAATGTACAAAGGGATCAGTTTCATTGATGATGGCGCTTTTCCATTACGCCTGGTTGCGCTTTCAATGAATATGCTCGCATAAATATGAATACACACGAGGCGAGCGTACGAGAGTCACCCAGCAATGGTTGCAAATCTGGCAACACTGTGTACGTATTTGACAATTTGAGGATAAGTCCAAAGTTGTGTAAATTTTGTTAAAATATGGAGGGAATAGTCAACGCAGAAGTCAGTCTGCCTTATGCAGCAACTCATGAAACATGCTGCCACTAGCGAATGAGAACTAGTAGTTCCTTCAACAGTCCCACGTTAGTACGATAGACGGATCTAAATAACCGGAGCGGACCTTGGTTGGACTGCCAGGGACTGTCCTTGAAATCTAGTAATGTTTTCTGCCTCTACAATAAGTGCAAATAGTACTTTAAGTATTCAGTAAATTCTTCATAAATATTGATTTAAGATATCTAAACCTTATCTAGACAAATATATCTAATATAGAAACCAATTCCTCATAAGTGCGAGTCTGAGTTAGCTCAAAACTGACTCTAGAAAAGTCTATCTAAAGTCTAAACCTAATGTAGACAACTAGTAGTACTAGGCAAAATTAGCCCAAACCTGCGTAAGACAGCCATCTTAATGTTGTCCTTAGCTTAGGAGTGGTCAGGTTTATGTAAATGGAGCGTATTCCGGATCCGAATTGTTAAGATCTCTCAACTCGGTGCGGAGATTTCTGATCGATTTGTGGACCATTTCTTTCTGTAAATATAAAAGTAACAAAAATCGTTCGTAGACTCTGTTTAACCGAATACATCGGCCACCAAAGCAAACGTCCAAACTAAGAGGAAACTATAATAATTTTCCCGAGTTTTTACGGATTTTAATTATTACTACTATTTTTTTTTTGGCCATTCGAGGTCTGTGCCCTCCCATTGTCGTAGAACAGGAGGGTTCTAGTGACCTTAAACATTCTAAAGATTTTTTAAATATTTATTAAAAATTCGGAGCTTGGAAAATATCTTTCAGAGGAACTTTAATTCTAATATGAACCCAGAGTTCATCAAGTGAGCGACTCAATAGACGCGACTCGACCGTAAAGACCTCGAAAAATAGATAACGGGTTTGCAGAACGAAATGGTATTTGGTAAAAGAGAAAGTATTGGTTTTCGGGTCTGTTCGTAAGAGCTGCGGATTTTGTGGCAATCCAATTGCATTTCCAGCAATAATTGAAATCTTGTCGAACTCGGCATAGAATATGACGAAGAAGAAAGTGTGGTTAAATTGGCAGATATATTTTTATATATATTTTTAGTACAGAAAATTAAGAAAGATATAAGACAACATTTTAATAAATATTTTGGTCGATGGGTTAAGAACTCAAGGTTTTTGAGCAATATCGATATTTTGCATCTTTTGGATCTTGTCTGGGTTAGGTTCAGATATCTGCTAAATCCTGGACTTCATATTTCCGTATCTCCTAACTGCCAGCCTCTTAAGAACAGACTTACTCTCACAAATACCTTAAAATATAACCCAAACTTTTGTTTGTCTTTATAGTTTTTGTTCCGTAGGAAGTGCTTGTCGCACATCTCGGCAGACACTCGTACATAAAATACGAATGGAAGAATACTCATGTGACTCGGCGCACTCGTACAAATATGCAAATTGTATTACGCGCTTGCGATCTTAAATCTAACGCACAATTGTTGCCTGCCAACTGTACTGTACCCCAGAGTACTATACTGTATCGCATTGTCTTTGGGGGCGCATGAATTTCATTGCTTTCTTTGTTAGCCATTTTTCCATTTGTTTGGTTCTTCTTCTATTTTTTTTTTTTGGCATTTGGGCGGGTGGTGACACGATTCGCCAAAACCCATTTACATATGTATGTACGAGCACATGCGCGCATATGTTTGCTGGCATTGACTGTTGGTGACTCTGGTTCGGACAGCCGGCGGCAGCCAATGGTACAGTTGGCCATGTAAATTGGCATATTGTAAAGTCAAAATTGAAAATTTACTTTGTTGTATGAGAAAATAAGTGGTGAGAGAAAGGAGTCTGAATTTTAAACTTAGAAAGGTTTAGGCGTTAAATGTTAAAGATTATTTCTATTCAAGACGGAGGAGCTATTGCCAAAAGTGGGAGTCTCTCACTGAAAGTAGTCATCTGGCACTGTGACACCATAGTTAAGTCCCTTTGTTCTATGAGGTCATGGTGTGGTGCAGGGCCCTCCAAAAAATCACACTTGCAAGGAAGCTCGAGCGCGTTCAACGAACGGCGCTCATCAGCATGTGTGATGTCTAGGCCAATCATGACATTTAATGCGATGGCCGCGTAAGTTACCATCAGAAATAAAATGGGTTTCTAAATGCTTCAGACATGTACAATCGGAAAACATCACACGCCTTGACTTTATATCGGATTTTTCGAAACGCGAAGACGCCAAACCAAACTCTTTGGCTCTAGAAACCATTGGGGGAGAAGGGCAGTGACCATCTTTACGGAAGGGTCAAAGCTTGGGCGGGAAGATTGTTGAAGGGGGAAGGTTGTATATTGTCAGGATCTCTCTATTAACTTCAGTTTCAGACTTCCAGTGTTTATTGTTTTTCAAGCCGAAGTTGCTGTCAATAAAAGAATATTCATCTACTGAAAGATTTACTACTCCGGAGTGCAGCCTCCTTCAAAGAAGTAACTATCCACTCTGAAAGAAGGGATGCGATACTAGCTTGAGCATATTAACCGAGCGTTCAGGGCTGATTAAGGAATGCCTAACCTCGCTATCAATGACAGCGAGTCACTTTGTCATAAGACTAGTATAGGTGCCAGACCACAGAGGAATCGCTGACAACTGTAAAGCTGACGCGTTGGCAAGGAAGGAAATCTTATCTTGAACAGCGCTGGAACATCGGAAGTTTAAATACGGAAGTTCTATTTTAAAGCTTTAAAGCTTTATAGTCAGCTCCGTAAAAACATGTCTGTCGTTAAGGCGGACTACTTTTTTGGACTGTCTCGATTTTTTTAAATGGATAAATTTAAATTTGGAGATATGGATAGTTCCAGACAAGTCTATAAAGGAGACTATCTAAAAATTTTAAAGTAAATTAGTCCACTTTTCTTCTTCTTTACTGGCGTACCGCTTAAGCGATTATTTCCGGACAAAAAAACGAATTTCCAGTAGAACCTAAAAAAAAGTGGGTATCGTTTTGAAAAAGACCGACGGAAAAAAACGCGTTTAGGGTTTCACGAACGGGGCGAACCAGTTTGGATGCCGGGTCATCCAAGTAGAGTCTTTTTTGAATAGCCTTTTTTGTATTGTTTGGCATTTATTCATAGAAAGACTTTCGCCTGAACCACGTTTACTAATCGTCCAACTTGGCGTACTATGCGCAACAACATTACCCATCTTGAGACCCAGTATTCATTATAATAGCTGACCGAATAGACCATATTCAGCACGCTATGAAGAAAATATAGCAGCCGTAGCTGAGAATGATCAGGAAGATCGTGAAGAGTCGGTCTGGGGCAGTTCGCAGCAACTTGGACTGACATATCGAGATCTTCAATTGAAATCGTACAAAATCGCCTTCGCCTTATGAACTCTTCAAAATTTCCAAGAAGATCCGAGATTTTTTAGCGATGAGACTTATTTCTGGCTCAATGGGTATGTAAACAAGCAAAATTGTCGCATTTGGGACGAAGAGCAATCTGAAGAGCTGCCATTTCATCCAGAAAAACGGCAGTTTGGAGTGGTTTGTGGGTCGGTAGAATCATTGGTCCATATTTTTTCAAAAATGTTTCCGGTGATAACGTAACTGTCAATGGCGACCGTTATCGCGCCATGATCTCGCTGACATTTGGTTTCAACAAGGCGGCCCCTCTTGCCGCACATCGCATCAAATGGATTTATTGAGTGATCACTTCGGTTAGCAGATAATTTTACTTTTGGGCCGGTCGATTGGTCACCAAGATCGTGTGATATTACACCGTTAGACTTTTTTTGTGGGGATATGTAAAGCTTAAAGTCTATGCAGACAAACCCACTTCGATTCAGGCCTTAGAGCAAAACATAACGCTTGTCGTTCACCAGTTACCAGTCGAAATGCTCAAACGAGTCAACTAAAATTGGACTCAACGGCAACGTTTGAAAGGGATAGTCTTCAAAAAATAAATGCCAAAGTATGTTCTTTCGATGATAATAAACTTTCCCGTTTAGTTTTGAAGCTTCTGTGGTTTTTCCATAAAAAAATAGGGAAACTTGGAAATAGACATTTTTTTAGCTGGATCAATTTGAAAATATTTTCATATACAATTGATATACATATAACAAAAAAAATATAAGTTGAAGTTTGATTAGAAATACGAAAAGACTTTTTGGACTACCCAATATAATCGAAAATCACATCGAGATATTATGAAATTCACAACTGCATATATGTAAGTTTAAGTTTTTTGAGAAAAAAATTAATAAAAAAAAAACATTTTTAACGGTTTTAATTAGAAATTAAACACCCACTGCAAATGTCTTATTAAAGCCTCTAAGGCATTTTACTTTTTCGTACACTCATTAGCTAGTTTTATACATATGTATGTATGTATGTATGTATTGAAAATAATTATGAGTTTATTGACTTTCGATGAATGCATCCATTTTGAATTCAGGCAGTAATAAGAAATAAAATAAAACAAATATTACTAAAAAATCTATATAAACTGCTTAACTTTGTCAGCAACTGTACAAAACGGGGTCTAATACTTGTAAGTGCGGCCATAATAGCCACTGCCTATGCCTTAAGTATTGCCACATAACACTTAAAAATAGCTAATTCTTTGCCACTTTATTTTTTCTTCCGTTCATTGGCCGTTTTTGTTTCTCGTAAATTTTATTTTCAATTTTGTTTTTTGTTGTAATTTTTTCTACAATTAATTTCTACATTTAGCATTTCCAAGCCCAGCCAAAGGCAACGCACATATGTATGTATGTATTGGACACACGGCTGGCATTTATTTACAAACATACGCTTAAATATGTGTGTAGCGACAGTAGTGCGCGCCAACGACTATTTATGTATGCATGTAGTAGGTGTCACAGTAGTAAGTCGGTCAGCTCAACTGTCAAATAAAATTTGTCATGCCGTCAAACTAAGCTCAACCCCAAAACCGCATAGAAACAAATAAAAATACAACACACGCAAGCAATCGAAAAAAAGATCGTCATACGATCACATATACGCCAGCACGTATAAATGTTTGTCTAAATGTGTGTGCTTGTTAGCTCAAATGAGCACATAAGACACGCCCCGGAGTGCGCGCCTAAGAGTAGACTTACAACTAAGCGCAACACATGCACACAAACACGGTCTTGCTGTGACGAAGAGACACAACGATCAACAAAAGTCTCCACTTTGTGGCGCTCCAACAGCTCTTAAACTTTCAAGCCTTGGCTTGCGCTCCACACTTAACTATTGTCTGCTCTAGGCAGTCGCTTCCATACTCTTTCCGCTGCTCTGTGTGCTCTGTGGCATAATGACGAGTTGTCAGGCGCAGCGATTGCTCAGTTTTTAAGTTTCACTGTGTCAACGCTGATCGTGCCAATCAGTAGCCGTTCACGAGGCGTTTCGACGTCGGCACTCTGTTGGTGTTGGCTTAGAAAAACCTTTCTTGTACTCAAGTGACTGTTTGTGAATCGTGTTCAAGTCGAATTATGTGCTGTAAATTTTATAAGTTAGTGAATTTTATAAATTACCAAAAAGTATGGAGGAAATTTTATTTGCAAATAAATTGGTAAGTTAAAAAATATTTTAAAGTAAATAAAAAAAAAAGTAAAAAAAAAAAATATTAAAAAAAAAATAAAATTTAATAAATAGTATTAAATATTTTTATAGTAAATTTCTTATATTTATATATGAAAAAGTGTGCTTCGGCGATCAGAAAATTAGAACAAAAAAATTATTCGAACAATTTTTTACAAGCTTTAACCCTTAAGTGTTTGAACGTGTTTCGGTTATGGCATTAAATAATTTTGGAAAAATGGCAAAAAGTGTTTGACCAAAAGTACATATTTGGTTCATTACATACATATATAAAAAAATATTAGTTGAAGTTTGTTTAGAAATACGAAAATACTTTTTCGACTACCCAATAATTTACAAAAACTGTGGAAAATACTTTATATTTTGTAAATATAATAAATAGTGAATTTTTATTTTGACATTTAAGCAACCACTGAAATGTTTTCGTGTCAATAGCAGTCCGTTTTTTTAAATAAAATTTTTTGTATAGAAAATTTGTGCCAAAATTTTAACTTGCAATACATTTTTGGAGCGATCACTTGCAATTGAAGCTAAACTGTGATGTTTTTTCATAGTCAGATCCTATTTTAGTTAAGCTTCGGTTTTTCCATGAGCTTTATATACACTTTTTTGGACACTAGGCTTATGCTACTGATCGATCTAAAAATATATTTCAAGTTAAAATATTAGCACAAATTTCCAAACAAAGATCGGCTATTGATCAATCAACAATATTAGAAACTCTAATGGGATTTCATAACCCAAAAAAAAAATTAAATCTCCAATTATCGTTCAATGAATTGTGAAATAACACTGCTCAATAAATCTGAGGGAAAAATTTGAGTCCGTTGTGCTAAGAGGTCGTTGGTGTATTTGAAGTGTCCTTATTACGAACTAGTGTTCAACAATTTTTCATCACATGCAGCTGTTTTTGTCATTTTAGTAAATGATGGTCGTTTGATCCCTACCCCCTTGACTACAAAACAAAAAATCCTAAGTTTTAGGATTAGGGTCTAACAATCCAAAATTAGGAAGAGCCTCTAACATTACTTGCATAAACGAAAAATGACTGTAAATTAGTCTAATCGATTAGTGAAATAAACTGGAGTGGCAACGCATCAATTTTAAGGCAGTGAAGCTGAGCCACTTAGAAGAGTACAGGTGAAGGTCGGCTTTGAATAAGTGATGGGTTTTTTTCGAGAAAATTTTTGATGTAACAACTTTTAAGAGATTGGGTTACCAGGTCGCCGAACCTAGCCCTGGGTACCTTTGAAGTTGGCATGGGAGTGAAGCACTCACTGGAGGCGAAGGGCCATGAGCTTTTTTACGGACGGATCGATCAAAGCTGGCGGGGATGGATGATGAAGGAGTATACTGAACTTTCCATAAGGTTTAGTTGTAGGTCTCCTGACCGTTGCCGCGTTTTCCAAGCGGAGACAGCTGCCATGAAGTTAGCAGTAGATCTACACCTCCAGCGCGCAGAGCGGTGACTATTCACTCCGTTAGTAGGGCAACGATATTAGGGTGCCAGCAGGGTAGACATTTAAAGTCGAATCCAGCGCATTTTCTCTATTTACGCAATGCGGCTCGGCTTTGAACGTCCACTCTGCGGGCACCATTGGCCTTGAATTCGCTGACTGTACTGTGCTGTGTTCAAAACAAGCTACTGAACCACTGGGCCTCAAATCAGCTCAGCTGTCTGATTAATGGAGTTATCGGCTTAATCGAATGTCTAAAACTCAGGGGACCGGCTATTCGTGACCTCATTAGAAAAAGTGTTGGGAGGCGGTTAAAACTATGCGTTGCCAGTCGTATTTATATACGATCAAGAGCTAGTGGGTTACTGCCATGGTGTAGCGGCGAAGGACTGCTACCAGGAACTAGGTAGGATTTCGGTTCCAACAAATAACGGTAAAATGTTGTTTTGGTTTTTTAAGAATGCTGGAGCCTTAGAAGGAAATTGCAAATCTCTTAGTCTATTTTAACCATTAAAGAATTTCTGCTGAAATTGATAGTCTACCTTAAACCGAAATAAGTGTGTAAGACATATGTATGTATGTATGTATATCATAAAATGTAACGGAAGTTTTAACAGGTATCAAAATGGTAATCAGCTCCGACAATTTCCCATATATCTACTCCTCAATACTACTACAATTATCGCACATTTAACGAGCTGACTCGATATAACCATGTCCGTTTGTTTGTATATACACCAACTTGTCCCTTAATTTTTGAAATATCGATCTGAAATTTTGCACACTTTCTTTTCTCTTCAAAGCGCTGCTCATTTGTCGGAACCGCCGATATCGAACCACTATAGCGTTTAGCTGCCATACAAACTGGGCGATTAAAACAAAATCCTTGTATGGACAACTTTTTTATTTGACGAGATATTTTCACGAAATTTTGCATGAGCTATTGTCTAAGATAACGGTACGATCTCCGAAGAAATTGTTCAGTTCGGTCCACTAAATCATCTAGCTACTATACAAACTGGCCAATCAAAAGCAAATGCTTGTATGGATAACTTTTTTATTTGACGAGATATCTTCCCAAAACAGCGCTACAATCTACAAAAAAATTATTCAGTTCGGTCCACTATAGAATTTAACTGCATTACAAGCTCGCCGATAAAATTAAGTTCTTATATGGAAAACTTTTTTATTTGTAAAAAGTAATATAGTTTCATTACAACCGAAGTTTTTTTTTTGTGTTTTAAATATTAATATTATTATTATTTAAGCACACAACCATAAGCAATTCTGTTCGAATGCGTTCTATTGCTGGAGTTGAGCTTTGACATTTCTGACCTATTGAGCTTCCCATAAAACACACAATAGTGACATATGCGTATTCTTCGTTGGGAGTTTAAACTCAGAAATCATAAAAAATCATAAAATGTTTTTAACATAGAAGACAGTTATGAATTTATGTGTGTGCGGCTGAAGCACAAAAAAAACGAAAATAACTTCTTACCTCACTTTATAAAGACATGAGAGTATATATTGTACAAACATATACAGATGCATATATGTATGCACTATGTGTGTGTCTCAGATAGCGGGTGAACACACTATTCCGTTTTAAATGCTTTCTATATCCTTTCGCTTTGTCCATGGTAAATCTTGCAAGCTCTGAACACACACACGTACATGCAGGCAACATTGCAAATAAGCAACAACTGTTAGAAAAATTGTACGAGTATTTATTGACGCTGCATTTAAATTAATGTCGTTGACATCTGACCCGCAAAAATATGAAATAATGTAATATAAGATAATTTAGATTTGATTGTAATGCCTTGGCCCGCTGTTTACGGCTTTTACCTGTGCAGGGACCAGCGACATTGGCCAACTGCATGCAAAGAGCAGCGGTGCCGCTGTCGGCGACGGCGACAAGAAGCTAGCAGCGCAAAATCTGCATACGGGTTAAACAATGCGCGTGCGCTTTTTGCATTAAATATGCACATGTGCACAATAACACACACATGCATAAGCCATACATACACATACCTGCCAACATACTGCCATATGCTTATTTGGCCGAAAAGTCGGCGCAATCAAAACAAAAAATCACTTTCCACCCGATCGTCAGTGCATCTGTTGTGGAGTCAGCTTGACTACTCGCTCATCGTTCACCGCCGGCCGTCCATCTTCTAAACACACATACATACAATCGTGTGTGTGTGTGTTTGTAATGCCTTGCTCGTGCAGTGCGTAGCGTTTTACGGTAGTTGCATGAATCAAATAAGCCACGGTAAATGTTTTGATAAATCACTTTTACTCAGCAATAAGGCAAAATGCGATAAGTGGCGTTGCCTGCGGCAATAAATAACTATATTTTCAACAAAAATAATTTTTTTCTAAATTTGTAGAAGTGTTTGTGTGAAAAAATGAAGAAAAGTGATGGGGTTATGCTTGAGAGTTTAGCATAAAATATGTTGTGTATGATTTCTCCAACTATCAGAACACTTTGTGGTAAGGGGTTATATGGGTACACGGCTTCAAAAAATTCGATTTTTATTGCCTTATGTAATTTTATAACATCTTAGAATATTGTCCCGAACACTCATGTCGATCCTAGTAATAGTTTTGGAGTTCAGCCTTGAAAATTTACGCGCTCGAAGTCAGCTTAGAGTCACTTAAAACTTTAAACGCGTTTTTCTAGAAACTGTATTCCAAAATCGGTTATCAAGACTTATCGCAACTGCATAACCGATCTTAATAAAATTTTACACAGGTTTTCGAGATGGATTTTTTAATGGAGGAAGGAATTTTTTTCCAATTACAACTATTACAAAAAACATCGAGAAATTTTTATGGTTTATGAGAATGAGAGGATTTTTTTTGTCAACTACATAAAAACTGCAAATTTCTATTTTTTTCTTCCTTCGTCCAATACCTACTTCATGGTCTTAATAAAAACACGTGTCTTTTAGGAATAAATCTAAGATCAGGTATCCTAAGATCTTGAGATTCAAGTGCAGCTTAGATTACTCTGGTAGATTGGTGAGCCACACATAGGCGAGTTTTCGTCCTTAGCGATAGATAGATTCAAGTACAACTCTACAACTCTAACTTCTTCGCTTCGTTATCGTTAGATTTATTATTTAAATTCATGTCATTCGTGTTTTCGAAGAGTCTTTTAAAGAGAACTAGACGAACACAGTTGGTATATTGTTTAATTAAATGCTTTAAATGACAGCGGAAGGATTTCACAGAGAGAAGACCTCAACAAATAAAGACCCTAAGTGATGAAACAACACTGTGGGATGGCAAAATTAAGTGGTACACCGACCGCCCAAAAAAATTGGACAGTCACAACCAAGTGCACAAGTCACAAGGGTATAGCCGGAAATAAACTGGCTAACGAGCTTGCCCGCTCTGCAGCTTCTACTAGAATGATAGGACCGGAAAACTGTATTGATCCTCATATCATTAGAGTGCTGCTCCGTAAGGAGAAAAGCGTTGACAGGGAAAGGTATTGCGCAGCAGCCTACAGACACTGGATTAAGTGCTGTGCTGAGCCTATGCGAGTCGTTGTGACAGAGGTGGTCGCGGTGCAAACCACAATTTATATGTATCTATTGTTCATCATGGATACGAGCAGACCAATCACCTCAAAAGGTCGCATGATTTTTTTTTTTTTTTGAATAGCCAACAAAAGAAGTTTAGAATCATTTAAAAAATGTGTTCAAAAGTTTTAGTGAGATCATTCATTCATTAAATACATAACAAGACAATTATTACAGAGAAGCAACCACTTAAAACAACCAACGCATTTTATATAATAAAAAAAATGGTTTCAAGCGAGAATCGATCAAGCACAACAATTTTATAAACCTACAACTTATATAACATACATACAGACAATTTAATATATATGTACATATGTATGTACATGCATATTAGGGTGGGTAAAAAAAAATATTTTTATTTATCTTTATTACTTATTTATTGTGAAAAATATGTTATTAAAGACTTCTAAGAAAGCCTCTCCAAGGGTGAACTCTTATATAAGATAATTTGCTATTTTGTTTTATATTCATAATGAACAAAAAAGTAACATTTTGGTCGGCCACTTTTTGCCATTTTTCCGCCAGAGACATTATTCCGTTAGTGTAAATCTTTCACATCGAAATTTTCAGAACGGAAGGAGTGAACCATTGTTGTGCTACACGAACTGATGCTGTATCGTCTTCGTTAAATTCTTAAATTTCATCCGTGGCTTGCGTGGCATTCTTCCCTTTTTTATAGAAAAATTTCAAAATTAAGCGAATTTCTTTATTATTTTCACTAATTTATGAACAGCTGTAATTTTTTTCAACTTCCCAGAATAACATTTTTTCTTTTGATGAAATGAACCTTAAAATCTAATTTTTCCAACGCTATGTGGTATGACACAATGCGCTTGGTAGTACTGGAGATATACGACTGCAACGATATCTATTAAATATGAAAAGACTTTTTCGACTACCAAATATCTTTAAAACGGTTCAGTTTAAGAAAAATGTGTTGGCAATCTTTTTGCAGAGAGTTCAATTTGCTACCAAATCTATGAAACGAGATATTTTTTTCCAATAGTTGGAAGCGAGATATGAATTTTTCCAGCTGACAATAAGAAAAAATAGAAAACTGTTAGACGGAAAACCTCCCGTTACAATTAAGAGTTCATACTTCGAGAAACTTTTTGACATGTGTCTAAGAGCCTATTTTTTAGAACACCAAATTGATAAAAAAAATATTAATTTTCTTCAACCCATCCTAATATAGAACGTATTTTCAGAGTAACAAACGAATAAAAATTTTAATTTTTTCTAACCCACCGTAATATACAACCTATTTTTCAGTACCCTAATTGGAAAACAAATTTTCAAATTTATCGACCCACCCTAATATCTACATATGATAGAGCAACTGTGTAGGCAGCTCTGCTCATTTCGAAATGTCACGAAACCCTCAGCCAGTGAACCCTCACCGCACAAATTTTCGAACATAAAGGTCGTCTTGCACGATTTACGCTTAATTGCAGCCTAATTGCATTCTTGATATACATTTTATAATCAATAAAAATAGAATTATACGTGCAGATGTGACCCACGCAAAAAGCAAAAGCATATAAAATACAAGAAAAACAAAGAGAAAAATAATAGCAAAAAAATTCAAAACAAAACAAATACAAAAAAAATCCAACAAAAAAATTCCAAAAAATGCAAAAAATCGACTGACCAAATGCCAATGTTAAATGGCATATAATGTCGCATAAATATGTTTGTATGTATGCATAAGCATTGTTGTTGTCTGCATGTGAATTATTGTTGTCTGCATGTGCATTGTTGTTGTAGCTAAAAGCAACCACGTTTCAAGCCACAGTTGTGACTGTTGGTGAAGCAATCAGTAGGCGCACTAAGCGATTAAACAAGCATTAAATAAACTTTTCACAATATCGATCATACATATGTACATATACATATACATACATACGTACATGCATAAGCGCAGCTCTATGTATGTATTTATGTGAGTTTGGACACTTTTTCATATAATTTTCTTACAATTACTCACTTTTATTTATTTCGAAAAGAAGTGTTGCATGAAAAGTTTATATGCCACAGCGTACGAACGTGCCACACTATAAATACATACATTTATGTATATAAAAACAAATTATATACATACATATACATATATGTATGTATGTACGTGTGGAGGCAGGCAGCTAATGCGCATATGATGCATTACCCCCTTGCAGCAACTGACGAACGTCTTAGAACGGGCAAAGAGCAGCGGCGAGCAGTAGTGCCAGTCGCTATGGCCATTACAAACAAATTGATCACTTTTACACACAGTAGTTGGTGGATAAGAACAACACAACAATATAACAAAAAAAAAAAAACGAAAAATAATTGCAAGCTTCCAAATAAGGATGACACATGTGAAGTGAGGAAGCTGTAACTTCGTTCAAATGCATTGGAAATGATTTGCGTTTGCACTTTCCGTTTGATTGTGGTGAAAATTACAATATTTCATCAAAAGTTAAATGCACAATTTGACATATGAAAGGCCAAATTTGATTAGAAGATCCATATGGTCGTTGTTGATAGCGTGCGGATGATATGACGAGGCAACTGAAAGGCAATAGTAGCAGCAAACAACAATCGATGACAGTCTGCGGACCGAACAACAACCGGCGCAATGTGAACTCTACCAGCACGAACGCACACACACACATGTGCAAACTTACAAACACATAGCTAGTGTGCGCAAAGAACCGCAGCCTGCTTGCAACAGTGGCGAAAAAATATAAGCAAAGTGCAAGCAAACACACAGACTAATGTACATACATACATATGAACGACGATCGTTGGTGATCAGGCCAATCGATCGATCGGTTACTTTTGCCGTTGCTTGCGCATGTGTGTGTGTTTATTGCATTTGGCCGACGTTCAACGTTGATTATGGCTGTTGTTGATTGTTGACTGCTGCTGACTGGTGTCTGCTACTGGCGTACGGTGAACATATGATCGTCGTTGGCGCTGGCGACGTAGCAGCACGCGACATACAGGCATACATATGTACATATGCGGAGTTACATAGTACATTGCATGGCTAACGTAATAGTAGATTTCGTTATATAGGAAAAATGCCAAATTATGCAAGTATAAAGCGTGAGGGCGCACAGGGGGTCTGATAAAAAAATAACTGTTTACAAAAAAAAAAAATGACAAGAACATATTTATTTATATTTAAAACATAATTAGCACAAATTTAAGGCAACGTAAGTATACATGCTGTATAAAGAAATTAATATATTTTATTGATAAATAATTAATTTGAAACATATAAAATAAAGAAAAAAATATAAATATAAACATAAAAAAACTTAATCAAATAAAAATAAAAAAATTAATAAATAAAATTTAAAACTTTATAATATTTATTATAAATTAATTGTATTAAAATTAAATGCGAAAGTGAACAAATGACTTTTAATAAAAAAAAATTAATAAAAACAAAATTATTAAAAAAAAAATTATTAAAAAAAAATAAATAAATAAAAAATAAAATATTAAAAAAAATATAAAAAATAAACGTTAAAGCTATTCACAAATGCATTTTATAGCATAAAGGTCTATAGAAAGGTTTTTACTGTAATTTTAAGCGGTCAGTGTGTATGTCAGCTATAAGCTATAGCAAGCCGATTTGCGCAATATATTTGAAAATTATAGCAATGTCTTAGATAATAATCTCTGCAAAATTTCATCAAGATACCTAGACAAATTAAAGACTTTTCCATACAAAAATTTGTTTCTGACCGTTCAGTTTGTATGACAGCTATATGACAAAGCAAGCACAATTTCTCCTGAGATTGTGGCGTTATCTTAAATAATAATATCTGCAAGGTTTCATGAAGATACCTAGTCAACTATAAAAGTTTTGCACACAGGAGTTTGATTACTCAGTTTGTATGGCAGCTATATGCCATAGTGAGCCGATCTTAAACATTTCTGCAGAGATTGTTGCAATGCTTTGGATTATAATATATGCTTAATTTCAAGAAGATATCTTTAAAAATAAAAAAGTTTTCTATACAAGAACACAAATTTGATCGGTCAGTTTGCATGACAGCTATATGCTTTAGTGGTCCGATATGAGCGGTTCCGACAAAAGAGCAGTTTCTTTGTATGAAAATTACGTGTGCAAAATTTGAGACCGATATCCAAAAATTTGAGAAATATTTCGCGTATATTCTGGAAATTTCGATTTATACTGGTGGAATAATGTCTCTAGGGCAAAAAAGGCAAAAAGTGGTCGACCAAAATGGTAAATATTGCTTTATTTATTTATTTATTTTTATATTAATAATATAAAACATTATTTAACAAAAAATTAATAAATTAAAAACCAATTAAACTATAAATATCAAAAATAATCAAATAAAATATACTTAATGCCTGAAAAGACGGCAAACGGCCAACCCGCAGCAGCATTGCATGCTCCTTGACGCAACGACGGAAGCGCAGCGCACTGCAGCACATAAACAAGCGCACAAACATGTATTTAAGCGGCAACTAAATAAAGCAACAAGAAAAAGTACGCAAACAAGTAAACATTGCGGCACTTAAGCTTTAGGACACACTCCACAACTCACCGGTTGCATACAAGTACCGCAAGCAGTGTTATTGTAGTTTTTGGGGGTTTTATTCTGCTCATTTTTGGCTGCACACTTTCGGCGGAACATTTTTTCGTCGCCTTGAGAATTCGGTAGTCAATTGATTTGACAACTGATAAAAAAAATGTGATAATTTTAAGTAGTTTTAACTTTCAAGCTACTGGAGCGCGCCGTTAAGTAGCTCAGCGCAGCTCAGTTGTGATTTTAACATTTCACAACACTTGCAGATTTTTGACGAAAACACAAAATAAATCAAAATATAAAAACAAAAATAGAAATACAAAATGAAACATGTGTACGTTCACACGAAGTGTCCTCAATATCAATTTCGCTGTGTGATTTTTAAGGCATTGAAACGGCAAAAAACATGGTGATCGTTTGAAGTGTGTCATAAAATATAGTTAGCCGATGTGTAATACCTTCGAGTGTGTTTGTACATGTGTATGTATTTATACTGAAAGAACAGATGGTAGCTTCATGTGCTATGATTACAACAAAATACAATAGATCTAGATTTTTTTTAATTGCATAACTAGACTTTTTTTTTAAGATTTCATATAAATATTAAGTTAAAAATCTTGACACTTCGTAACAAACGACTGGAAACCATTTATTTTAAATTGAATGGCACAGGAAGCTTAATTAAGAGAGAAATTACAACCTACTGACAAAAATATAGGATCAGTGGTCGGCATGAGAGGATCTGTCACTGTGTTGGTTAGCACGAAAAAAAAGTAGCCCAGTGAGAAATTGGAATTAAAATTAAGCAATTTTTATTATTAATTAATAGTATAATGAAAATTAACAAATTGTCTTCTGAGGATATATTCCCTATTATCTTTAAAAGACTTGGAACATAAAAGGCATTGCATGGCATCAAAGGCATTGAGAATCATAAAATATTTCTCACAGGGCATATTTCGTTTTGCGCTATGGTCTTGCGTGATGTTAATTCGTTGATGGCTCGACAACGACTGAACGATAGAGCGTAAGCGTAGGTGTGAAGTTAGTTTGCAAAATTTTACTATGAAATGCCGACCACTGAAGTAGATACACAAACAGAGAAACAAAAAAGGAAAACGCCTCATTAAGAAAGAAATTATAACAGACTGAAAAATCTGCCATACTACTATGAGCAAAAAGTAGTAAGACTTTGCTCATAATTTTAAAATTCTTAATTGGTTCCTCAGAATCTATGTCATCCCACTCAAAGTATTCCTCCTTGTGCCAATGTGTTTTCCAATCCTTGAAACAGTTGTTAAAGTCATTTTCCGGAATAGCCTACAATGCGCGTAGCGATTCACGTTTAATGTCTTCAATTGACTCAAAACGGTTTTCCCGGAGCTGTCGTTTTGAGTTTACTGAATAGCCAGTTGCAGCATGGATCCAAGACTCATCGCTAGTATAATATGTTTCATGGCATTCTGGTAATAGGAAAGCATTGTTTCACAGATGTTAACGTGACGCTGTTTTTAGAAAAAATTTATTTTATTTTGGAAGCAATCGTGGTTTCATTTTTCTTGGGCCCAAATGATGTTTCAAAATGGTTTTCACTGATCCTTCCAACGATGCCAGTAAGATCCCTGTCTGTTAACCGTTGATTCTCAAGCACCAATCCTTTTAATTTTTTAATAATGTTGATGGCTCTACATGACGTGATTCGTCGTCAACGCGTTCTCGACCCTCTTTAAATCATTTGTACCAATCAAAACCACTTTCTTGCGATAAAAAGTTTCACCAATGGGCTTTTCCAAATTTGATTTTGCATAAAAAAATTTAATGGAACTTCTTTGTTGAATAATTTCACTCATCGTAGAAATCCCCGAATGCTCTTTATGTACTTCAGAAAGTCAAGCGCATACTAAACAGTAACGATTATTTTGATGTGGCATTTGGCATAGATATTACTGACAATCATACCAAGCCAGAAAAAGAAATATTTCGATAAATGAGTTTTTGCCCGAAACTTAAATTAAAAAGTCTTACTATTTTTGCCCAAAGTACCTGTTGAGGTTTCCTGTATAGGAAGACTGCCTACTACTGGACCTTTGAATTAATTGAGTTGCATATAAAATTAATACTAATAATAGAGGAACCACGTAACTAAACATTATTCTCAGAAAACTAAAGCACTGAGCTTTTGGTCCAAAATTTTGGTATATTTCACTACTTCTAAAAATAACCGATCATTTTTAATGTAAACTAAAATATAGGAGCTAATGGATCGTAAAACAAATTGCTTAAATTGAACTTTATTTGGTTGGTGGAATAGCTTAAGTATGAATTGACAAAGAGAGGTCCCAACTATTATGATTTATGTAAGTAGTATACTGCATTGCATTCGTAATCTTTGACTTGCTCTTTAGATCACTCCATGAATGTTCTTTCTACAACCAATATTTGTTATGAGGATAAAAAGTCGCCTGGTCAATCCAACTGTCTTTTGTCTAGCTTTAGATAGTATTCATTTGATATTTTTTTTGTTTCAGATTGCTAGACGGGTTGAGGTTAGGACACTTAAAAAATTTCCCAGAAATGCATGTCTCTAAACCAAAACAACCCATTAACTGATCGATCAGTAGGTTTGTATTCCTGACTGTTCACAAAAAACTCTTTTGACGACCAGCACAAAAGACTTTTTGGTTTTGTTTTCTCATCTTTGGTATCTTTTTTAATAAGGAACAGCATTCGACAAGCAATGATTAGCTTTTAAAAGTATTTCTGCCATGAAAAATCTTCATAAAATACCCATATGATAGAATTTCTTACAATGATACTATCATAGGAGCTCACCTGTTTTAGATGAAGGAATTCTCCTTGGGAAGCGACTATATATTTACGTACTTATACATATGTATGTACATATATATAATAGTACATTATACACTATATGCTTCACTGTAATCAATACAATGCCCACAAAGGATATCCATACCCCATAGAAACCCCAAAACAGATCAGCTTTAATCAAACTAAATGAAAAAGGAATGCTGATCTTCATTTGATGTTGACATAATGCATTTCGAAATACATAAACAACAACAACATAACTACACGAAAACTGAGTAAATGAGTGGCTTTTGCTTGAATTAGTGAAAGAGAACGGAAAAACATGTCAGGAATCAGCCAAGCATCAACGCCTATTGAGCAAAGACAAAACATGCAATGACCAAACATACACAGACAAAAATTGTGGTTAAAATACCACACGTGCCAAAACAATAACACCAACAACCAACGCCAAGCCAAGTACTACAATGCGAAGGTGCTATGCTGCAGGTTCCAAAACGAAGAACAACAACAACAGCAAAATTAAAAACAAAAAACCGAAATGTAATGGATATCCGAGCAATTCAACGGATATTTAGCGAAACATGCCAGCGGCACTGCACACACACACATGCGCACATTCGCTCGTATTAAATCATATACTATGCCGCTCGTAGTATCGGCACGTAAGCGAAAAAAAGGTGTGATGGCTGTGAAGTTTTTAGCGTCTGGACATCAAGTTGACGCACTAAATCCATGCATGTTAAACCCGAGTAAATGCGCTTCAGTATTTTAAGTATTTTCACAACGCGCTTATGGCCCGCTATTAGCCTGGGCGTAGTGGTTAACTCGAGAAACTTACCACCAGTTAAGCGCGCTACTACACACAAATTAAATTGAGATAAAAATCTGCACATGCGTATGGGTACAGTTGTAGTCATTGCAGTGGGTACGACATTTTTATTGTAATAATTGGTGGTACGACAATAGCTACGTATAGGTTAGGTCCATGCCACCATGCTTTATTTTTATAAGCGTTCTGTTTTGAGGCAACCGCAGCCTTGAAAATCCAATAATTGGAAGAGTTGTGTTTTGACGTGTACCTACGATATATTCGGAGATAGATTGTAATGCTACCTTGTAATTTATGCTTTGGATAATAATCTGTGCCGAATTTCTTGTTTTTGATCGGTCAGCTATATTCTACGGTGGTCAAAAATCAATGTCCAAGCAGCAGTTTACAGGGGGACTGAAAATATCGCCTAACAGAGACGCATGTGTCTCCGCCTTCGCAGATACTACACGAGTTCCAGGCGCAAAGGAGCCACATCCCGAGAAGCCGAGCACTACCAAGTAGAATAAAGGAGCTGAAGCACACCATGAATGACAACAAAAACAAAAAATGGGAGGAACTACGCGATGATGTTAACAAAAACCCCAATGACTGGGGTATAAAATAATAATGAAGCAAGCAACCTGACAATAACCGCTGACAAAATGGATCATATCGTAAACGCACTCTTCCTCACACACGATAAAGGGGTTAGTGATCCAGAACAGACCCTAAGATTTTCGCCAATCAACCAGTTTACCCTCGAAGAATTGCAACTAGCCACTAGCAAGTTTAAGGCCAACAAATCTACTGGACCGGACTGTATGGAATATGTACAACGCCTGCTTCGAACCCGGAATATTCCCTGAACCCTGGAAAAAACAACGGCTGGAGCTAATCAGTAAGGAAAAACTCTTTGAAAGACTACTTAAGCCCAGACTCAAGATGCTGGCGAACTCTCGCCTAGACAACACGGCTTTAGACCAGGCAGATGAACAATTATCAACAGCGCTCGATGGATGGATATGATCGACACTTTCAAAAAAAAGTGTCGTCTTGTCAAATGAAAATGAAAAAGTTCTCCAGTCAGTTTCATATCGATATCTCCAAAAATCCGATTTTAAATATAATTCTAAAGTTTGGAGGTTCATCAGTATTGTTTTCAATTTCTATGCAGTAAGAAATAACGTTTGAACATTAAAAAGCGATCATAATGGAATAAAAGAGCAAAAGCAAGGAATAAGTTCTAATGTTTTAAGATGAGGAGTTGAATTGTCATACTTCGTATATTTTAAGGGAAAAGCTATACAAGGAACTAGTTATGTCTAAAAGAAATGCTTGCTTAAAAACTTAAATGTGGGCCATATAAAATTTTAAATTCGAAGATAGGGCGTAAAAGATTGAGTGTAACGTTTGCTGTATGCCACGTAGCGCCGTCCTGCTGGAACCAAATGTTTTCCAAGTCTTCCTCTGAAAAAGAAAAATGGGCCGATGATTCCACCAGACCAAAATCCGCACCATACAGTGATTCGTGCTGGGTGCATTGGCTTTTCGACGATTACGTGCGGGTTTTCTGTGCCACAAATGCGAAAATTCTGCTTGTTAACGTAACCATCAAGGTAGGAATGAGCCTCGTCCGAAAAGATGATTTTTCGGTCAAATTTACCATCCTCGGTCAAACGAAATTTGGAAAAAAGTTTTCAATATTTCCCAGTTTTCTTCTAGTGAATAGCGACTCATTTCGTAAATTTTAGACTTTTTACTGAAAACCTGTCACTTTCCGAATGGTGTTGACGTTTCTAATGTCGAAATATAGATAATTCAAATTTAAAACGTTAAATGACCCACCCTATATAAGCTTGTCCTTCTGAAGTAGTTACATAAAGTGAATCCGGCGGTTTTTACGATGGGTGAAATTATTCAACAAAGATAAATTTCTGATGCCGATTCACAGAATGTCAGAAAAGACTTTCGGTAATAATTGTTTGTCGAGAAAGTGTTTTTGGTTGGTAAAATTATTCAAAGAGGGTCGAGAACGCCTTGACAACGAATCATCTTCACGACGAATATCAACATAAACTGATTCTCAACAGGTCAATAAAATAAAGAAATTGAAGCTTGAGAATCGACAATCAACAGACAGAGATCTTACTAGCATCGTTGAAATAAAGAAAGGATCAGTAAAAAGCATTTTTAAAGACTTTTTTTCCAAAAACAGAGTCGCATTAACGTCTGTGAAAAAATGCTTTTCGACTACCAGAATGTCATGAAACGTATTATAGTACTAGCGATTAGTCTTGGATCTATGCTTACGATCCGGAAACAGGCGATTAATCGACCGAATATCGTGGCATAGATGACCCGAAGCCGAAAAAGCACGTCGAAGCAGCTCAAAAATCAAGTTTATGTTGACAGTTTTCTTCCAAATTGTTAAGAAGGAATACTATTTGAGTGTGATCGTCATTTACGCGAAGCTATCCTAAGAAGAGGCCGGATTATGAGCCGATATCTTTGGTTTTTGGATCACGTTAAAGCACCGTCTCATACTTCAATAATTCTTCGTGAGCTTGTCGCCAAATTTTTAACCAATATCGTGCCGCATACCACTATATACGCCTGATTTAGCTACGTGTGACTTCTGGCTACTCAGCAAACTCAAACGACCGTTCCGGAAAAACGGTATTACAGTCAATTGAAGACATTAAACGTGACTCACTGCGCGCATTGAAGGCAATTCCGGAAATTGACTTTAAGAACTTTTTCGAGAATTGGAAAGAAAGGTGGCACACGGGATTACTTTGAGGGGAACGACATAGATTATGAAGAATGAATTAAGAATTTCAAACTTATTAAAAAATTCATCGATCGACTTGCGTTATTAAACGAAATAATAAGATTTTTGATAATAATTTCGAGTTTTTTAGCTAATTTGAGGTACAAATTTTCTCAAAAATATTACGAGATGTTTTTGGGAAGCCGCCAGAAAAATTGCCTTGCCGCTAGGTAACTTTTTTCTGAGGTTTAAAAGGTTAAGGGAATTCAAATTGAAATCCGATTGCAACCATTTTATTGACCACAGACGTATATATAGTATACTTGTGTGAACACTTGTAATTCAGCGCACATTTAGTTGGAGGAGAAACAAACAATTTGATTTGCAATGTGCAAAGGTATCGTTTTAAGCAAACTCCTCCTCTGGACGCGGCGCAGCAATAACTCAACAATAAACACCAGGGCGAAACCAACAACAACAACGACAACGAGCATAATGAGTAGCACAATAAATATTGAGCCATCTACATATGAAATTGGAAGTAGGCGCATGTGTGTGTGTGGTAGCTACTGCCGCTGCCAGCTTGCCACAATAACCACTCAGTCACTCAGTCAATCACGCAGTGAATGGCAGTGCGGCTGAATGTCAGCTAAGCCAGCCAGTGTAAAGTGTAATATACGTTAATTCACAAATAATTGCAGACCGCCAAGAAATGAATTGCTGATGCGGCGCCAACAACGGCAGCGAAAAGGTCGTCCGTCGTTTGCCGTCGTCGTCGTCTTGACATCTTAATGGCAATCAGCGCAAAGGAAGAACTATGAGTTTTCGCATTGCGCTGGTCTTGTTGTTTTTGTTGTTGTTGCTAGTACCTTTGTTTTTGATTTAACAGTGTGTCATCCATTTTATTAATTTTTTTGATTTAGTTGATGTCGCTATGTGTATTTGTTGTGGACCCAGTCAAAATTGTATGCAAAATTGGCGCGGAACATGTGTCTACGTAATCATAACTGCGCGCACACATCAACAACAATAACAACAAAGAAATTCAATATAAGAACAATATGTTTTATGAGTTGTTAGCTGAGGCATCCATAAGGCCTCATACAAGTTGGTGCAGCAGCAAGTAGAGTCATTTCAGCAGACAAGGCGATTCATACAAGGACTACATACAACCATATATGCATACATATATCTATATATATATGCACAATCATATGCGACAATGCATCTAGACGCACTAATAAAACAATAAAGAAAACATGAATATGATAATGTGAGAATAGTACAATGGTAAAGAAAATCGCTGACAACAGGCGCCTGCGCAAGCCCTATTAGTTTAGGCAATGCAAGAAATATCACAAAAAAACCAAAGCTTGTAACTACTTTTCGCATTACAAATACACACATCGAGCGCAGACTCTTGCCGAAATTCATTCGTTTGTTTGTTGTGCGTCTGGCGTGTGTCCTTTGTGTTGCCCGTTTAATGGCTCTTGGAAAGCTCTCATTATTGTTCTATAATGATTGCGAGTCGGCACAGAGTTGCACTGCGGTTCAGTTCAATTAGATTTAAACCAAAATTGCATAAATACTGTTCATTTTAGCATTTGTTGGCCGGAAAGGTATGCACAAGGCAAAAAAAAAGCAATGCACAGTGTGCTTTGCGGCACTTAAAAAGCGACAAAAATTAAAAAATTTTAAATTATAAAAATTTCGTTTGATTGCAATCCGCTTGTAGAAATGCTAAAGCTTACTTGGGACAAAACTTTGCGACAAAAATTTAAATTTAAAAAATTTCGTTTATTTACAACCCGCTTGCAGGAATGCTATAGCTCGCCAGGTCAGATATACCATAAAGGATATTGTGGCGCAAACAAACTACAAAAGAATATCAAGCGAGATATGTAGTGTGCCTACCCAAAAAGTGGTAATTGTCAAATGAATAGTTTTCTCTTGCTTGCTTACAGGAATGCTAAAGCTTACTTGGGACAAAACTTTGCGAAAAAATTTTAAAATTATTAAAATTTCGTTTATTTGCAACCCGCTTGCAGGAATGCTATAGCTCGCCTGGTCAGATATATAATTAAAAATATTTTGGCGCAAATGAACTACAAAAGAACATCACGTGAGATAGGATACACACCCAAAATGTGGTAATTTTCAAAGAAATCGTTTTTCTGCACTACCGAAGCAAATCTGTGTATGAAGAAAATGTCAAACGAGTAGATAAGTTAAAAAACACTAGCGTACTGCTATGAAAGCTTTTGGCTATTTAAGGGTGTAGTAGACATACATATGTAAAACTTCTATGATAACACGTAAAACTATTGAATAAGTAATGTAAGTTTTAACAAAAATAATATTTCGAATTACACCAAATATTTAGAAAATGAAAAATTTTCATGACAAGGTCAACTCTCCAACAGTGATATAAATACGACAATCAGTGATCACTTTTCTGAACCTATCAACTTTAAAGGACTTTAAGAAACCATTTTGTAGAGCAAGAGCCAAGAAAATTCCCTACTAACTTATGTGCTTTCCGATTTCCGGATTTGACAACACTCAAAATTTTATCATAAAGTTGTTTTTGTTGGTATGCATACTCAGAACGTTTTGACATACAAGCGTTATTTGTGTTGCTTACAGTAACTTAAAATACTCTACTCGACCAAAAAATGGAAGTAAATGTCGAACATTTTCGAGCGATTATTTTTTATCGTAAAATTTGACATTTTTGATGACATGCATACTCAGCACCCTTAGACATACGAGCGCTATTTGTGTTGCTAACAGTAACTTAAAATATTCTACTCAACCAAAAAATGGTAGTAAATCTCGAACATTATCACACGATTATTTTTTACGACTTTCGCCGCGGATTAACTCATCAAGAATATATAGGTGAACTTAATTCAATTTTTGGCAATGAAGCTCCATCAAAGACCAGTGTTTATCGATGGTATGGAGAATTCAATAGAGGTCGTAGGTCATTGTCGGGAAGGTCGTACAAAATCAGTTGTTGTTCTACTATTGATGCTGTGAGCAACCTGATATTGAAAGATAATCGTGTGACATATCGTGAGATTGAGACAACTATGGGCATTAGTGGAACTACTGGGACTTTTTTCAAGTAGTGGGAAGCGAGCTCATGCTTGGAGAGGTATTCGTAGAGGAACCTAAGCATCTACTATTCAGAGTACCAAATCAAAATATATTCATTTTTTTACCCACCTTATTGTATATACGATGATACAATCAGGTATTTTCGGCCACGCGGATATCTTGTCAGATTGTCTAATAAGAACGAAGAAAAACGATGCCCGGTGTCTCAATCAATGATCACTTTTCTGAACTTATAAACGTCAAAGGAATTTACTTCGTTGAAGACCGCATTTGTAGGGAAATAAATAGTATAGCGTTTAAGGTCGATTTGAAAACACTCTAGCGCTTTTTATATACTCCAGCTGATATTACCAAACTCATTAAGATATAGCGAGTAAATACCAGAAACTTTCTCGAAACAAGAGTGTTCAAATAGTAAAATATACATATATACGAGTATATTGAGTTCAAAAGAGGGAACTATTCCGAAATTACAATCTAAAAATTGTTCAGAGCGTTGCTCAGGGTAATGTAGGTTCTTATTCGCTATATCGCTTTCGGGAAAACATTTTTTAAAAATATAAGCAATAAAGAGAAGATTGAACCTTTTAAACTCGTAAAATTGAGAGAAAATGAGAGAGGTTAATAAATATGCACCATTTAGAGTCCAAATTTTTACACAAAACTTGTGTTTCTTCAGTGCGGCAAGATAACTATTTGGATAAGCCACAGCATAGAACTAGCTCAGGACCCCGCATGACACCAACCCTACACATCTGCCACTCCTCTCCCTATTATCCGACCCCGACGAAACTGCACGTTTCCTGGCCCTACTGTTGGGCGAACTCGATGACAACTTGTCTGAACCTTACCGTCCTAACAGGGTTTAGATAACCTTTACAATACTGACAACAACTAGCTCAGGTCCTAAAAACCTACTATTAATTTTCTAGTCTTCAGAGTAATAAAAATCTTCGGGAGTTCAGAGAACTGATACATAGTAGCAAAAACATATACATATGCCAGTAAACGATTGAAGACGGATTTTTCAGTAATAAAAAAGGAGAAAACTTTGAAGCTAAGCGTAGGAAAAGGGAAAATATAGATACGTAAGCAACATTAGAATTGAGATCCTCGCGTTGCCAAAAAAACAATTTTAATTTTCCATATGTATTTATTTTATCTTTTTTTCCTCGTTGGCTTCGAAACAGTGAGAAAGAGCAGGTTTGCAAGAAAATATAACGATAAAATCGTATTTAACCTTAACGAAAATCAAGGAAACCATATTTCAAGGGGTTCAAAAGGTTCACCACTTTGATTTTATTGGTAGTCGAAAAAGTCTTTTCGTATTCATTTAAAGGGTCGACCAAAATGGTACATACTTATTTATTTATTTATTATTACAAATAAAAATAATAAGTTGAAATTTGATTACAAATACGAAAATACTTTTTCGACTAACCAATTTTACGCTAAAATTACATAACACACAGTGCAAAGAAAAGATTCTACCTCCTCCGCTGTAGCAATCTTTTCATTATTCTTTCAAATATTTACGCAAGACAAAGCTTACCGATTGTCGTTTTCTTTTGCAGAATCCGCAAGGCGTATTGAAGAGACGCCACCGCCGTTAAGCCGCTGCCAAGCAAGCCTACAATGGATTTGCCAGAACAACAACAACAAAACCCACAACTACTCGTAGTAATGTGTGTGAGCTGAGCTCATATCTGCCGTGGTAGCAGGGCTTTAGAAAAAATGCCGAATTCCAGAAGCGACTACTAAACAATCAATTGGATTACAAAAATAGTACGCTTAGGCGACGATATTATCAGTATTGCGAGCAAGCACTGCAACTGGACGCTGGACGTAGGGAAATGTGTGGCTATGCAAGCATAAGAAGAAGAAGAAGCGGAGGAACAGTGGGCGCAACATGCAACTAAATAGAGGATGAGGTTGACTATTGAAATTAAGAGGGCATAAGTTTAGCTGAACCACCACGACGGGTGACAAACACACGCACACATGCGCGCATATGTTGCTATGTGTGCAAGCGCGCGCGTTACCTTTGAAGCGCGACGCATAACAACGCGCAAGGTAAGAAGATGAGCAGTCAACGCGCAACGCGTTGTGCGACCGCATGCGCGCACCCGTCCGCACATGCCGCTATATGCACAAACGTAACGAAGTAACGAAATATTTCTGTGGTACGCGCCCGCAAAACTGCACAAAGGTGAATACAATGCGGAATGCTTTCTAAGATTCTTGTCGTGGCTGAGTAAATGCATTTCGAATATTCGTTGTTGGCGGCATTGGCGCATTCTGATTGGCTAACTGCCGCGCTGGCAGGCAGATGAGTCAACAGTATCAACGACAAAAACAACAATGGCATAAAGGCACGTAGCTGCCGTAGTGGTCGAAAAATCATACGCCTAGTCAAAGGATAATGCTTCTCGGTGGTGGCGGCGGCGGCAAGCAAACGCGTGCCGTTGTTTTTCAAATGCTTTGGATGCTGCCGCCAACGCCGCCGCCGTCATCGCGTTCGCTAACTGCCACGCAATTAAATTTACGAATGCTGCCAATGTTAAAGCGCACGTGGTCACCAAATAGTCGAGAGGCCTTATACATACACTAAAAACGTATGAAATTAACGAAAAAGCAGTGAAATGCCAGAAGGCGCGGGGGCGCGTCGGCGCATGATATGCAATGCCTCGCTGCTGCTGCTGCTGCTGTTTATATGAAAAGGGCGCACATGTGAAGGCGGTCAGCTGAAGGTTAGTTGTAGGGCGTGCGCAGAAAGTTTAGACGCGCAATGCATAGACATACAAATGAGCATATATTTATTGAATGTGTGTATGTGTATGTGCGCGTAACGTCATGCGAATTAGCTGCAGCTGCGCGGTGGAAGTTCAATGCTTCCGCGCTTAGATAAAACAAATGGCGGTTGACTTCAAATTGTAGCGGCATATTCTACACTCACACACACACTATATACTATACACATACACACCATACATGTACGAGCTTATGGAAAACGTTTACTGCGACTGCGCGCCAGTTGTTTACAGTTGATATTTTTTGAGAGCAAATTTTTAATTTTCAATAATAAAAATGAATTTATGAAGTAATAGAGAAAAATTAGAGAATAAAATAAAAAAATACCAAAAAATTTTGAAATAAAATGAAAAAAATTAAAAAAAAAAATAAAGGGTAAATAAAAAATTAATTTAAAATACTAGACTAACTAAGAATAAATAATTAAATGTAAGAGTAAAATTTTAATAAAAAATACTATATACGAATATTATAAATAAAAATTTCTAAAAACAAAAAACTTAATTAATAAAAACATTGTTTTGAAGAAGAAAATTATAAAAACAATAATAAAAAACACTAAATAAAAATCAAAATAATTCCAAATAAAAAAAATGTAAAAACAAAATAATAAAAAATTATTTCGAATAAAAAAATTTATAACAACAATGTAAAAAAACTAAATTAATAAAAAATTATCCGAATAAAAAGTAAATAAAACTCAAACCACGATTAGAGAAAATAATAATAGAAATAATACCGAATAAAAATATTACATAAACAATATAAAAAAACTAAATTAAAAACGAAATAATTCCATGTACAAAAATTTTAACAATAAAATAAATTTAAATAAAAAAAATAGTTTCGAAAAAAAAATTATGAAAACAATAGCAACAAAAAAAGTTAATGAAAAAAGGAATAAAAGCCATAATTAAAAAAACTTTAATTTTGTAAAAATTATACAATAAGCAGGGATATAAAATAATTAAAATAAAAAATATAACAATGAAAATATGTATACATAAAAAAATAATAATTTCAAATAAATATTAAAAATAAAAAACATAAATAAAATTTAGTTTAGTAAAAATTATACAATAATCAGGGATATGAAAAAAATAAAATATAATAAATGCATAAATAAAAAAAAACATTCGAATAAAAATAATATGAAAACACAATACGAACAAAAAAATAAAAATTAATGATAAAAATTCCGAATGACACTTAAATCAAACCATAATAATCATAATAAAATTTGTACTAAAAAATTTTAAAATAAATAAAAAGTAGCGAAAAAAATAAAAATTATTTAAAAAAAAACAAAAACATATTAAATAATTGTAGTAAAACAAACTTTACAATAAAACATTAAAAAAAATTATAAAAATGAAGAACCAAAAATACAAAAAAAAAAACATAAAGAAATATTAATGTTAAAAAAATTATATAATTAATAAAAAATATTTGTAGTAAAAAATTTTAAAATTTAAATTAACAAAAATAAATATAAGTACTAAAAGCGTTGAAAATAAAAAACGAAAAATACTAAAAAATCTCAAAACAAAATATTTTAAGTATAAAATATAGTTAATAAATATTTGTAATAAAAAAATTAGATAAAAACAATAAAAAATTAAAAAAATAATAAAATATATAATATATAATATTATATAAAAATGATAATAAAAATAGATACTTTTAGAAAAATTTTTAAAAAGTAATATTTAAATCAACAAAAATGTATTTAAATGTATACTCTGCAAATTCAATTCCCGATGCAATGGCACATACACGCCCGCAAACATATGTATGTATGTGTATTCAGCTGCATATTGAATGCAGCTAAAAAACATTGTTTGTCCGCTTAGAATTGCTAAGTTGACGACAACTAATATTAATGAGACGCCATGCGGCACCCGAAAAATCATGAAAGAACCAAACCATATATGGTAGTCACGGTAAGAGCGCAGCAGCACAGACATCCACATATGTACATGTGTAAAACAGCGAGCACACAGCAGAAAAAAACCAAACGAATATGTAATCACACACCCGCGCAAAGAAAAAGTCAATAAAATAAACAAGCGCGCGCTTGTAAGTGGATGCTAAGGGACGTAAATGAGTGGAAATAAAAAAATATATAAAAATTATATACAGAAATTAAGTATAACAATTAAAAGCGCTATACGTTTGTATTTTATTAAAAAAAACAACACAAATAAATATTAAAAAACGCGCAACCCACTACCAGAAATAGCGTAGCGGTGAGCGCGCGGTTCAGCGTTTAACCTTGACAGCGAGCTGTGCAGCGAGTTGGCGGCATCATTGGAATCACTAACCCATTCACCAACACAAAAACGCACACACACACATCCGCAGTCTAAGCAAAAAAATGCTAGCCCACACACATGAGCGCGTATGTGTATAGCGGATATACACCGACACGAACGCTTACCAACTCATTGACAAATTCAAACGCGCGCTCACGCGATACTCCATTCATACGAACGCGCGCTTGAGCAGGCGCTGCCAGCACGACACACACACATATATTCATGCAATAGCTATGCATTGGCTAGGCGCACATGTATGTGAAATTACCTACAGCGCACAACGCCGACCAAATTTGGTCTACTAAAGCGGCAAGCCAACAAGCCGCGTTTCTAAATATATGCATTCAATAAAAAATTAATAAAATTAAAGCTAAGAAATATATATTTGTATTTTTTTTTTTATTATTTATTCAAACAGCTATTGTTTACAAAGTGGCGCAGAAGTCAAGCGCAAGTGCGCGCAATAGGTAGGTAGTGCTGATAATGAACGCTGACGCGGACGCCGTCGCCGAACTTGTTGCTCATAATGAAGATCACTTACCGACGCGCGCAACATGCGCGCCGGCCGCTGACACCGTCGTTATTTTGCATAGGAAAAACAAAATCGCTTGTAAATAAATTAAAAAGTAACACCTACTATCTAAGCTGGCGATTACACTTAACAAGCTTCAAGCTCTTTGTAAAGTGCACAACTGAGATTTTGCTTTTAGCTTTAGCCAGCGCGTTGCTCTGATTTTTTAATATTATTTATAATTTTTTTGTGATTTTTTTTAAACACTTTTTGTAATTTGCTTCGTGCTATCGGCAAAGTAGTTTGCGCGCATGCGCTCAGCTGCCTACAATTTAAACAGGCGTGAGTATATATAATCACACACATGTGTGCGCGTTCGCGTAACCGTGTGGTAAGTAGTATGCAAACTTTTGGGCGGCATGTGGCACACGTCATTGTGTCCCACGCTTTAATGTCACAACTCCGCCACTGCCACTGACATTGACATTATTCGTATGGCGCGCGAGTCAATACAAATTTGTTTGGCGGCATGTGGCGAGAGTGCGGAAAAGCTTGGCGTAGTTCAGTGAATGTGGCGCGTTACAAAACAAAGTAGCAGGCGCGTGAATTGCTTGTAAATTTCACAATAATTAACGAAGAAATTTCTCGGTATAAATCAAAACGCTTGATTGAATGTGAAGCTGCGCTTTAGTACCAAGCCGATAGCGGCGCGATAATTTTCTAAATAACTATATATGTATGTATATATGAATATGATTAATATATTTTTCATATTTCATTTGCTGTTTTTGTAATTTGTGTAGGCTCAACAGCGGTAGTTTTACGAGCAGCGGAAGCGACAACGCAATATGCATTTTAATACGAATATTGAGTCAAGAGTAAATTTATAAAAAAACAATATACGTATACTTCACACGCAGGTGTATGTATGAGTAATCGGAGCTTCTGCCATAAAATTAATGAATCGACAGCTATTAGTCAAAGAAAAACAAGAAAAAATGCCTTTCACAGGTGCATTTCTTATGGCAGCTATATGCTATAGTGGTCCGATCTGAACAATTTCTTCGGATATTGTAGCTTTTACTTAGGCAATAATCCATGTAAAATTTCATCAAATAAAAAAGTTTTCCATACAAGGACTTGATTTTAATCGGTCAGTTTGGATGGCAGCTATATGCTATAATGATGCGATCTGAACGATTTCTTCGGAAACTGCATTACTGTATTAGACAATAATTCTTGCCAAATTCCTTGAAGATATCTCATAAAATTAAAAAGTTTTTCATACAAGAACTTGAATCCGATCGTTCAGTTTGTATGACAGCTATATGCTATAGTGCTTCGATATCGGCGATTCTGAGAAATAAGCAGCATCTCGGAGCGAAAAAAGAGTGCAAAATTTCAGATAGTTAACTCAAAAACGGAGGGACTGGTGCGCGTATGTATGAATAGATTGACGGACATGGCTAAATTGGCTCAGCTCTTCATGAAGACCATTTATACCTACTATTATATGTATATATGTATAGTAAGCACGACAAATTTAATATACACACAGAGCTTAAAAAATCAACTTTTGCTAACTTTGCTGTCTACATATGAAATTTTATAAGTTGACTTTGTGCAGTTGCTAGATTAGGTTTATGCCTTTCGAAGAAAAAAAGTGTAATGCTTACAATAGTCACCAACTTTTATAGTTCTAGAAGCGGATTATGAGCAGTTATGCTACGTTTCGTTTTCATTCTTAATTATTTTCTTTCAAAAAGTAAGTAGTAAAGAAGCTCTAATCCACAAGTATAACAATTTTCAGACATTACAACAAAGCGAACCAGGTAAGTGAACATTCTGAGGCAATTTATTCGTTCCAATATTCTATGGAAAAGACCTTTGAAACTTATTCTTCTTTATTGGCGTACTTACGGAGTTGTAGACCTCTGAAACAGCCACTAATAATGTATGAGAAGTATGTACATACATCGTTAATGGTAGTGGTCTATGTGGAACGCTTCAGAATTGATCTCAAGAGTCGAAATAGCAATGCAAAGGATAAATCTTAAGCTCTAATAAAAGTGTCTATGAACACCCAAAACTACCAACAGAAGTAAGTTAAGGAAAAAATTGAAGCAATCAATCAAGAACATGATAAGCCACCAATCATAAAAGACTCAAAGAAACTGTTCTAATTCGTTCCTTGTTTGAAGCAGATAATTCAAGAAACCTTAAATGGCAATAAATTTCTCATGATAGTCGGGTCTATGTAACCGGATTTCTATCATACCAAGGACTGTCAACTCGGCATCATTCCTTGAGATTACTTTAGAAATATTTTCTGTCGCCAATGGCAAAGGAAAATGAAAAAAACGAGCTCTGATTAGTAAAATAGATCCTCTTGGCTCTGAGTAATCCGTAAGAGATTTATTGAGCTCTTCGCTCTCAGCAAAGTTCAGAGTTTAATAATTACAGAAGTTCTAACTGTACACTGTAAAAGATGAGATAGAATCATATCAACACTTCCTACTCAAATGAATGAGGAATCCTTCGCCAGTTAAAGTCCAAAATACAGCGGATTTCGTACTTTTAGACAGCCAGATTATATAGCGGAAGTAGAAATAAAGCAACTAAGAAGATTTGTGATAGTTGATTGTTCAAGCCTTAAGGCACTTTGTTGAGACTTCATAGACAACTACAAGAGCTTTATCTGGCATCACAAAGGACTGTAAATAGCAGTTTAAGTGTGAATCATCGCCGTTTTGAGGAATCAGCCATCTACGATCATCGTAATTTAACCAAACTGACGTGACAAAAAACACCAAAAAACTTCAATATTGATCTAACTTCTGTATAATACCCTTAGGCGTACTACAAAAGCTCTGAGAAGTGTACAAACATATTTCAAAAACTCGAAAAACATGGCCCATATGACTAACAGAAACAGAGGGTGGCTTCAAAACCGTCGAATAACCCTAATAAGAAGCATCAAAAATATAAAAGTGATGAGAAGAGAGTTCAATTTCAATTATGCTCTTGCAATTGACGATTTTCTCAGACAAGTTTGAGCTGACACAAAAAAATTAAATTTGCAGAAACTATATTTCAATTTTTTTTAATTTTTGCCTAATTTCAAATTAATCGGTCGCAACCGTTTTTCGCACACAAGCACACTTTTTCAACAAATAAAGCAAACAGTTATCTTTATAATCATTACAAAATTCACTAAAATTACAATAGTTTTGTATTTATTATTTTTTTTGTTTTGTTGTTGTTTAATAATTACAGCGGTTATTTGATCTCTGACTTTTCATGTTGTTTGTTCATATATATAATTTAAAAAATAATTCGGGAGCCGTTTGATTAATTTCATAGTGCATTTGCTAAGCTTAAAAATAATTGTTTTGTTTTTTCTTTTTTTTTGTAATTAATTAATACAAATAAAGTATTGCATTTTTACTACGTTTTTTTTTTATTTCTGTTCGACAGAAATAAATAATCTATGTATGTATATGTGTATGTGTTTTTAAATATAAAAAAACTACCTAAATGATAAATAAAACTAAAAATTTCTACATCAAACGTGCTAAGCATAAAAATTATAGAAAATTATATATAGCGTTTTTCTTGACTGGCGTGCAATGGTTGAAGAGTTTGCATTTTAAATAATTTCATATGTTTCGCTTAAAATTGGTTGATGGCATTGGAACAAAAATTTCGAATAATTATTATAAAATATTGATTATAAAAATTCTGATTTTTAATATTTTTGTAAATTGTAGTTTTTTTTAATAAATTGGAGTAGTTAGAGTTCTGATAAGTAGGTTATATAATATCCATTTTTATATGTATTAATTTTTTATCATTTGATAGGATGAATTGTGAAAAAAAAAATTTAAAAAAAATGCTAAAAATTTAAAAGCTTAATTCAAATTATTAATTTAAAGTTTTAAAATTTATTTTTTGATTAATTTTTATCAACGAATTTTGTAAAAAAAAAGTATTATAAAAAAAAAAATTGGAGAATTCAAAAATTTAATTAGATTAATAATTTAAAATTTTATTTTCTTTTATGCAAATTTTGATTTTTTTTAATAATTTAGTAGTAATTAGGAGTTTTTTTAAGTAAATTATATAATTTAAATTTCTATATATTTTATTTATAATTTTTTTTCTAGTAATTCGAAGGTTTCTTTAAGTAAGTTATATAATTTCAATTTTTATATTATTTTTTTATCAACCGATAGGAAGAATTTTATATAAAAAAGTATTTAACACAAAACTTGGAGAAAAATTACAAAATATACATAAAAACTAAAAATTTCAAAAATTTTGTTTTTTAATGTGTTCTAAATTGTGATTTTTTTCAATAATTTAATAGTAATTAAGAGGTTTTTTTTAAAGTAAGTTATATCATTTAAATGTTTGTTATTTTTATCGTCTGAAAGGACGAATTTTATAGAAAAGAAAATATTAAAAAAAAGGGGAAAAAATTCAATATAAAATATTATTTTCAAAATAAACTTTTGAATTTTTGTAATAAAAGAAAATATTTTAAGAAAAATGTGTGGAAACAATTCAAAAATTTAATATAAAATATTAATTTCAATTTTGTGTATAAAGAGAAAATATTTTAACAAAAATTTTGGAAAAGAATTCAAAAATTTAATATAAAATATTAATTTTAAAACTGATATTATTTTGAAGCTTGATTTTTTTTGAATACTTTTTGATATTATTTCTTTTTAATATTATTTCTAATTGTTCCATTAAGAAGGAAAAAATTGTATAATTTTATAAAAGAAAACAATGCAATTTTATAAAAAAAAAAATATTTTGAAAAAAAAACTGCTTTTGTGAAATTGTTGCCAATTTTTTTTCTTTGCAAACATTTTTGAATTTATTGGATTTTATTTTTTTTATTAACTTGTAGTCAGACTATAAATATTGTTGTAACAATTGAAAATTGTTAAATGTATCCTATTTTTCGATGTATTTTTTATTGCAATTGGGAAAAAAGTTCAAAAAATTAATAAAAAATATTTATTTTAAAAACTCTATTATTTTATTGTTTGATTTTTAGACATGATATTTTTTATATTATTTTTGTTTTATATTTGTTATTGTCCTATCTTGCAGGAAGCGATTTTTGTATTTTTGTAAATAAAAATATTTTTGTGAAATTATTGTAATTTCTTTTGTTGGCAACATTTTTAAATTTATGGAATATTTTTTATTTACTTGCAGAAAAATTTTTTTTTTAAATATTTTGAAATAAATACTGCTTAAAAGTTTGGTATGTATGTACATAAATATGTACTTATACGATTTTTTATATTATTTTTGTTTTATCTTATTTTTTATTGTCCTATCAGGCAGAAATGGATTTTTATAATACATTTTTCTTCGTTAGCAAAAATATTTAATTATATAGAATTTTATTTTTTTATTAACTTTCAGAAAATTTAGAAAAATTTTTATATAATTTTTTATGTGTAATAATATAAATTTTATTTTCTTTTTAGTTTTTTGATAGCCTGTAGTTAATTCAACAAAAATATGCAATAAGAAATTATAAATTTCAAAAATTCTATTATTTAAAATTTAATTTTTCTTCCTTTGTTGTATCTTTTTTTTTAATAATATTACTGTTTTGTATAATTTTTTATTGTTCTATCAACGCTTTTTGTAATATTATAAAATAAGCGTTGTAATTTTGTAAAAAAAAATATTTTTGTAATTTGTTTTGGTAGTAAACTTTTTAATATTTATTGAGTTTATCCTTCACATTTAAAATTTTGTAGTTAATTGGTTTTTTTTAGTTTATTAATTTAATAATAATTAAAGTAACACTATATAGTAAATTTTTAGCGCAAACAATAATTTTGAAAGTTTTGGTTTATTCATTTTATGTTAATAACACGTATTCGAGAATTTTTTTAGAGTTAGTAAAGAATATACTAAGCTAATATATAAATAATTTTTTTAATTAATTATTTCAACTAATTTGTTTTTAATTCAGTTTTGTAATTATTTTATTTTAAAAATTTTTTAATTTATTTTTTGTATATTTTTATTTTGTTAAATTATTATTTTTTATTTTACCTTTGGACTTTAGTTTTTGCATTAATTAATTTTGTATTTAAAACTAAAATTTTTAATAAATACTTATTTAATATACATCTTTAATAACATGATTCAGAAAATATTTAATTATTGTAGCAGATTTCACGAAATATTTTAATCGAAATTAAATTCAAATAAAAATGTATATTAAAATTTAGTTGTTTTACAATTCTTATAGAAATTATTTGGTCAAAATGTTAGAATTTAATTCTATAATTTTATCAAAATAATGTTTATCATTGAAATTATCTGATATTAAAAAAAATGTTAACATGCACTGGAATTTTTCGAAATAAAAAAATTTATAATTTGGCGAAAATCAGCTAAAAGAGTTTTTTTTAGGTACCAACTTCATCAAAATAATTTTTAATTTAATAACATTTAATAAGTATATATTTTTTATATTTGTTAAAAGTGAGCTAAAAATTTATTTTTTTAAGCCAGCAATTTTGATTTGGAAGTTTTTTGAAATTAAAAAATTTAATCTTTAGTAAGAATCAAAAAAAAAAAATTTATTGTAATATTTTAATATATTTATTAAAAGTGAGCTAAAAATTTATTTTTTTAAGCCAGCAATTTTGATTTGGAAGTTTTTTGAAATTAAAAAATTTAATCTTTAGTAAAAATCAAAAAAAAAAATATTTTTTTTTTATTTAAGGTAAAATCTCAAAATAACTTTTAATTTTTTTAACACTTAATAAATATTTTTTATTTTTTAAGCCAGCAACTTTATGAAAATAATTTTTACATCGTAATTATCTGTAATTGTTATTTCTTTTCAAATTATCACGCATATTGTTTGCTTGCTCACCAAGCCAACTTTTCAACCACTACACGCACGCATCGGACGCATTAAAATGCTGTCTTTTCATTTCGATTTTTCAAATCTACATTAACAACAATAATAAGCAACTGTGTCTAATAATTTCTTTTACGTATATATGTATATATAAGCTTACAACAACTAAACACTTACTACTTACAAAATCTATAACTATATACTACAAGTATATGAAAACAAACACATTATTCACGTGATCACGCGCAATCTCATATCCGCCATGCGCCAACACTACATAGACTCTGCAGCAGAATAATATTTTAACTCATTATTGCATATTATTCACATATGTGTATGTATGTATGTATAACTATATCGTTTCACATATGTAATTGGTAATTAAATACGTATGTAAATCGTTTATTGCACAAATTATTCGAAATTAAAAAAATTATGTTTTTTAGTTATTTTTCTTTTATTTTCACTTTTGTTGCTTGCTACTTTTTCTACTTTCTGCAAATAGCCGTTTGAAAACTTAAAGCCTTCGAAATGGTTCAAAAATGGCACTGAATTCAGTTTAAGATTTTCCTTCAAATAATTATTAAAAAAAAAACAATTCACTAGTTGCTCACTTTGCGCGCTTTTTGCACTTTTCGTCCGTTTGCTACAACAACTGTTATGTTGTTGTTGCTATTGTTTGCTAGAGTAGGTACAATAAGCTCCAATTTATGGCACTGGGGTACATGTTGTTGTGATTGCACGTAGGGAAGACGAAGGAGAATGATGCAAGGCTATACGCCTAAAAGCGCGCTTCACTTCGTTTATGCAGTTCATGCTGAAACTTGACTGCGATGCAGTATCGTTTACAGTTCAGCTTCTTTATGTGAATTTGAAGTAAAAATATGGCACAGTTCAACTTACTTGAGATTTACGAACAAAATTATAGACATGTATGTACGATATGCACGAGTTGGTAGTGGGTGTGTACGAGAGTGGATGGTCTGTGGATTTTATCGGGTTACCGTTTTCAGTTTCGTGTCAACTCATCATAAATGACTAGTTTCGTATATTCGTATGTTTTTGATTTTGTATTTTTTTTTCATTAATGTACGTATGTATATATTATCGTTCATAACATATTAAATTATTGAGCATTTATGTGCTAATTAAAGACGAGATCATTGCTCATATTCGTTTATATTCGTTACATACAACTAAGTGTAATTGTAGTGAAGAAAGCTTACGAATATGAACTACTATTTTGTCGAATGCAAACAAAATAACGGTAGTTAAAATGTAAGGCACAGTTTGGAATGTCTGGATTTTAACTAATTGTTTCATTGTTTAAGTACACGCGTTGAAAAAGTGAAAAAGTGTTAAGTTAACTCATAAAAATAATGACATGACAGCTGACACTGTAAATTGTCACAAAAATATGTAAAAACTAACGCTAAGCGGCAAACTTTTTCGCGCACACGCGAAAGCACATGCGCATATGTGACATGCTTCCATAGGCATGAAAGCTCAGCAAAAGCTTTCATAAGCATGAAAACTCGTCAAAAGCTTGTAATGCTTTCGCTGTACTTTTGCTATATGTATAGTACTAACGCTTAACGTAGACCTCGTAACGGCCAACAATTTGTAGGCAGGCATGGCACCCACACACACAAAAACACGCCTAACTAACCTATCGCTGCGCATGCGTATGCGACATATGCGAGTGCGTCGAATGTGGCACATGTGGCACGTGCGTGTGATGCGCATGCCCACCATGTGTTGCATATGCTTGCGCATGCGACAGTGGCGATGGTTGACCACCGCTATATGGCGATTGCATTATACTCTGCTCGAGTCCGTAGTGTGATGCAGGCGCTTGCGGATGACTAAGATGGGCGTGACCATGATGACCGTAAATTAATTGTCTTACTTTTGAGTCCTCGTCCGCTATGTTATAGCTTAATTCGGTCTCTTCGAAGCCAGTCGCTGACATGCGTTGATCACCGCCGCCCACACTGGGCGGATCCGGTGAGTTGAGACATGTTTGTATTAGTTGTTTACCAGCCTCGGATGTGATCATTGGTTGTAGTTTGCGGGTGGCGAACGTGTAAACGTGTCCAGTCTCGGAGGCGACTAACAACATCACTTGGGTGCCGGTTAGTGTGGACAGTTCGTATGCCTGGAATTGAAAGAAGATAGATATTATAAAGTTTTTACTTAGTAAAAAGCTTAAAAGATAGTGTCTGAGCTAATATTATGGTAGAAGGTTTCGGTAGCTCAATGTATAATTTCTTAAACTTGAGGAAATAGGTTCTGTACACCTATTCTATTGACCAATTCTGACCACTTCTGCTTGAGTGTCGAAAATGCTGTTTTCGGTCTTTCGAAATTTCTTGGTGAACAACCGAATAGAAAGATTTTTGGAAGATGCCTTAACAGGTCAATTGAAAAGTCCCTGCCCTGCCATAGAAAAACATATTTTCCTTTAAGTGTGATACACCGATTATAGTGACCATCCAACTTTTCTATAACATTTTTGTAGTGCGATCAACTCTACATTCAACGAAACATTCTTCCTAGCGAGAATTCTTTTACAATCTGAGAACAGGAAATTGTCGCTGGAGGCTAGATCCGGGGAATACGGTGGGTGTAGTGGCATCTGAAGCCCAATTTATGGATTACTACCGTCGTTTCCGATGACTTGTGACACGGTGCATTATCTGAAACAGCACTTTCTTCAAATGCGGCAGTTTGTTTTTCCCCCAGCGACACGGCACTCCACTTCGTACCAGCTGTTCTTTTGCCTTGTCCGAAAACCAACGTTTCGTTTACAGCTGGAGTGCAAGTGCAAGTCGAGTAGAAAATCGTCCGCCTATCTCAACGTCCAACCTTCTTTGTATTTTTTGAGGCGGGTGCGTATCTTGGCTGCAACAAGATAGTGGTCCGAGTCAATGTCAATGGGACCTCGGAGCGTACCTTGAGGAATTTTTCTATGCCGAAATCTAGTACTACAGATAACCATATTTCGGGCCCGGCGATATCGATCATTTGGGCATGTTTCATCATGGAGACTGAGTTTACCGACCGTTCTGCCAAAGATACATTCTTTGCCCACCCAGGCAAAGCTGCTCTCATAGGAGCGCTAAAAGCGCTCATAGAAGACATCTTTGGTCATTTCGCCCTTCTTCCGTCGGGGCGTGGGCGTAAATCAGCGATAGATAGACCGGAGTGAATGCCAGTACTCGACGACGAAGTCTCTCTCCCACACGAATCCGACACCGAATTTGTGCTTCTTTATATGGGCACTGAAATGCCAGAAGGACCTCAGTGCTTGTCCCGTCCATCGCACTTCTTGGACAGCGGTGATGTCAGCCTATACTCATACGAGGAAATTAATCAGCTGGGCAGAGGCACATTCCAAATTAAGGGACCGAACATTCCAGGTGCATGTCCTTAAATCGAAGTCCTTAATGGGTTTGCAGTGGTCGTCATCAAAGGGGGCTTTCTCATCCGAGGCGGTTGTTTG
>JBAWJQ010000203.1:0-68103 GCA_037783105.1 Bactrocera zonata | reverse complement strand
TCGACGAACAAAAACCAAACTCTATAAGTCGCTCATTATGCCCGTCCTGCTATATTGTGCAGAGGCTTGGACGATGACAAAAACCGATGAGTCGACGTTGCGAGTTTTCGAGAGAAAAGTTCTGCGAAAGATTTATGGTCCTTTGCGCGTTGGCCACGGCGAATATCGCATTCGATGGAACGATGAGCTGAACGAGATATACGACGACATTGACATAGTTCAGCGAATTAAAAGACAGCGGCTACGCTGGCTAGGTCATGTTGTCCGGATGGATGAAAACACTCCAGCTTTAAAAGTATTCGACGCAGTACCCGCCGCGGGAAGCAGAGGAAGAGGAAGACCTCCACTCCGTTGGAAGGACCAAGTGGAGAAGGACCTGGCTTCGCTTGGAATATCCATTTGACGCCACGTAGCGAAGAGGAGAAACGACTGGCGCGCTGTTGTTGACTCGGCTATAATCGCGTAAGCGGTGTCTACGCCAGTAAAGAAGAAGAAATTTGCATGCGGTTTCGGTGGTCAGCCTTTACTTTTTTTGATAATGAATCATAATTTTTAAGTTTTTCTTTAAGATTTTTTCTATAAATTTTCATTCTTTTCGCATTTTTTAAATGTTCTATTTGTGTTAAGTTTTCACTGGATTATATTTTTTTGCGATATTTTCGAATACGCTCTGCACCCGTTTTCATTTTTTCAACTGTTATTATTAAATATTATACTGTAAACAAACAATTTTCTGTGGTACCAATATGCCGATAATCTAAAGTGACATGGAAAGATAATTGCAAATGATTCAAACGAAACCAAAGGCGAAACAACGTGAAATTTACCGTTTAAAAATATAATCGCTAATCGGTACGATTATAGTAGGCTAAGAATAGTAGGCGAAGAATAGATTTAAGAAGCGAAGTGATAAGAAAACAGAATAAAAATTGCAAAGGTTTCTATTGTAATTTTTGTGAGAATATATAATTGTAGAATGAAAAATTTTTTTTCTTAAAAGCAGTATATTTATTTAAATTAAAATTATAGATGATTTGTAAAAAAAATTTTCTACTCACAATATAAAAAAACCTGATTTTTCGTTACGCACGCTACAACGCATTTACCTAGCATTTCATACCAAATTTTAATGTTTCCAGAAAAGTAAACGAAATTTTTTTTACAAATTTTAAGGAGAATTGAGTGAGTAACAATATGGCTTTCGATTGGACCATCTACATATGTTAATACTAAAGCAATGATGAACACGTAAAAAATTTCACTTTTTTTGTATAACACCTGAAAAGACCTGAGGTAGGATAGGATTTGGTAATAATTTTTGTATTAATCATCATCGAAATGATTTTTTTTTATAAATTTATAAAATTGGATATCTATTCTAATGCTCCATTAAAAAAAAATTAGGTTGGATTAAGTTCAAATATTTTTGGTTGGTAGACAGTTTCTGGGACATGCCCATAAGCCACATACTCAAAGAAATTTTCCCTCGGTTTCACTTAGGTACCTTACATACAATGACCAATCATATGGAGTGGATGTCCGAAAATCTTGGCAATAGTTATATAGGGGGGCGGGTCAAGTTTTCGCGCATTTGCATTTATTTAAGGCGCAAAGATACACTCTTTTTTCATTGAGATGACTCAAATATTGGTGGATATATTCAGCATAAAGTGACCTAGAAGTTCTAAAATCTTTATATTATGCATATGGGGCTCAGGAAAGTATTGACCCGATCAACACAATGAAATACTATTGTCAGAAAAGAATGCTGTGTGAATTTCAATTTCATATCTCACACATTGAACGATATTTTCGGTCAAAAGTCAATCAATCAAAATCAAGTATACCGATCAGGTTCACATATTCGGTACCTGGGGGCTTGAACAGTTTTGGTTGGATTTAGACTATTATTGGTCGAAAAGTATCTTACTTTAAGGGAATTATTACCGCAAAATTTTATTTCGTTATATTAATTAATTCTTTATTTGTGAAAGAATGAAATGGAATTTTAAATTGTGTTATGTGGGAAGTAAGCGTGGTTATAGTTTGATTTCGCTCATTTTCACAGTGTAAAACAGGAAAATGAAAATAATGTTACATTCAAAATTTTGTCAAAATTGGTCAGTCGGGTCCCGAGATATAGGATTTCACCAGAAAGTGGGCGGTGCCAAGCCCATTGTCCAATTTTCACATCGGCTCCGATAGAACCTCCTTATACCATCTATGTATATACCACCCGTATAGAATAATTAGGCAGGATTCCAATATTTAATTTAAACAAATAAATAAAGCAGTACTCATTTTATGCAACTGACCAACTTTTTTCAACGCTCTTTTTTTAAAGGGGGGAAAGACGGGGAAAATGTTTAAGCTTACTTATATGTTAAGTAGAAACCCTGTAGTTTACTAGGAAAAATAATTCAAAGCGCGACTTCGCCCGACACTATAACAAAAACAATAATTTCTAAAAAATTAAAAAAAAAATTGTTTTTTTAATGATTCATTGTTTTCCCGGAAAAAAAACTTAATAATACATTAACTAAATTAATTTTTATATCATTAATATTAAATACAGAATGTTGTCCTGAGTCCATAAAAAATATTTTCAAGAATTCCGTTCACGCAATAAAAAAACCATTTGCAATTTCGAGAACAATGGAGAGTTTCGCGAATAAGCACGTGCGTTCTGAACGAAGTCTAGACTACTTGTGCGGCAATATAGCGGTCTGAAGGTCATTCATTTAATCGGTTCATTGTAGAACGATTATTATTTGTAATTTTCAATTTTGTTCGGTTTTTGAGGGTAAATGCTCCTATGTACATCGTAAAGGAGGCTAGTACAACAAGAAGGCAAGTAAGTGAATTTTATGTCATTTTTTTTAAATAATTTGCAAATAATTACTTCATTTGTTTTCAAAGAATTGGAAATCAGAATGAATTGGAAATAGCAGCAGCAGCAATATCATCAGAACCAGCAAATATCAATTGTTAAGTAAGTATGTGAAGAAAGTGTGTGTTGTTTGAAATTGGACTGCGCAGTCCAATATAATACGCAAAAATAAATACATACATACATACATATGTACAAGTTAATACCACCAGTACAAATTATATATCTGTTATAAATATGTAACCCATATGGTATTTTGCTAATACTGTCCACATTAGGTGGTCCAAAAATGTAACTCATAGATTGTAAGATGAATCTTTCCACTTGTAACATATGTCCTACTTATGTCCTATCTCAAGTGGATTGTAGATATACTTCCTAGAATGTAAGATTAATATTTATATCTAGGCTTAAACAAAATATTGTATTTAAGAAAATGTAATAAAGAAAACGGGGCAGTTGCCCGTAGTCGAACGCGCCACGTCTATACGGATTACGGGCGAAAAACAAGCTAACGTACGCGTTACAACAATTGAAAAAATAAATAAAATTGAGAAACAAAAAAAAAACTACAACAGTTTCACAAATAAAGTGATTTTAAAATCTGAATTGAAAAACCAAAAACTGAAAGTGAAAATTTCAAACAAATAGAAGAAAGTGCGTGGATCTATAAACTATCCACATAAAAACAAATAAATAAAAAAAATTTCTGTAAATCAGAAATTTCACCAAAAAAAATATTTCATTTAAACCTCGCACAAGGCCGCCAACGACGACCGTTGCACAACCAACCGCCAAAATTCGACTTAAAAAGCAACAGCAGCAGCAAAGGCAACAATAGCCGCAACAGTAGTAACAGCAGCAATAGCAACAGCAACAACAGCAGCAGTAGAAGCAGCAACATAAAATTAGTTGTAAGTAATATTTATAATTATTAATTAAATGGGAAATAAACCCACTAATATTAAGTATAAAAATTGTTTACTGTGAGTATTACTATATAAGTATCTTGCTTCATGAAACTCACAAACTTATAAAAAAGAGGCGATAGGAATAAAGAATTTTTAAGAGAACAAGATAATTTTATAATTTTTCAAAATGGCAGTGAATAATTTTACTATAGTCGATATAGCTAGATTAATAGCTACACAAACCGCAAACTTAAGAACTGAGATAGCTCAGTTGAGTAATAGAATTAAAATTCTAACAGATGCGTCACATGTAACTGAGTATGAAACTCAAAGAATTAACGACTCCATAACATGTGACGAAAATTTAGACATAATAAAGTCTTTGCCAGAATTCTCCGGTAAATCATATGTCAGCTGGAGGGAAGCTGCAAAAAATTCGATGAGCCTATGTATTGAAGGTAGTAGAAGGTATTTTGGAGCGCTAACTATCCTCCGAAATAAGATTGTAGGTAATGCCAATGATATGTTAACTAATCATGGCACAGTTTTGAAATTAGAAGCAATATTTACAAGATTAGATTTTGCTTACGCCGACAGACGACCAATTCACGTAATTGATCAAGAAATAAGCGTTATGAGACAAGGATCGACATCCTTAATAAATTATTATAATGAAGTCAATCAGAAATTGACATTACTAATAAATAAAACTATAATGACGCACGGCACCAATTCAGATATTACAAAGCAATTAAATATCAAGAATCGAGAAACCGCGTTAAGAACTTTTATAACTGGTTTAAATTACCCTCTAAACCAAATATTATTTACATTAACACCTACCGATTTGCCAAATGCTCTTGCTAAAGCAAAAGAACTTCATTCAAATCAAATAAGATCGCAATTTGCTTTGCAATTTACTAAAAACAACCATGAAATTGGTTCACGAAACCAGCCTCAAGCTAACCGAAGATATTCGAATTTTCAGAATAACTTAAGGTACCCCCAAACAAATAATAATTCATACCAAAGATATGCCAATCACCCAGAACCTATGGAAGTGGATCAATCAATCCAATTAACAAATAAACCCAATCATGTGCAAAGAAACCAACCACATGTGAGGAGTAACAGCTACAATTGGCAGACCAATTACACTAGCCGACAATGGATTTTGCTCTGAAATAAAAATTATATATTTTGGTTCCTGTTAGTATGTATATCATTAGAAAAATAATAAAAAAAAAAATCCTTAGGTCCAATTACGATAATATTAATATTATTGAAGTTATACTTCTTATACGAGTTCGGAAAAGGTTGCGATAGATTCAGGTTGCGCAACCTTGCTCAATATGAATCTACGCAACCTTGTTCGAGCAGCAAGCGAAGCGGTGACAATCGGCGATCGTTTGTTCGTTTCTTTCGGCACAGCTCGGCTTTTCTACCAACAACACAATGTTGCCATGCTTATGCTGTTGTTGTTTTCGTAGAACAATGTTTCAATTTTTGGTTGGTGACATATTCACATGTGTGCGCATATGTATGTTTGTATGCTTGTGCATTATTGAATTTATACTCCTTTTTCTTTCATTTCTGCGAATTCTCAACTATTTTATGTGACTTTTGGTTGAAATACTCTGCGTTGGTTCATTTTTTGGAAATCGACCTACGATGACGAAGTATTTTCGTCGTTAACTAATATAATGTCCAGAAAGTGTAAAAATTCGCCAGATTTATTTTGTTTAGTGCGTGGAGGCTTTAATCTACGCTCAAGTTCGAAGAAGTTTTCGCCGCGACTGTTGGTAGCGTATCGTTCGTACTTTGGATTCGGCGCAGAAGAAAGTCTAAGTAAACCTTGGAGTCCGAGTTTTTTGTGTTCAAGATGTTCACGGTACCTCGCAGGGTGGCTTCAAGGTACTCACACACCATTGCCGTTTACTATGCCAGCTATATGGCGAGAACAACAAAATCATGTAAATGATTGTTATTTTTGTCTAACGAACATTACTGAAATGAAGTCGACGTCTAAGAATATTTTAAAGTACCCAGATGTGTCGTCTATGTCAAAACCAGCTACCCTACAAACTCCAACGACCTCAACTTCTCGTGGTAGTTGTGGCTTAGAAAGTAGTGTTGATGTTTATGCTTCCGACTACACCGATTTTGACGACGATGACTACGAGCCACCACGAACAAGGTCAACAACAGAGCCGCATCTGATAACTCAAAGCGAACTTAATGATCTGATTCGTGACCTTGATTTACCAAAAGAGAAATCAGAACTTTTAGCTTCTAGACTAAAACAATGGAATTTATTGCATCCAGAGACAAGAATCTGTACTTATCGGAAACGACATAGTAGTGTTGTGGATTTCTTTGAAAAGGAAAACGATCTAGTCTTTTGCAAAGATGTATATGGGCTTATGAAAAAAATGGTTTGTACCTAATCACCTGATCAGTGGAGACTATTTATTGATTCATCGAAAATAAGTTTGAAGGCGGTTTTGTTACATAATGGTAACAAACTTGCATCTGTACCTCTAGCGCATGGAGTACATATCAAAGAAACCCTGAAAATATCAAAAATCTACTACAAAAAATACAGTATGCTAAACATTCTTGGAAAATTTGTTCTGATTTAAAAGTAGTTGGGATGTTACTAAGTATGCAAGCTGGTTACACAAAATTTTGCTGTTTTATGTGCGAATGGGATAGCAGAGCTCGAAGCAAACACTATATCCAAAAAGAGTGGCCAAAAATAACAGACTATGTACCTAATCAGAAAAGTGTGTCCAATCTTCGTCTTGTTGAACCCGAGAATATTGTATTGCCGCCCCTTCATATAAAATTAGGCTTAATGAAAAATTTTGTAAAATCAATGGATAAAACGGGAGAAGGTTTTCAATACCTTAAAAGTATATTTCCGAGACTTAGTGATGCGAAATTAAAAGAAGGGATTTTTGTGGGGCCAGACATACGACGAGTTATGAAGGATCAAAACTTTGTCTCTAAACTAAATACGCTAGAAAAAAAGCATGGCTTTCATTTGTTGAGGTTGTAAAAAATTTTTTGGGTAACACCAAATCACCCGATTATGAAGAACTCATATCAAGCCTATTGACGGATTTTCAGGCTTTAGGGTGTAACATGTCCCTGAAAATAGATTTCCTACATTCGCACTTGGATTTCTTTCCTCCCAATTTAGGTGCAGTCAGTGATGAACATGGGGAGAGATTTCACCAAGACATATTGAGTATGGAGAAAAGGTATCAAGGCAAATGGACTCCTAGCATGCTGGCAGACTATTGCTGGATATGTTACGTGAAAATCCTGACTACCAATACAGCAGAAGTTCAAAAAATACAAGAAAATATAAATTGAGGGATAAAAATTTGTAATATTCAATATATTTTTTGCAAAAACTTTACTTTTATTTTTCTCTTAACCTGGACCTAGCAATTTTTTTTTTATATTCAAATTATATATGTATGTACCTTATCAAAGCAACATAAAAAAACAAGTTTGGTTTCAGAGCAGAAAAAAAATGTCAAAATTGTCGGCTAGTGTTATCAGCCAACAAACATACCAAAAAGGTCAATTGAAAGTGCACAAATAAGCGCACAACCTCAACCAAAAATTCAACGAATTAATAATATTGGTGAGAACCATTTTTTAAGGGTAAATTCTGATTTGCCGTATGTTATAAAAACGGATACAAAAACTGGGCAAATCTTTAGAATTCTCATAGATACGGGGGCAACCAGCTCATATATACGGGCTGGAATTTATAACATTTTAGTAATTAAGAAGAAGGTTAGAACCATTCATGGTTCGACCATAATAAAACATTTTCATAATATCAATGTGTTTGGTATACAGGAACGTTTTTATGAAATTAACAATTTAGAGAGCGATCTTTTAATTGGAATTAATTTCCTAAATAAAATCGGAGCGACAATTGATATTTCGAATAGAAAATTGATTTATGGGAATAATAAAACAGAGAAAATAAATTTTCTCAATGATTTAATTATACTAAACCCCTTGGGACAAAAAAGTCCTGAGGCACCCGTCAACGATAATATTAGCAAAAATGATACTAAGGATAGAAAAATTAATGAAGCAAATGCTCACAACATTTTAAAAATAAATAATGTTGAAATTTCTAACGAAGTTGCTGATACGTATAACTATAATAATAATGAAACGAAAGACATCAACATTCCATTGCTAAGAGAGGATGTTATTAATATAATAAATAAAGCTCATCAAAACGTGAACATGGATTTACCTTTTAGAACAGATATTAAAGCAGAAATTAGAACTGAGGATGACAAACCTATATGGTCCAAACAATATCCTTATTCTATATCTGCAAATAATTTTGTTAATAAGGAAATCGAAAGTTTACTCGCAAAAGGGATTATACGACATAGTAAAAGCCCGTATAATTCTCCCGTTTGGGTCGTTCCAAAAAAAGGAATAAATGAAGATGGTAGTCCGAAATTAAGACTGTCGACTTTAAAAAAATTAATGAAAAAACAATAACCGACAGGTACCCAATGCCTAATCCCGAGGTGATACTTTTTAATTTGGGAGAATCAAAATACTTTTCCACAATAGATTTGGAGTCTGGATTTCATCAGATATTGATGGAAGAAAACGATATAGAAAAAACAGCATTTTCTGCAAAGAACGGAAAATATGAATACCTAAGAATGCCATTTGGACTTAAAAATGCTCCAAGTATATTTCAGAGAGCAATGAATAATATTTTACATGAATTTATAGGAAAATTTTGTCACGTATATGTTGACGACATAATAGTATATTCAAAAACTTAAAAGGAACATATATCTCATTTGAAATATATAGTACAAACCCTCGAAGAAGCCCATATGAAAATATCTATAGAAAAATCTAAATTTATAGAAACCGAGGTGGAATTTTTAGGATACGTTGTATCCCATAAAGTTATAAAAACTGATCCCAAAAAAGTAGAGACAATAAAAAATTACCCATATCCCACGACGTTACGACAACTTAGAGGATTTTTAGGATTAACGGGATACTATAGAAAATTTATAGGAAATTATGCAACAATAGCTAAACCACTAACAAAACACTTAAAGGGAGAAAATGGTAAAATATCGCAGTATATGTTCAAAAAAACAATTATTAATCTTGATCAAGAAGGAATTGTTGCTTGTGAAACCTTAAAAAGAGCGTTACAAGAACAAGTTGAATTAGCTCAACCAAACTTTAAGAAAAAATTAATTTTAACTACTGACGCATCTAATGTTGCTGTAGGTGCAGTTTTATCCCAAGAAGGAAGACCAATAACATTTATTTCAAAGACATTAAACTCTACCGAACAAAATTACGCAACAAACGAAAAAGAATTATTCGCCATAGTATGGGCATTAAAGACATTACGCCATTATCTTTATGCAGTAAAAAATTTAGAAATTCATACGGATCATCAACCATTAGCATTTGCAATGTCCGAAAAAAATCCAAATATTAAAATGAAAAGATGGCGAGCTTTTATTGAGGAGTTTTCTCCAAAAATAATTTATAAACCGGGAACAACAAATGTAGTTGCTGACGCATTATCAAGACAAGTATTAAATAATTTAACTAGTTCATGTGAGTCGAGTGACTCAAGTGATTCACTAATAGAAACCCAACATTCCGCAGAAAGTAGCGATGAGTACCAAATTCATGAAACAAAAAAACCTTTGAATCATTTTAAGCAACAGATAGTAATCGATAATGGAGCAAGAATTACTGTCTTAGAGACTATTTCTTCTTTTAATAATAAACGTTTTTTAATTGAATGTGACAGACCAGAAAATATAATTGGTATTCTAAAAGAATATATGAATCCAAAAGTAGTTACAGGAATATTTTGCACACCTGAAGTGCTATATGCAATAAAAAACATTTTGAAGGAGACTTTTCCCACGATAAAATTTCTATATACTAAACTATTTCCTAATGATATACATATGCAATAAAGAAGATCAAGGATCGATAATCGAGCAAACACATAATAGAGCGCATAGAAGTTATAGGGAAAATTTGGCACAAATTAGGCAGCAATATTATTGGCCTTTAATGATAAAACAATTTAAACAGTATGCAAAAAATTGTAGCATATGTAATAGTAATAAATATGAAAGACATCCGAAATTAATTCCAATAGGGGAAGCACCAATACCAAAAAAAGAGGGAGAACAACTCCATATAGACATTTTTTTCGCACAAAAGCTTAAATTTCTTACATGTATAGATTCATATTCCAAATTTCTAATCGTAAAATATATAGAAGACAAATCAAATTTAGAAGAAAAAGTTTTGGAACTGTTACAAACATTTCCAAATGTTAAAAGTATAGTTATTGATAATGAACCAGGCTTAAGTACGATACAGTTTAAGTCTTTAATGGAAAGGATTAATGTGCAAATTTATTATTGTACACCACGCCACAGTACAAGTAATGGCCAAATAGAAAGAGTTCATTCAACACTGATTGAAATCTCCAGATGTTTCAAGCAAGAACACAGCTTAATTAGTAATTTTGAATCAATTATGAGAGCAGTTCAGCAGTATAATAAAACAATTCATTCTGTAACATGTAAACAACCTTGCAACATTTTATTTAATAAAGAGCCTCACGATAATATGAAAAATGTGTTGCAAAATGCTCAAGAGAAAATGCTAGAGCATCATAACAAGGCTTCAGAAAAGTTATCAGAAAGGAGATATTATTTACGAAAAAATTTATGGGGAAAGAAATAAATTGAACCCCAAGTACAAAAGACAAGTGGTATTAGAAGATTTAGGAAATACAATTAAAATACAAAACAGAAACAGAATAATACATAAAGATAATATTAAATCTTAAAATTCTTTAGGTTGACAATGTTATACATCATCATACTTTATACGGCAATACCATTCATCACAGCTCAAATCGAAATCATGGATCTCAATCACGGGAATGGGTATTCCCTTCTGAACCTAGAAAAAGTAAAGTTGGTTGAAAGATACGACAGCATTGCATATCTTATTAATACAACAATGTACAAAGAAATAGTTGACAATTTAGAGGAAATGGCACTCAAAGAAAAAGAACCGAATCCATTTGTAATGGCTAAAATTAAGCATATTAGAACTCAGATATATATACTCACCCCACATCATAGAATTGAGAAAAGGGGATTAGTTAATATTATAGGGACAGGTCTTAAATATATTTATGGCATCATGGACGACGAAGACCGTCAAGAAATAGAAGGCAAGTTAGAAATAAATACAATCAATGCCCACAATGCAATCGAACAAATCAATGTTCAGAAAAACATTAATGAAAAATTTAACTACCAAAGTAAAGCTATTAGTGATAATACTAACAATAACTACAGGAAATTGTTTCAGAATATAAACGCCGTTAGCTCAGAATTAAATAAAATAGCAAAGGAACGGTGGACAAACAAACTGTTAGGGAATTTAATGTACATTGAGACTAATATCGTAAGAATAAAAGAGATCATAATGACGAGCCAAAATAACCTCTTAAGTAGAGATATTATTTCAGATGACGATAGTTTAAAATTGAATATAACTTTTGAAAAATTGGGTGAGATCAAAATTGTAATTGTCACTCAAAACGAAAATATTGTGATTTTAGTGAAGATTCCTAGTTTTACTAAAGAGACCTGTCAATCAATATACATTCAACCTATACCGAATATAAATCAAGCAGAATTAAATATACAAGAAAAAGAAATTTTATGTTTAAATGATATCACATATAAAAAGACTTCCATTAAAAAAGAATTAGAAGAATACAAAGACGATTGCATCGAATATTTATTTAGGAGTCAAATTAAGATGAATTGTAAATATAAGTATAATAACCAATCAAAAGTAATAGAAATGGATACGAACCATATTTACATATGTAACCCATGTGGTATTTTGCTAATACTGTCCACCTTAGGTGGTCCAAAAATGTAACTCATAGATTGTAAGATGAATCTTTCCACTTGTAACATATGTCCTACATATGTCCTATCTCAAGTGGATTGTAGATATACTTCCTAGAATGTAAGATTAATATTTGTATCTAGGCTTAAACAAAATATTGTATTTAAGAAAATGTAGTAAAGAAAACGGGGCAGTTGCCCGTAGTTGCCCAAACCCGACAGAGTTATTAATTTACATATGTATTTTATGCGTTTAAGGCGGCCTGCGCAATAAAATATAATATGTGAAAACAAATGTTTGTTTTATATTTTGAATGATCAAATAATATTTATCTTTTCTTTCAGATGTTATTATTATTTTTATTTAATTATTATTTATCTTCAGGTATTAATAACCTTTATTTTGTTTCAATCTTTTTTCAGATATTTGTCTTTTATTTTCAGGTATTTGTCTTTTACAATCTTTTTTCACTCTTTTATTTTCAGCTATTAATAAATTTTTTCTTTAATTAATCTTTTTTCAGATGAAATTATTATTTTTTAATTAAATAGAGAAGGGTTTAGTATACAGTCCCAGGATTTCAAGGATAAAATGGTCGGATTGAGGAGATTATCCTGATCAAGGATATTGTATATGGTTATAGCCGCAGGAGGCTTATAGTTTCCGAGATATTCGCGTTTAAAGTTGAAAATTTGCAATATTTTAATTACATATTTTCGATATATAAAATTAATTTTGCACTTATATTTTTCAATTTTTTATACACTAACACATCACTTATTCATTTGCACACATTTATTTTATATACTATAGTGCAAAAATTGCTTTTAATATACATTTCAATTATTGTTGAATTATTATTATTTTGGAATAACAAATGAATTACAAACGGTCAAATAATCAGTGTTACCTTATCGACATCATTTGTAAAAATAAATTTGTCGAATAATCAGTGTTACCATACTAACCTAACCTAGCTAACATACCCTCTATGACATTGCTACTTCTTCGCGTAGAACTCCTTTTTTTCCCGTAGAACTCCGTTTTGCGTGGGCGGCCTTCGGCCGCGCTTCAAAAAAAAAATAACTCTGGTCGGTCCAACACCGGGGTGTATCCGATTTTTTCGCGTTGAACTCCTTTTTGCGTGGGCGGCCTTTGGCCGCGCTTAAAAAAAAAACCCTAGTCGGTCCAACACCAGGGCGTATCAAATTCTTTTCGCGTAGAACTCATTTTTGCGTGGGCGGCCTTCGGCCACGCTTCAAAAAAAAATGACTCTGTTCGGTCCAACACCGGGGTGTACCAAATTTTTTTCGCGTTGAACTCCTTTTTGCGTGCGCGGCCTTCGGCCGCTCTTCAAAAAAAGTAACCCTGGTCGGTCCAACACCGAGTGTATACATTGTTTGTAATTCATTTGTTATTTTTAAATAATCATAATTCAACAATAATTTAAATGTATATTAAAGCTATTTTTGCATTATATTATATAAAATAAATGTGTGCAAATGAATAAGTGATTTGTTAGTGTATATAAAATTGAAAAATATAAGTGCAAAATTAATTTTATGTGTCGAAAATATGTAATTAAAATATTGCAAATTTTCAACTGTGAGGGGAAAAATGGGTAGAACCTACACGCGGCCTATGGCAAACTACCCTCATGTTTACCCACTGATTATCTGGTTGTTTTACCCGCTCATGGTTGGCAGCGTATGCTCATTACTATACATTATTACAGACGTACTTATGTTGGCTCTTTTGCATGTATCATTACCATATGTGTTCATGTTCGCTTCAAATTATGTTATCACTTATCATCCGCTGAACACAATGGTTGCGACAGACGACAACCGAAAGCTGTCAAATATTAAAATACACACGTTCTTATGGACACTATTATTTAGACAGCTGCACGACTACACGACGGTAGGCCGACAGTTGTCGTTCTCGCTAACTTCAATATTTTCCTATATTTGCCAACGACACAGTAGAGTTGACAGTAGAATGGAAGATAGAGAGATGAGGAAGAGTGGTGATGCCACTAATATGTGAAATGTAAAATTATTCACAGCTCTTACAAACTTGACGTTATTTTACAAATAAAAGCATAAAATAGCTCTATTATAGCTCTGTTATATCATTTGTAATAACAATTGATAATTTAAAACAAAAATATATACCTATTTACTTATTTTTTGCATAAAAACTTTCACTTTGAACAAAATATTAAAATTTCATTGAAGTGCAAGGTATTAGCATGGCCACAACGAAATTGTGTACATGCAAAATGGAGAGCTGTGTTGTCTTGTATACATGTGTTCAGGTAGTAGGATGCACAACGCCGTTTTCAGTTCACTGTCGCGATGCCATGTTGAGTCGCAACCATTGTGTTCAGCGTATCATGTGCGTATGACATTTGAAACGGAGCATTTTGCTGCCCCTGCTTCTTGTAGTTTGCTGGGGTATACTCGCCGTGTCCAGGCTTCGTAACAATAAATTTGTAAACGCACTGTTTTCTACGCTCGTACTCTCTACGAATCGTAATTTATTTAGTTTTATGTAATAATTTTACTTACAGTTACAATTTATCTTTAAGTATTGTCTCCCGCGTTGTAATGTCGTCACCCGAGGAAAGTGCGGTGACAAGGTAAGGGCTCAATGTGGTTTTAACGAAAACAATACCAATTCGAGTAATTTTACAAATTTTTCTTTATTTTCTAATGTTTTATCTAAATACTTGTGTATAATTCTCAGTCCATCTTTTATTAATTCGAAAAAACGATAATCTGGGCGTTTTCGTTTTCGGGCATTTCTGGAATTAACAATTGTCGATGGTTCATCAGCCAGTCTTTCAGCGAACGATGACTTACTACCCGGTGTTTTGTAAATGAAGTGTTCGTTCAACGATACCTCCATTGCATCAGATTCAAAATAAATTAAAGATTCTTCACAATTCCACAATTCAGCTTTAAAAACAAATGATTATAATACATACATACATATTTATTTTTAAATAATGAATTACATGTCGTAAATTAACTTTCATACATTACTTCAAAAAAATTGTTTGATTCAAAACATAGTTTGCTGGTTTAATGTTCAGCACAATCAAGTTTGGTATCAGTGCTATTTAAATTTATTTTTTTTGCGGATATTGAATATGTTTTCGGTATTTGGAGTGGGTTCGTTGATCAGAATTGACGGTTTAATGAAACCGTATACCTATTTAAACACTATAACTGCACAATGTAGTCATTCTCATTTGAATCAATGACTGTAAATTGGTTAGTCATACATGACATCTACCAAAAATATTGATGTATAAAAAAGTTAGATATAAAGATCTAATGCTATGTTCGGACCGACAGCGAAAACATGTTTTCGTGGGAAAAAGTGGTTTTCGCTTGAAAACTTACATTCCACTCATAATAATCGGTGCCTGCTCTAGTTTAATCGATTTTTTTGGAAGACATATTTTGCCGGCCCTAAATTGTCACTTGATATTTGTTTACATTCCATATACAAATACAGCTGCTCACTGTTAAGGGGATTCTCTTGTTCTTGCAAAACCCTTGCACGGTGCACTAATTGCAGAATTTTCTTCTTGGTGCAACGGCACAACAAACACACGCAAAAATTTATTTGCAATGGCTGTAAAATATGTCAGACCAAAACCCATGTTTATTTTCGTGCCGTCATATATCACTAGATTCGCAATGGGTGCTCTCTTGGCCTTGCATATTTCGGTATAGGATTTTTGCATTTTGTGTCATCTTGAAAGAGTAAGAGAATCCCCGTATTGACAGTTGTCAGTGAAAACTCAGCGAAAACACAAATTGTCGGTCCGAACGACTTACGTTCCACAACATACAAATGTGTTTTCAAAATGTTTTCAATGTCGGTCCGAACATAGTATAAGATGTTTAAGTTCGAGGAAAAAATTTAAAAAGATATGCATGACTTTTGACAATCCACAATTTTTTGTGATAAACGCAATTTTGAATCTATTTAATTTTTTTGCACTTGCAATATTTGGTTGGTATTGGAGACTAAGTGCGAACATTATTCCCCTTTCTATCTATTTATTTTATTTTTTATTAATTTTTCTACAAAATTTTTTCTATTTGCAGAACTATCTTAAGTTGATCTTACCTTGATTGATAATCACCGCTCTAGGAACTGTGTGTGCTGCTATGGATGGAGTAAAATATATACAAAGCTTTGGTTTGATGGCTCATGAACCTTTGACAATTGTGTGCCCAACATTACCAGCATCATCTGCAGCAGGTGCTCTGCCATTAGGCAGCCCAATCATTCAAACATCGGGAGATGCTGCAGGCCATCCAAGGCATCATTGCCTTAGACCATGCCGAACCTAGGAGGTAAAGGAGACTCTACTTCAACAACTAAATATGTATTAGGTTGTCAAAAAAGTCTTGCGGTATTTTCGCTAGTTGGCGCTGAAAGCGCGTAGTTCTAGTTTTATTCGTCGCATCAGGTCATGCTATACCTTTTTGGAAAGCTCATTTCACGCTACACGTGTTTGATTAATTGTCATTTCTTTTAAGTCGTTCGTGAGTTATAGTGTCGCAAGCATGGAGCAAAATATAGAGAAAATACGGCATATTTTACAGTACTACTACGATAAAGGCAAAAATGCATCTCAAGCCGTCAATAAAATTTGTGCAGTTTATGGACCCGATACAGTTTCCATTTCCACCCCACAACGATGGTTTCAACGTTTTTGTTCTGGTGTAGAGGTGGTCGAAAATGCGCCACGTTCCGGAAGGCTTGTCGTCGAAAATTGCGATAAAATCGCTGAATTGGTCAAAAGAGACCGGCATAATAGTCATCAAACCGTTATAAACCATTTGAAGAAGCTTGGAGTCACTAAGAAGCTCGATGTATGGATGCCACACGAATTGATTCAATAAAAAGAAGCAAGAATTTTTTGACAACCCATTATATTTATATAAAAATATGAAAATCTCTCCAACAGAACATTTTACACTTTTGCAACTTGCAAGAACCAAAGTCAGGGGTATACCTTAAGGTGTAAAAAGAATCAAAGCAATATTATATTTACATAAACTATATATAGTATAACTCATACTCGTACACTGACCGACATATTCGGCATAAGGTTAGAAAAACGAAAATCATTATACTTATGTAGTGTACGGGAGTTGGGGTGGTATCGACCCGATTTTTTCCATTAACTATTATCATCTTACATGCAATTACCAAAATGAGGAAAAGTCAGGGGAATGTTCGAAAATTCTGACATTAGATAGATGCAAAAGGTTTGGAAGTATTACTATTTGAACGGAACGTTACCAGGCGCTAATGGACTCTATATTCAGGAAATATGACATTCTTTTAAAAATAAAACCAAAAGCTATTGAATGAATTATGATTTAAATTAATATTGAAATAATTTCACACAGAAATATCTTCTGCACATACCTTTTTACGTAAATATGTCATGCTGGAGAATGGCTACGGGAACAATGAAGTCAAAATGAATCACCGATCATTAAAGCTGATTAATTTCTGTAAAACTACATTATTTGCATTAATTTGTTACATAAAATGCATCAACATACAAAAACAAAATGTATTTATATACATATGTATGTATGTATAGAAGTATATATAATTATACTAATTTATCCACATCATTAAGTTAACACATAAGAAGTTTGACAATTAAGTAATGAGACTGATTTTATTGCCGAGCTTGTGGTAAACCTGTGATCTTGAAATTCTCTTTCTCTTTTTCCGGCAACCCTCCCCTCTCCACTGATATATGTATGTACCATCGCTCTAGCTTATTTAGTTTGCCTGCTGCGTCAAGTTGAGTAGACGTGTGTTTGTAGTGCTCGTCACGAAAATGGAAAAACGAAATCAAGAGCAACGCTTTGCGATAAAATTTTGCGCCAGATTGGGCGAAACAGCTTCGGAAACGTACGCTAAAATTGTAAGAGTGTATGGTGATAGTGCTCTTAGTCGTGCCAAAGCTCACAATGGTTGTCTTCGCGCACCTCCCGCCCGAAAAAAGCTCGCATGAGCAAGTCGAAGGTGAAAACGATGATTATTGCCTTTGTGATAGCCGTGGAATCGTCCACAAAGAATTCGTTTCACCGGGGAAAACTGTGAATCAAGTCTACTATTGCCAAGTACTCGAAAGATTGCGAAAACGAGTCAACAGGGTGCGCCCAGACATCGCTCGTAACTGGATCCTTCATCACGACAATGCGCCGTGCCACACCGCCCTCAGCGTGTCCCAGTATTTGGCCTAAAGGGATCGCCGTGTTGCAGCAGCCGCCTTATTCGCCTGGCATGTCACCCTGTGACTTTTTTTTGTTTCCTAAAACAAAATCGGTGGTCAAAGGAACTCATTTTGAGTCGATTACAGACATCCAGGCGGCCGTGACGAGGGTACTCGCGGACATCCCAGTCGAAGCGTTCCAGAAATGTTACGAAGCATGGAAACGCGCTGGAATCGCTGTATAGCTGCCCAAGGGGACTTCTTTGAAGGGGATGGAAGGATTGTAGAATATTTTTCAAATGTACGGTTTTTATGGAATCAGTCTCATTACTTAATAGTCATACCTCGTACATACATATACATATTTTTTCTAAAATTTTATGTTTCATAATTTTTATGTGCAATAATTTATTTAATTTCAGAAATTCGAATGTATTTTCTATACTCTTATAGTCATAGCTCTCTTCAATGTTGGCGGAAATACTAGCCTGATTTTAGGCGCAGTTCATATTTGTATTCAGATTTATACAACATACATACATATGTTTATACTTACGCATATACACAGTAATACACAGAACCATTTGCCTCCACCCACGAGACGAGTAAGAGTACTGCCGGACATACGACCCAAAGTATACCGGTAGATACAGCAGTGGAAACAGCAGATTTAAGGGAGGAAGCGTCTACCTTCAAAGCTGCCATGGGCACCAACCAAAGTGCATTGGCGGCTAAAGGAGAAAACAAAAAGAAGCGCAAGAAATCCCAGAATAATCTGAGGAAAAACCGGTACCAGAGGGCAGTCTTCATAGGGAAGATAGATAGATAGATACATTATTATGAGGTAATGCATCGCGACCTAAGGTCTATTGTGCCTTCTCCTATATCACATGTCTTCCCAGAGTTCCAGCAGCCTGAATAGTTCCAGGAGCTTGCCGGGCGCTACTGAGGTGATGTGATCCCTGCTGATATAAATGGAATCCAGGGCCTTAAGCCTTTTTCCACAGATTGATGTGCAATCCAGGATTAGGTGTGCTGGTGTTTCCTGTTCCAGGTCGCAGAACCGGCAGTTAGCACAGGAGACTATGCCCATGTTGGACAGGTGTTTCCTGAGCCTGCAGTGCCCTGTGTAGATCGCGACGAGGAGACGGAATTTGTCACGGGGAGGCGAATTGTTCCTTGAACCTGGAGAGATTGTACCCTCCTAGAGGCAGCTTGGCGAGGCGCATACTTGCTGTCTGTTGCCAATGCCGTTCTCCCTCCACTCTCTCCTCCGTGCGGAGCAGCTCCTTAAAAGTGTGAAATCCTACCGCCATGTATGGTTCTGGTCCCATCATCTTGGACGCTGCCGTAGCGCGGGCCAGTTCGTCGGCCTTCGCGTTTCCTTCTATTCCCTTGCCCTGCCACCCAAATTAGATGCACCCGGTTGCACAAGGACAGGCGGTTTAACCTTTCTATGCATTCCTCGACAAAAAGCGATTTGGTCTCATATGATGAGATCGCCTTTAGTGTCGCTTGACTATCACTGAGAATAAATATGCGCTGGTTGCGATAGTTGCGGCTGAGGTTGACTTCAGCGCACTGGCATATAGCAAAAACTTTAGCCTGGAAGATACTTGGGAAACATCCCATTGGTATGGACAGCTTAGTACGCGGTCCTGCAATACCTGCTCCAATACTCTCCGGTGTTTTTGAGCCATCAGTGTACCACTGAATGGTACTGCCTTCCAGCAGCCTTTCCAGTGTGGAATCGCTCCACTCCGTCTTGCTGCCTAGAGTAACTTTGAAATTCTTTTTGAGGTTTATTTTCTTCGTGGTGCCGTCCTTTGGGAGGAGAGCTGTTTTGCTGCTTGTTTTATCACCTGATGCAGTGGTGTGAGCTCCAGTATGACTTCCAGTGCCACCGTGGGGCATGTGCGCATTGCCCCCGAAGCACAGATACAGGCAAGTCTTTGCAGCTTTGACAGTCTCCGAATCACGGAAGACTACGCTGCTTTGGAGGCCCAGGCAACCGCTCCATAGGTGACAATAGGCCTTACTATCATGGTATACAGCCATCTAATGATACTTGGCTTGCATCCCCATGATCTGCCGGCCAGGCATCTGCATACCATAAGTGCTCTAGTTGCTTTGGACAGCGTTAAGTCCAAATGCCTACTCCACCGTAATGATGAGTCTAAAGTGAGGCCAAGGAATTTGACCTCTTTCGACATTTCCACCTCTGTGCCTCCTATTGTTAGGGACCTCAGGCCCGGAAGAGATCTCCGCTTAGTGAATGGGATTACGGTAGTTTTTGCTGGATTGATATTTAGCCCTATCGTGTTGCACCATCCTTTCGCCAGGTTTAAGCCCCTTTGGACAATGTCGCAGAGAGTGTTCTCAAATTTGCCTCTCGCCATTATGACAATGTCGTCCGCGTACCCTTGACAGCGGATTCCATTGCTGGTGAGCAACTCGAGGAGTTCATCTACTACCAAGCTCTATAGCAGAGGTGATAGTATTCCACCCTGTGAGCAGCCCCTTGTAATGCCAAGACGAATCTTGCTTTCTCCCACCGTTGTTTCCGCTACCCTAGTGCGCAGAAGGGCTTCTATCCATCTGCATATCGGAGTGGTTACGTTCCTTCTCTCAAGTGCCTTGATCACGCTAGTGTGAGACGCATTATCAAAGGCACCCTCAATGTCTAGGAAGGCGCAGATCGCAACCTCGCCATTATCCAGCGAATCTTGCAACTCAGACGTGAGCTGATACAGAGCAGTGTTTGTGGATCTACCTGCTCTGTACGCGTGTTGCCTGGCAAGTAGTGGTGCGATCTTCAGCGCTTCCGATCTAATGTGGTTATCTATTACTTTCTTTATCCCCTTTAGCATGAAGGATGTGAGACTTATAGGCCGGATTGATTTGGCTAGCGAATAGTCTCTCCTCCCTACCTTGGGGATGAAGATTACTTTGGCCGTCTCCCCTGGAAAGAAGCCGAATGCGAGGACAAAGTCCGAAGCTTCCCTGTCCTTCACTTGTACGGCCTCCAGATCTTGCGTTAGAAACACTGAAATACAGAAAAAGTCTACATATATCGGCTCTAACGACTACATAAGAGCGGATTCTCTAGCTAGAGAGATCTCAGATTAACTTGCTTCTTCTCGAGTTGAGGGCTCTTACCTCTGCTCTAAACACCCAAGGCTCTTGGATTAAGAAGATGCCCAGGTTATCCGAAATGAACCTTTTCACGATGATAGCCGAGGCTGTCGATGCGTGATGTAGGTTCACCTGAGCAACTTCTATGCCGGCGCTGGAGCTTATAGTATTGGTTCGATGAGAGACAGGTCCTCGTCCCCGATCTCTTCATCAACCTGCATCTCCAGCCCTTCTAGGAGCTCTTGGGTAGATGGCAGCATGCCTTCTTGCTAATTGGGGAGCTCGTTGCTCCTGCTTTTGTCCGCGGCGGTGGTCACAGCTTTCCCAGCCGGGATGGGGTCGTTGGGGACTCGTGTCGCTCTCCCGCAACCACAGCGACAGGGGTTGCTCCCCCTGCTCCTACTCAGAGCCCGCTTTTCAGCTTTCTCCGGTGTCATGCCGTCTTGAAGGAATCTGAGGTACCACTTAAGAGTGTCTCCACTCATTCCCGCTCTGCGTGGGTCATCGTGACCTCCTGGGCGTCCTGGTTCCGCGGTACATGGGATGTTTCCTCGTTGCCGTTTCCTTTTCCGTTCGGCTCTTGATTCCACTTTGAGTGGGTTGTGGGGGCGGCGTTCGCGCAATTTACAGTGGTCACGATGGACGCACTACGCTGAGTGCCGCTGCAGGAGGGCACGTCGTCGTCGTCGCGCGCGTGCTCCTCAAAGAGTGCTCGTTCTTCCGGCGACAGGGCATCCAGGAAGCTGAACTTTCGTATAGCCCCCGGGCCACTCTTGCTTGCGGTACTTGTGCAGCTGTTCGCCGTTGTTGTTGTTGATGTTGATGGTTTGGTTGTTGCCGTAGTTGTTGTCGTTGTTGTTGTTGTTGTTGTTGTATTTTATTTGTTGTTGTTTTCGTTGTTCATCTTGTTCGTACGACCGTTTAGCCCGTATTGTGGGCCTCCCGGTCTATTCTTTGCAAGGGGGATCTAAAAAGGCCCGCCGCGCCAGAGCCCCTTGACGCGGTAAGGTCACCGTAACTTCCCAAGGCGGCCGGTTGTTGGGAAGGCTCCGTTCGAATACAGCCGAATTTACCTTCTGGCTGCAAATCATCCAATGGGCACGGGAGTCGCATTACACCCTGGGTTAGGAGGTGGTAGCTCTTGGTCTCCGCACTCATGCAGCCTCTGCCAGCCCCCAGGAGAGATGATATGTAGCATCAACCCTGACGGTTGGGAGATGCCGTACTGTGTTGCAGTTCAAGTCCCTGCACCGCGACAAGGTGCCTACCATTCGCAGGAGCTAGGGAAGATAGCCAAAGACCAGGCAGCCGGTACCCCAGTTGATGAGGCAGAAACAAAGCGCATTAAATCAATAGTAGAGGAGTATGAAAGCTACCTGAAAAGGAAGCAATCAGAACCTCTAGAAAAGAACAAACAGGAGAGCACTTCACAAAAAATGAATCGCTCTATTACAGAAATACCAGAAACTGAGGCGGAGTGAAGGCGAACACAGCAGCGCAACATCGGCAAGGCATTTCTGCGATGTAGCCAGGGATAGCCTGCAAGTGGCCATCATAGATGGAAATTCCTCCTTTCCGAGCACTGGGTGGATATCGATGTCAGATTGTCGAGTGTGGTGCTAAGCCTTGTACTCGACAATCCTGCGGGTCCTCACCCGGAGTTTGACTCCTCTGAGACCCTCAAGGGCTACAGGGTCATCAAGCGCGCGGACCAGGTCTCGCTAGATTTCATGACGGGTACTGTTGCTAAAATCAGCAAGGCCTTTGTAGGCCTCCAATTGAGGCTTATTCCTGCCAGGGACATACCGAAGAGATCTCGTCCTCGCATTTTGCTACACCTTCTAGAGGAGCCAGGCGAAAAACTCCTGAGGTGCATTAAGCTGCAAAACAAATCTATACCTGGTATAGATGAGTGGTGATGAAGGAGGAAAAACCTAACAAAGCAAGCAGACCAATACTGGTGGCCATTTGCGATAAGTCCATTGAGGCCTTCAAGAACATGACTACAAAATCAGCTTTGGAATTCGCAAGGTCAGAATAAAAATCTTACAAGGCGACAAAGCGGCTGACGAAGACGACACGGAAGAGGTCGACGACGCCAGCCAGTTGCTAAGGAATGTGGGCATCGAAGAAACCCGAGATGCCCAATATCATAAGATACGTACAGATAATCCTGCAGCACTCGAAGAGTGCTACAGCGAATCTGACAACCCTCATGAACGAGGAGCGCATCGACATCAGCCTAGTACGGGAGCCCTGGGTCAATGAAGATACCATTAAATGGCTAAACAGCAGCAACTATAACCTGTTTTACACACGGAACAGAGGTAAACCTAGGGCATGAATTCTTATCAATAAAAGTATATATGCATTTCTTTGTCCTAATTACAGTACACCAGATATCACAGTGGTAAAGGTGGAACAGAAGGAAAAGCCCTTCTTCTTGGTCTTGGCCTACTTGGCCCATGACATACCGCCGGCCCCGATCAGGAAAGCTTTCAATGAGAGTTTTAGAACCAAAAACTGGCAGCCATATAAAGATATTATGTAAGAATACAAAAAAGCAGTCAGGAAAGCTAAAAACGACTCATGGCGATCTTTCTGCACATCGATAGAAAGTTGCAGAGAAGCCGCTAGGCTGAGTAAAATGCTGTCCAAAGATCATATTAATCTGCCTACATTAGGGCGGAGAGAAGTGATTGGACCTCCTCGGCAAAAGAGTCTCTGGAGGTACTAATTACAACGCACTTCCCCGGGAGTCAGCAAACACCTTCAACGAGGGTTCAACCAGAACCACCGCTGAACGCAGCTGACTATCGAAGCCAAATAGAGAGAAAAGAAAAATCAAATATGCCATAAATAGTTTTGCACAATTCAAAGCGGCAGAACCTGACGGTATTATGCCCATAATGCTGCAAAAACTGGTAGAACCAATGGTTCGAAGGCTTGAAAATATGTACAAAGCTAGCATTCAACTATCTTACATCCCAAAAAGTTGGAGAAGAAGTAAAGTTGTGTTCCTTCCAAAACCAGGCAGAAGAACACACGAGAATTCCAAGGATTTTAGACCTATAAGCCTTACCTCCTTTATGCTGAAGGTACTAGAAAGGCTAAAAAGAATAACGGCGCAGAAGTTAACGAAGTCTCAACATGCGTACATAAAGGGCCAATCAACCGAAACCGCCCTTCACGAGGTGATAAGTGTGATTGATAAATCACTACACCTCAAATAATACACCATGGCTGCATTTCTAGACATAGTGGGCGCCTTCAACAACATAGAAGTAAATGCATAATTAATTCTCTCGCACATGGTGGCATAGATAACACTGTGTGCAGATGGATACTATCGATGCTTGAGAATAGGAAGATTATAGCTTCAAACGGCGCTGCAACACAAACAAGTTATGTGAGTAGAGGGACGCCTCAAGGGGGGGTCCTCTCTCCGCTTCTATGGGTTGTAGCGCTGAACGAAATACTACTCCAACTAAACGGTGGAGGAGTGAAAGCAGTAGCGTATGCAGACGATATAGTGTTGTTGGTATTAGGCATGTTTCCCTCAACAGTCAGCGAGATTATGGAAAGTGCACTTCGTAGGTTAAACCTATGGGCTAAAAACAATGGACTAGGAGTTAAACCGAACAAAACAGAACTGATGCTATTCACAAGCAGAATCAACATGGGTCCAAAATAGACTGCGGAGTATTCACGGGGGTATTCTCCGCTGATCTAGGCTTATCTCTCTCTATACGTCTACCGAACTCGGCTAGCATCTTCCAAGCAGAAGTACTAGGCATAGAAAATGCCTGGGAAGTTCTATTAGAAAACCACAGGAATATACATAAAGCAACTACATATATTTACGGATAGCCAGGCGCCGCTCCTGGCCTTGTCTTCACCCATGACAAATTCTAGCATAGTTCACAACTGCAAGAGAGCACTAAGCTCAATAAAAGACAAGCTCCAACTAAACTTGATCTGGGTTCCCGGCCACAGGAACACTTTCGGTAACGAAAAAGCAGACGAGTTGGCAAAGGCAGGAGCTTTCCTCAATGAATCCGAGGCGGAGCTAATACCAAGCCCGCTAGGATCAATCAAAGGAGAGATCAATAGACAATTTCAACAAATTGCAAACAACAGGTGGAAAAACATTACAAAATGCATCATAACTAAACAATTATTACGGCTGAGCTCAGGCCACAAGGGTCACAGCTTGGCGAACTGTTGACGGCCTAAGTTCTTAGGTTAGCTGCGAATATCCAATAAGCAGTCTCTGACCAAGAGCGACAGGAGAGGCTTAAAAGACCTGAAGCATCCTACGAATCTCCGGTGACGTGCTGAACAGATGCCGCCTCAAAATAAGCATCCACAACCCCATAGAAGGCTGCCTCGAGGGATCACCTACCCAGGAGAGGGAGGCAAATAGCTCCCTGTAGGGACGCTACAACGGCAACCGTAAGGAAAAGAAATCCCCAACTGTAAATGCTCGGCCGGGGCAACAGATGGCAGATAGCAAACTGCCTTAGAAACGCAGATTAGTCGTAAATACCAAATACAGCACCCGACTAAAGAGCACAGCACAGATAACAAAGAAAGAAAACACGCAACGAAGTAGGACCACGATTTTGACACACGATTTGGAAACGTTGAACTTGGGCTGACGGCTGTGGCATTCTGTTGCCTCAGTATGCAAGAGTGACATCTTGCGGAAATGGCTTTCAGGGTAATGTCATAGGCGCCTCCGTCCCGTTAAAACTTTGGCAGGGCTTCAAGTACGTTCGACGCTACGCCGCCATTAGGTTGGCGGTACAAACTCAGTTGATTTCAATCCTGACTAGTGCTATGGTCCTGGCTCTGAACACGAATTCCCATAAGGTTTCGTGTCAACCCTCGTGTGGCCTCCCTGCAGTGCACAGATAACCACAGGGACCGAAAATGCAACTGTACAATCGAGCAAAGATAGCGGCTTGAAGCGGGGATCCTTACAGAATGAACAAAGAAAGCAACGAAAACAACACGCTAGTACAAAACCAAAAAGGACAAATGGATGACGAATTGAGTGCCTTCCCAAGACAAAGCAGAATTTTGCGCTCGCCGCCACAGATGGGAAATGACAGGGCAATCCAAACGGTTTGCGGGGAGGAAACCGCCTCCCCTATGCCTGGATCAGCAGAAGCAAACAGGAAAAAGAGTAATAAGACTCCGGCTACCGACCGAGGCCTACGAAATGGACACAACTCTCCAAGGCAGGAATTCATTCGGAAGATGAGAGCAGAAGATGATGAAGCCCTTTTAAAGTGTAGCGCTACCCTGAAAAAGATGAATCTGGCAATGCTAAGACAGAAAAATATATAAGTACCGATGTAAAAAATGGGATATCCGAGCTAGACAAACTCTTCGACATTATCGGTAGCCTGCGCCGAAACTGGAAAAAGGCAGAAAGGGACACGAGACGCACGCACCCAACTAGTTCCTTGGATGCATGTAACGAACAAGCCGATGTTTCAACGCCAGTGACAATTCTTTCCAAACGAACGCCACCAAGTCCAATAGAACAGGAGTCAGAGAAAAGGGGGCGAGGACCCGGAAATACTGTGTGGCTCGTAGTAAAAGGAAAAAGAAAACAGCAGGCAAAACGACATCAAAGTGAAGAGCAAACTCAAGGACAAAAAGATGACAAGCTCCAGATGCAGAAACGGGCACCCATAACAAGAGTTCGACCAGAAGCAGTGATAATCAAAGCGGCAGAAGGCCGGAGCTACGCGGAGGTGGTGGACAAAGTGGAAGTCCGAGCAATACCGAAAGCAAAATCAGGCGCCCTGCTCCTAGAACTGAAGAAAGGAGAAAAACCGAAACCAGAGCTCCAAAATGCTCTCACGAGAAATTTACGTGGTATAGCTTCTGTAAGCGAGCTAAAGCAGAAAGCCACAATTGAGATCCGAGACCTCGACTCCTTATACACCGCAGCAGAAGTCACGACCTCCGTAAGACGTGTACTAGAGAATTCAGATGAAGAAATCACAGTGAGAACAAGCGCTCCAAACACTCGCGAACAAATACGCGCATATGTGACGCTGACAGCCGATAGCGCAAACAGAGTACTAAAAGAAGGACACATAAAAATAGGATGGATCAGCTGCAGGATAAAGCTAATGAAGGAAGTCAAAAAATGCTACAGATGCTTCGACTTCGGCCACTTACAATGGGAATGCAAAGGGCCCGACAGAAAAGGCCAAGGATTATGTATAAGATGTGGGAAACCCGGCCACAAGCTGAAAGACTGCAACAACTCTCCGAGCTGTTGTCTCTGCGTAGAACATAAGCATACCCAAACAGATCACATCCCAGGGTCTCGGTCATGCGAGTCGTATAGAGAAAAAACAAGGAAATGAAGATATTACAGTGCAACATGCACAGAAGCAAAACGGCTGACCACCTCCTGCCGCAACTCATGCTGGAACTCGGAACAGAGGTAGCAATCGTTAGCGAGCAATACAAAATAGCGCAAGATGGAACATGGCTGGAAGACATCACCGCAACAGCGGCAATATGGCAAACAGAAGGAAGTAGTTTCTAAAAAACAAACAGCGGGAGAGGAAACGGGTTTGTCTGGATAGTAAACGAAAGCGTTACGATAATAAGTTGCTACCTGACACCGAGCGACCCTATCACAGACTTCCAAGTAAAGCTCGATGCTTTAGAGGATGCTGCACGACGAAGAAACCGTCACTTAATCATAGCCGGAGACTTCAACGCCAAGGCCACGGAATGGGGCACACCGACTACAAACTCAAGGGGCCGGAAAATTCTCGACATGGCGGCTAGATTAGGCCTTATCGTCGCAAATAGGGGATCCCAAACTACCTTCAGAAGACCAGGATGCAACGGCACAACCCCCGATATCACGCTGGTGTCCGAAGGATTTGCAAGCCAGCTGCGCGAGTGGAAAGTTTTGGAAGAATATACTGGTAGCGACCATCAATACATATCCTACCTCATAGGCCCAGATAAAAATCCAGCAACGACGATAAGAAGAGGAACACGTAAATGGAACGCTTCTAAGCTAGACTTAGAAAAGCTTCTCGCGGCCATAGATGAAAACCCACCAAAATATCACGCAAGTAGCACAGCTAGGCTGATCGTCCAAGCAACTCTGAGCACCATCACTGAGGCATGCAAAGTAGCAATGCCCAAAATAAAAGGCGGACATCCAAAGAAAGCAGTTTACTGGTGGACGGACGAAATCCGAAACCTTAGACAAACTTGCCTGCGCAAACGACGACGATATACAAGAGCTAGAAGAAGAGGAAGAAACGGAATGGAAGAACATAAGGAATATAAAGCTGCGAAAACTGAGCTTAAAGACGCTATAACGAAGAAAAGAAAGATAAATAGGAAGAGCTACGTAACGATATAAACAAAAATCCGTGGGGTCTCGGATACAAGATCGTAATGAAAAAACTCGGAGCAAAATAGTCCACTTCTGAGTTAAACGCCGCAGCTATGGAGCACATCGTAAACACTCTGTTCCCAACCCATTACCTGGGAAGAGACCCTCCAGAACATACACAAGAGAGCTCATGTCCGCCTTTCACCCTGGAGGAAATGAACACGGCAGCAAACACTTTAAAGACCAAAAAAGCCCCTGGGCCTGACGGGATACCAGTGGAAGTGTTAAAGCTAATCGCTATGGAACGCCCGCACTTACTGCTATCCATGTATAACGCATGTCTGAACGAGGGCATTTTCCCAGAAATATGGAAGAGGCAGCATCTGACCCTAATAAGCAAAGGCAAAGGAGACCCAGGAACACCATCAGCATACCGACCTTTATGCATGCTAGACACAGCAAGAAAGCTATTAGAAAGACTGTTGAAACCCGCATCATAGCCGCCATAAACGTTGCTGGAGGCCTATCAGAGCGACAACATGGCTTCAGACCAGGCAGGTCCACCATCGGAACCGTGGAAGACGTCGAGCGCAGCGTGGAGGAAGTTCATCGAAAAAACGCCCTTCTACTTGATGAAAATGACACGAAGCTATCTTAAGGACAGGAAACAATTGTACGATACGAGTGACGGCCCACAAAGTAAGGAAATAACCCCTGGAGCAGCGCAGGTATCAATACTTGGACCTATGGAATGCCAGCTACGATGGAATTTTAAACTTTGAAATACCTGACGATTGCCACCTCGTTGGCTACGCAGACGATATCGCCGCCGTCATAACCGCGCGTAATACCGACATGGCCAGGCGTCGACTGACACAAGTTATGATACGAGTACAGACATGGTTGGACTCACACGGCCTCAGCCTAGCTGCTGAAAAAACAGAACTTATCCTGCTCGCTAGGAAACATATCCCGCTGGAGGTAAACATGCAAGTTCATTCAGAAACTATTAAAACGACGAAAACCCTAAAATACCTAGGAATAAGAATGGACAACAAATTGACGTACTGGGCTCAAATCCAACATGCTGCAAAAGAGTCAGCCAATATAACCATGGCGCTATCAAGACTCATGGTAAACACCGGAGGCCCACTTGCAAGTAGAAGGAAATTGCTTATGGACACAACACAGTCAGTGCTACTATACGTTAGCGAAATATGGGCCGACACATTAAATGCAGAACATAGACGGAAAGTGCTAGCTAAAGTGCAGAGAACAGCAGCCCTGAGAGTCGCCTCGGCGTACCGCACTGTATCCGAATCCACAGTGCTAGTGATAAGCGGCGTCATCCCAATAGACCTTCTCGCAAAGGTGAGAAGACAACTATGGCTGTGGAAGAAAGAGGGAATAGAAATACACATGGCCACAAGACAACAAGCGAGGAAGCAAACTCTTGAACTCTGGCAAGATCGGTGGACAAGGGAGAGCAAAGGAAGATGGACCGTCAAACTGATTAAAGAAATAGAGAAGTGGCACAGTAGAAAACACGGCGAGGTAAACTACTATATAACACAGATGCTGTCCGGTCACGGGTATTTCCGAAAATACCTATACAACATGGGAAAAGCAGAAAGCCCAGCATGTATTCATGGAGACGAACCACTAGACGATGCAAACCATACCATTTTCAAGTGCCACCGGTGGAAAGAAGCCCGAAGGACTGTACAAAACAAACTCGGAGAACTAAGTGCGGAAAATCTCTTAGAAAAAATGATATCTAGCAGCGAAAACTGGAAAATAATTGCCTCGTACGTGGAACATGGTCTGCGCACTAAAAAAGAGACATGGACGCGGACTCCCAATGGAAGACGAGCCAAATATCTTGATGCTGGCTACAAAATCGTAGGCATCCCTGGACGCAGGGAGAGTAGAAATTGACCTGTAATGGGTCCATCTTGGAAGCCTTGCCCTGAAGTAATGCGAAAGCGGTCCCGGGGTAGGGGAAAAAATTCCATGATAGAAGGGAGGAGTGTTTTAGTGGGTACACCACTCACGTAGGATGACGATCCCTATATGGTGCGAAGGCATTTTAAACCCTCCTTACGGCCTAAAAAAATAAAAAAAAAAAAACAATTATGGCCAACATATGACAGGAAAAGAACCAACGACTTATTAAATAGGTCAAGAAAAAGTATTTACAGAATAACAGCTACCACAACAGGGCACTGGCCAGTTTGGAACATGCGTCCAAAATGGGTATGCCCTACAACGACATTTGCCGTGGCTGCGAAGTAGCAGGGAACAAAGAAACAATCTTCCACTTTCTCTGCGAATGCCCAGCTCTAGCACAGATCTGACACAAAACACTTGGAATCCACCAAGCACCAAACCTTGAATGGATTTCCACCAAAAGTATATCGGACATAAGTAGTTTCACCGAAACCTCAAAATGGTTTGAGAGAGAAGATGAAACGTAATAGCAGATACAGGAGGTTTTACGATTAGTGTATCGAAATGGCACATTAAGTGCTAATTGGGCCGATAGGGCTGCACTCCTACCTACCTGCCTATCATGTACTAAGTATTATCTTATTATTAGTTGGCGTAGATTGTGGGGTCTACCTTTTTGTGGTTTGGGCAGAGCACATTTAAATTTCAATCGTTGGGCATGGGGGATGTTCGAGCAAGCAATTAACTGCAGCAATATTGCGACAGTGTTGTTTTTCTGCAGATACTCAGCTGATACTTATATTGCAACATTTTTGCGCCGAATATGATGCCTTGCGATACTGCCGCAGTGATTGAGACTCGAACATCTCCACGCTTTCGTCCGACCATATTTTACAAGGAAGCAGATGCATGCTCCTTATCAGTTGTGCGCCGCCGTGTTTGAATAGCTCGGCCGGCAATCCATCGGCCCCGGCCGTTTTGTTGTTCTTCAGACGGGTAATTACTATTCAAATTTTTTCATGGTCGGGCAAAGGAACGTCCGCTCCATTCATCTGCTTATTGCAATTAAGAGCCCATATTTAGAGAGATTTTCATAGAGGTATATAAAAACCTATTTTCCAAATATAATTAGTTGATAAAATGGGGTCTCCTTTACCTTCTAAATTCGGCATGGTCTAAGGCAATGATGTTTTGCATGACCTGCATCATCTCTCGATGCAGATGATGCTGATAATGTTGGGCACTCAACTGTCACTCCATCCACAGCAGCCGAACCAAATGTGGCTAAAGCCTTTTGTCTTTTTGGCCCTCAATGCACGACAGATACACAATGCAGCCCATAATCGGGTGAGCAGGAGCACGACAATCGACAAAATACCAATATGGCCAAGCAAGAATGCATTCGTGATGGGATTTCAACGCTTCGGATGGCTTAGAGGATTAAGGGCAGTTCCATTACCACTATCTATACCTTCTAGCATCATCAATAGGCGATAATCCTCTAGAGTTCCTCATGATCGATTTTGAATGCGCGCATGTAATTTTTCGCACTACCACGTGTCACGTGTCACCCTTTAGCGCAAGAAATCTGTAGTTTTTAGTATTTAAACTAGCGGAATTGGAAAATAATGAGAGGATTTTTCGAATCTAAAGCATTCCTGGAATAAACCATTTTCTTATTTATTCGAATTCACAGAATTAAGAGGTTACATTGGTTTTACGGCTTCAAAAAAAATTTTTTTTAATTATTTAATTCTATAAAATCTTTAAACTATTGCCCAAAATCCTCAAGCTGCTAAGAGCAATAGTTTTGAAGACACAGCCTGGAAAAATTGCACGCTCGAGTTTAGCTCTACCATATATTCACTTAAAACTTTTGAAAGGGTTTTCTCCAAATAGTGTTTTCAAAGCCGTTTGTCAAAATTTCTCGCGAACTATTCAACCGATCTTAATAAAATTTTATACAGGTCTTCGAGATTTTCTTACAACTATTATTATTAGAAAAACGTCGATAGATGTTTACCAAAATTTGCATTTTTTGGTAAAAAACGACTACCAAAAATACAATATTCCCTTTTTAAAAAATGTATTTTTTTTCTTTTTAGTTACCTTTTCTCAAAGAGACTGCCGGAAAAGACGTCATAATGACCGAATTTTGAATACTTTCCTCAAAAATTTTCACAAAATCAGGTAATAAGAATATTTTATACCCTGAGCACGGTATATCAAGTATGCCTCCAAGTTTGTAACACCTGAAACGTCGTAGACACTTAAAATTATATATGTACATATGTATACATACACGAATATCTGCTTGAAGAGTATAGTCCAGCCAGAGGACCCAATCTAGGAAATGGCGCATCAAAAATAAGCCGAAACCGAAATAACAAACACGGTGAAGACCGATACTTATAGCAAGTGTATGGAAACATGGGTTAAACCATGCCATGCTTGATTGTCTCAGTAGTCTATTTTGAAGACGCTAATAAAGATTTGTAATAAACTAGTATGTGGAAACTTGGACTTATTGTCAGTACATGTCATATTTAAACAGATGTTATGCCATAATTTATTCCAAAAGAATATTTTTCGTTGGTAAGCCTTTCAGCACATATACATACATATATAGTAAGTACATAAGTATGTATGTAATATGGAAAATATAAATAATTATATGTCGGTGATTTTGTTCGTAGATGATTCCATTATTTATGACTTCACACTTTTATTTTAGTATAACACAATAACTCCACTTTATACTTTGTGTTAATATAAGTAGCTAGGGAAGCAAACGATGCATCGATGTTGTGATTCTAAAAACATCGATACATCGATGTTGCCTGGATCGATGTTTTATGTCGATGTTTTTTAAAATTTTACTCCACATCTTTGCAGCACTTTTTTCGGTATTAATGCGAAAACATCTGATTCGAAACACTTTAGCAAACTGTCATACATATGTTTAGTTGTAAAATACGGAGAATTCGTTGGTTGAATGTGCACTTGAATAATACTGAGGATTCGCTTATAAATTAATGCGAAAAAGTTTTACAAAAAATCGAAAATACATTTTGTGTGACAGTCTATTTCGTGCTATGTGTGTTAGAAGTTGTTTTTGTGCTTTTAATATAAGTTTTGTTTCGAATTCATCTGTTGTCAATCACAACTTTATTACAGGTGTAGTGAACATAAAATATGTACATATGTACATATATGTAAATAATTGCGCTGAAAGTATTCGACGCAGTACCCGCCGGGGGAAGCAGAGGAAGAGGAAGACCTCCACTCCGTTAGAAGGACCAAGTGGAGAAGGACCTGACTTCGCTTGGGATATCCAATTGGCGCCACGCAGCGAAGAGAAGAAACGACTGGCGCGCTGTTGTTGACTTGGCTATAATCGCGTAAGCGGTGTCTACGTCAGTAAAGAAGAAGAAGAATAAAATACATACGTTAAGAAAGTTCAAAAATCCATCGATGTTTCGATACATCGATATTTCAATAGCCGATGTTTTTGATTTCGATGTTGTTTGAAGAAACATCGATACGTCGAGCCATCGATGTTTCATTTCATGACGTTTGCATCCCTAAATATAGCACAGTAAATTCTGCTCCTATCGATGTAACTTATCGAATTAATTCTACGAGGACACAGCGCCTAATTATTGCGCACTTCTTTATTACTCTTAAAATATCTGACGATTCTGGTCTCTCTTTACTCCTCTTTACATTTTTGCTATTATGCGTTTTTGCGCATTTGCAATCGAATGCCGCCTATGCGTCGCCTATTTCATATAAAGCTCTGGCACATACAGTAGCCTACAAAATATTAGCATTCCGATATACGCATGTAGACACGATTCCGATTACTTTGGCGGAGGGATAAAAAAACCGAATTTCCGTATAAATGAGGTATGTACGGATAGGGGAGCTTCTCCAGAGGAGGAATATCCAAAAATAATATAAAAATAACTAATATTTTTTAAAATATTCACGTTTAAAAGTTCAAAAATTTGCACTAATAACACATGATATTTCTCAATGTTTCACTGAATTTTTTGACATTTTTCACTCGGTATATTTAAACATACACTCTAAACATTGATATAAGTTCACATTTGACATTAATTTTGTAATATTTTCCGTAAATTTATTAATTTGAAAATCACTTAGCACACTCTTCGTTGCAAAGGTTAGATTGTTTACAATTATGAGGAAAACGAGCGTGGCCACATCTTAAACACCAAATTTGTAGGATTCTTAACGATTTTTCTTTGTTTGTTTTTTGCGTGATTCTTGTTTCTATATTAATTATAATAAAAACTACTTTCCAACAACTTTCAAGTTATAATATTGAGTTGTGAACACTTTCTATATATGTATGTACATATATGTGTAATATGTTTCATAAACACAAATAAGTAAAAATCTATGATGTAAAATTTATATCATATCGAGGTGACTGAAGTACTTTCGCGTAGTACTCCTTTCTGCGTTAAAAATAAAAAAATATATTGAGTTTTAGTTATGAAGTGGTTAAAGTGGTTATATGTTTTAGTTATCATGCACTCATATAACTTACACTTTATTACGTAATATTATTATATAATATTACTTATACATATGTAGTATATATGTATATTATTATATAATATTACTAATACATGCATATAATATTACTTATTTGCTTAATAAATTTAGAAAAGAAAATATCCATATGCATGAATAGAGGAATTTTTGCGAATAAGAGGAATTTCAGCGAATAGCCTTATCATCACATGGCAGCGCTCCATTTCGTCGTAATTTTTGGTAAACAAATGAGGTTCAAACGAGTGTAAAATGCAATTTTTAAAATAAAGATTTTTTAGGTAAAAATCCTGCGAAAAGTGTAAAATGTGGATTTATTTAAAAGTTTATAGTGTAATTTAATTAATTTGAAGTGAAAAATGTGAATAAAGTGTGTTTAAGGTGGTGAAATAGCTTCTTGAAATGTTCGAATTTTACGAATTTTTGAACTTTAAGGTCGAATATCTCGTAAACTGAGCGTTTGCGGTACCTATAACCCTATATATATTTTTTAATCAGGAGGACTTCCTCTTTCCAATGGTACCTTCAAATTGCGGCGCCAAAGAAATCGGAATTGTGCCCGCATGTACACTGACATACAAAATACAAGGACTGATGTATGATATGTATGTTATTAGAAATGTGGTTTGTGCAAATAACATTTGTTGTTGTTGTAGCGGTCTGTCAGTGGCGTAGACGCAACTGTCGTGAACGAGGGAACATTTGTTTGCCGGTTTTCTCTCTTTCATTCCTATAAAACGGGTTTTTCCCTCCTTCATACATACATGCATGTATGTATGTAACTAATTAACTTAGTACACAATAATCAAAACGAAAAGGGAATAAACTTTTCAATTTCGAGGAATACCAGGATGTATATACATACATACACGTGTGCAATATGCGTTTTCGTAGAATTTAAACTTGTACGTGTGTATGTACATGTTGTATTTGTTTTATATGTAAGTATGTACTTATGTGTTAAGTATTGACAATTTGCATTATGATTATGTTATTGCACAACTGATTTCACAAAAACGTCGTTTTCAATAATCATACTGCGAAATTATCGTAATCGAACATTAGCCGCTTACTACGAACAAAGCTCGGAACCTGTTTACTTGTTGCTCAGATAAATATTAGTAAATAAATTTCATTTGGCGAGATGGCTTTTTCTTTCAGCGAATTCATTTTAGCATTGCAACGGATTCTTGCCGCGCTACTCAAGCCGATACGGTGGAAAAATCTAAAAGAGAGAATAAATCGTTTGAGCGCTGTTTCGCTTATTCTCTCTTTTCGACATCATCTCAAAGCCCTTTTTGCAAAAAAAGTAGACTTTTAAATTCCATATATTTTTAAATTTAATGTACATAAGTACTTATGTATTGTATAAGTATGTATGTATGTATTTACTTATTGTCATCTAAAATGCAAAACAACTATCCCAAAAAAAAAAAATCTAAAATCGCTGTCTGATATAATAACCAATATATAACCATTTTATAAATAAAAATCAAATTTTGTTTCAATATGAGTGGTTTCTATTATACCATTTAAAGATAAAACAAATGTTAAATTTAATTATATTGCGAAATAAACAACATGTTATTATACATACACACACATGCATATGTACATACATAAGTTTGCACGTAATTACTTCCGTGTAAACAATGGTGGGTTAAACTTCTAAGAGAGTACATGCGAATTACTCTCTACATTGTTCAAGTGGGAAATTAGTTTCCAATGTAAGTGCATACATATGTAGGTATGCCTTTAGCTGGAATTAGTCATTACTAATTTTAAAGGAATAGCATTAGATTATAATTGTAAGCTGTAAAAACTAATTGACGGGGTTATATCCATTTGTGGATTTCAAACCATCGATTTTTTGGTTTCTCCGAAACGCTTGCCCCAAACGACTTGAAATTTTTTCACGATCTTCTTTTCTATATTTATTAGGTATGGTAATGATCGAAAGCATAAGACCTTAGCTAATATTTTAAGTATACATATTATTTTGCGAATGGTGGCTGCCAAAACCAAAAATCAAAATTTCGACTAGTTCTTCCAGCACTACGGTCAAGATTCCTCAAAGCACAAGTTCCCTGATTGGGAAGTATAAGGTAATGATTTGATTCGTTTTTGATTTGAGTTAATTGAGACAATCCCTCTCGGAGATCTCTTTTGGAGTTCGGCTGCGGGATCTAAGGAATCAAAGATTTTTCAAATGAACTTAATGCAAATTAGGGCTGTGGTCTGTCAAGGCTATAATACACGTTTTCTGAAGCTGATCAATCTCTTTATGGTAGTTGTTTGGGTACAAAGGGATATATTTAGTTTTTTCGTATTGCATGCTCGAACGAAAGGGAATATTTGGTGCAGTGCAATGCAAAGCTAGTAGCAAGAGCAGGTGCCTTTGCGACTAAAAATAAAATATAAAATCACACAGTTACACATATAGACATTTAGCACTACTAAACTGCATGGAATAATCATTCAATGGAGGTTCTTTTATTTCTCTCATTGCGTTAGACAGCATGTCGAATGCTGAATCTATCTACATTTACACTTATGTACATACATATAGCATACCATATTTTTGTTTGGAAGGCAGACGCCCAATGCCGCCAATTTGCGCAAACTGTGAGCAAACGATCTCAAGTGCTGAACACATAGAGCGCGACAGACTGCAAGCGACATTTGTCAAATATTAAAATACACACACAGTTATTTAGACTGCTGCACGACTACACGACTGCAGGCCGACAGTGCTCTCTCTCGCTTACTTCAAAATATTCTTATATTTGCCAACGACAGTACGACGACAGTAGAGTTAAAGGTATAGAGATGAGGTAGAGTGGTGATGCCACTAATATGTAAAATGTAAAATTATTCAAATAAATTTACGTTATTTTACAAATAAGAGCATAAAATAGCTCTATTATATCATTTGTAATAACAATTTACTTATTTTTTGCATAAAAAATTTCACTTGAATAAAATATTAAAATATCATGGAAGTGAAAGGTATTGGTATGGCCACAACGAAATTGTGTACGTTCCAAATTAACAGCTGTGTTGTCTTGTGTACATGCCGACCATTGTAATGTCGCTGCCTTCTTACAAATGTTCATGTAGAAGGATTCACGACACCATTTACAGTTCACTGTCGTGCTACCATGTCGTAACGTTCTCTATGTGTTCAGCATTTCACATTGATATGTCGAGAAACGGTGCCGCTAAACGATGATTGTAGAGAAAAAAATGAGAGGATTAACGAGAATAGAAAAATAAACGCATGTAAATAAATGAATGAGAAAAATGCATGTTTAGCTTTTAATATCTGGTAGCTCCAAGTAATACGCTATAAGTTATAAGAATAGCGACGCACTCTCGTACGAAAGGCATACACCCAATTCTTTTTTTACACATTAGATACGTTCCTCAGAAATCCGTGTAAAAAGGAGGCGTTTCCTACAGTAAATTGGGGGATACGTTTCATGTCATCTGAAAACCATGTAAGATGAAATAACGACCTACATACATATGTACATACATACATATCGTCACCTGAAATGCAAAATAACGTATCATCAAAAAATTCGAAATTGCGTGTCTTATTGATTACGCTTCACTACTTCAAATTACATACAGCTACTCACACTCAAAATGGGACACTACGAAAAGTCCACAATTCCTATATTTTAAACTCAAAATTGAAGCCTTGCTTAAGTTTTAAAGTTTATTTTCAATATAATTCATTTTATTAATAATATTTAAAGACAAAACAAAACAATTTTTCGTTTTATTTCATAAAACAAACAAATAATATGCATTTTGGTTTGAACATTGATTAAATTGAAGCTCACTCTTAAAGTGGGACACTAAAATTATTTTATTATAATATTGCTTTGGACGCATGATTAGTATTTGGTTGACTTCCCATTGCTGGCAATCACAGCATGCAGACGTTGGGGCATACTACCCACTAATTTTTTGCAAAATTCTGGCTCAATATTATACCACTCTTCCTTTACAGCGTCCTTCAGAGCGGTAATATTTTTCACTCTACGTTTGGCAACTCTTTTTTTCAATTCCGTCCACAAATGCTCAATTACGTTTAAGTCTGGAGACTGGGGAGGTGTCTCCAATACTTTCGGGCAATTATAGAGTAGCCAGTTTCGCGCATTCCAAGACTTATGCTTTGGATCGTTAGCCTGGTAAAATACGAAGTCGTCTTTTATGCCGAGATTTTCGTCGCCTTCCTTCACAGTTTATTTAAAAATATCAATATAATACTTAGAGTCCATTATTCGGTTGACGAAGTGTATTTTACCGACTCCAGACTCAGACATACACCCCCATATCATAAGAGACCCACCACCATATTTTACTGTTCTTTTAATCGCCGCATCATGAAGTTCAGTACGAGGTTTTCGCCAAGCAAATCTTTTTCCATCCGGCCCAAAGAGATTTATTTTAGTTTCGTCTGTAAAAAGAACCTAAGGCGATTACGAGAGAATTAAAAAAGGTAGGTAAAATTTAAAATAATTACACTTACTTTGGACCAGAACGTTGTATTGTCATTTATATGTTTTCGAGCAAAATCATATCTCAACTGTTGATTTTTCTGAGATATTAACGTTTTTCGGCGGCATGCTCTGCCGTGAAAATTATTACTTCTAAAGACTCGTCGAACTGTTTCAGCACTAACATCTACATTTTTTATTTCCTCTAACTTATTTTTTACGTCAACTGCTGACAAGAGGGGGTCGTTCTCGATTTGTTTTAAACAATACCTCTTGTCGCGGTCGGATAATTTGCATCTACCAGCGCAATTTCGTTTTTTATTTTCAATATTATTAGTGGCTTTGAAACGCTTAATGATATTAAATACCGTGCTCTTTTTCTTATTAACTACTTTGGATATTTCTCTTACCGATTTGTTGTTTTTATAATTATTTATTACAATCTGCCTTTCTTCGACTGTAGTCTGACGCTTTTGTGACATTTTGAAGAAATTAACATCCGAACACAATAAAATATCACAACACACTGATTTAAGTAGAAATTGCCGACTACAGCCTCCGGAAAATAGCGGTACTTTAAAAAAATTGCACATGTCCCACTTTGAATGTGAGCATACAGTAACTAAATGAATATGTAAAAATGCCAATATTTTGAAAATCAAACTATAACAAAAAATCACAAACATAATTTTAGTTAAGTTTCAATGTAATGACATAAAATAAAAAAAAAATCGACATTACTGCACATATAAGAGATATTTAAGATGAATGATACAAAATAAGTAGTTTTTAGTAGTGTCCCATTTTGAGTGTGAGTAGCTGTACATACATACGTAATATTACATATGTTCAACATTTTCAGGTTCTGCACTCAAATATAAACCAGTTTTAACCAATATTAAAATTTTGTTTCACTCATGTTCCATTTTATTTCGTGTTTCATTCATGCCACTGTAAATTTCCGAAAATGTTGTTACGTTATTTTGCATTTCAGGTGACAATACATTTACTTCGAAAAACCGTGTAAAAAATGTTGAAAACTATACAATTTTAGATATGCATACAACATTTTTCAAATCCTCTCGGATATTTACCTGCAAAGATTTCATTCACCAATTTTAAAAGTTTGTTTACATTCAAAAAAGTACAGCTACGAAATTTCTTCAACGTTACGCACTTAAGTATATTAAGCTTAGCGTGCATTAAGCCTTATAACAAATTCCTTCCTTCACTTAAAAAGCTTTAAATTACTTCTTTTTGTTTTCCGTTCCATTTCTAGAGAGATGGAGAGAACAAGAAAGACAAGAAAGAGCGGCATTTGCAAGCGCACTCGCCGCTTCTTTTGCTGGCAACGCATCGTCAGTGATATGATACGAGTTTTGTTTAAAAGGGAATATCGGCGGCATTTCTCAACAGTTGCATCAGTTATCAAGCGCAGTGAATATTAATTGTATGGTACTCCAACCTCTAGTTAAATCCACAAAAATTAATTAAATAAAATAATAAGTGTAAAATACTGTGAAAATGGTGGTAGAAAAGTTCTGTTGCTTTCGCTTGGAATCCACAGCGAAATTCTTCGGCTGGTTGGGTATCATTGGAAGTGTCCTTCTGACTATCATTTCGATAGTCGGCATAGTTAATGCACATGAATTATCCGCAGCATTACAGAAACAAGGCTTAAAAATAAGTGAAGGCGGTGAGTGGAAATAAAAAAGTATAGATATGAATGTATATGATAGAACTTACCAATTAGGTGACTTGTTAGAACTAGTAACATGCTGCTTTATGTGTGTGACGGAACCTTGATATGTATTTTTTTAATACGAAGAATTTATGGATTACTTATGCCAAAATATTAGATGAGGTTATCTTAACGCGTGTCTGAGAAATATAACATTTATATAAGTAAAATATATTATTTATATAAAAAACGCATATGATTATACGAACAAGATAATGATCCTAAAAATCTCAACAATTGCGCAAAGAAGTGGTTGTAGAGTCAACGGCGTTGAGGTTAAGCCGCAGTACATATGCGGTATTGCTTACCATAACTGCATAAAAAATCTCAGTACCGATCAAGAATGATAGAATACAAGATTACGACAACCGCCATTATGATACGTCATAGTTGCGTGTTGAGAAGAACAAGAGTGAAAAACTGTCAAATGGCCTGCAAATTGTAAACAGAAAAGTGAACACTTTTGTAAATTCGCAAAATATTATTAATTATTTCGATTTTAATGAAAAGTTTTAGTGAAGCGATTGAATATTGTTGAGTGAAAAGATTTGAATCATTTATAAAGAAATATATCGGCCTATAAATAATAAAATTGTCTATTAAGTTGTGATTCAAAAGTAGAAGACGTTTCTTGTGTTGTATATAAATATATACATATATTATAAGTTGAGATTTATCAGATGTATGAAATTATCATAATATCTTCATATCTAAAGTGATCTCTGCATATTAAAGAGGATTTAGTATTAAATATATCATTTCTTTTGCAAAATAACACCCATTTTTTGGCAACTTTTAAATCGGCCGGAAAACTGAAAAAACTCGTTTTCGATTCTTTAGTTGCATAATAATTATTACAACAAGCCACTGCACATTTCATTTTAAAAAATTAATATATTTTGCTTAGAAATTTAAATAAATACAACCGTACACTTTCACTGGTTTTCTTCATTTGAACAATTTTCACAAATGCTACTCTATTTATTGTGGATGTGCCTAAAACTACTTATGTATATCTTTTCTCGCAACAATATTCTAAACATTCCACTGAAATTTTTCCTGCAAAGACGAATGAATTAATATTATTTTGGGAATTTCCAAAAGTGTTTACTTTTCTGTTTACAATTTGTATGCATTTCTATGCTTGTTCTTCTCTAGGCAGAAGTGTGACGTCACGAAATTGTTGCACAATGTATTTGTTTTTGTAAGAATTGTCAAGAGCTAAACCGAAAAAAACTAACGGTAAACTAGTGTCGTAATCTTGTATTCTATCATTCTTGAGTACCGATATGAAAAAAGGTATATCCAACGAAAACCAATCAGTTTGAGAAATTTGTGTAGAGCAAAAGCTTTTGATTTATGAATTATGAATTATGATTTATTTTATTATTGAAATAATTTTAAGCAGAAAAATCTTCTGTACATGTATGTATTGCTGGAGAATGACTGCGGAAGCAATTAAATACAAAAACAAAAATCCGCGACAGAACACGTTTTTCAGACTTGCTAATGTATACAACCCCTTAAATGTGACGTACTGCTTCAAAAAAGCCGTTAGGCTCAAAAAACTTTTTCAGAAAGTATAAGGATGTACTTGATATACAGCTGCGTTCATTGAAATAGCAATGCAGATAACCTGTATGTTTTAGATGGACAAATTCTGTTATAAAGACCAATATGAGATAAAAAATGTTTTATAAGTGATAAATTATTTAGTTTTACATGACTTAGAAATTTTTTTGGGTTAATTTATTCTATATTTTTTAAGTATGAATGAATAATAAAATAAAAGCGCTAATTTCTGCTGTTCAGTGAAATAGCAGTGTTAACAAAAAATATTCATAAAATCAACATAACTCATTAATTAACTTTGTTATACTAAATAATATTTTGGTATTGTCCTAATACTTTGTAGTGTATCCTTTATTGGTTATTACAGCCTCTCACATGCGTGGCATGGAGTGGACCAAGTCCTGGCAAGCTTGAGGGGAATCTGCGCCCATGTCTCTTGAACAACGAGCCAAAACTGCGGCTTAGAAGACGGGGATTGCTTTGAAACAAAATTTTGACATTTCCTCATAAGTTTTCTATGGGATTGAGATGTGGGGATTGTGCTGGTCATGGCATCAAATCGATTTTTTCTTGGCTGAGATAAATTTTAACCAGCTTGCTGGTGTGTTTTGGATCGTTATCCTGCTGATATGTCTATTTAAAGGGCATATTCTAACTGGCTATGACAGCATAAAGCTCCTTAATATCTCCACGTATGTACATATTTTGATCCATGATCCCATTGATCACATGTATTGGGCGCACACCACTATGGGAAAAACTGGCCCATATTAAAATTTTAAAGCCACCCTTCTTTATGTTTTGACGGATAATTTGGAATATATATTCCGTGTTTGGGGGTCGACGGATATACTGTCTAGAGCCTGCTCCACAAAACAAGACCATTTTTGACTCATCTGTTCAAAGAATATTGCGCCATTTTGATAATGGCCAGTTTAAATGGCTTTTGGCAAACTAAAACCGGGCTTTGATATGTCTTTGCCTAAGTAAAGGCACCTTTTGTGGGCCTCGCTCATTCAAATGTTCATTCATCAATCGTCGTCGATTGGTTACGTCGCTAAACCCCAACTTCAGCTCCGCTTTTATTTCTCTAGAGAATGCCAAAGGATTGCTTTACCTGCAGCACACTATGCGTCGGTTCTCTAAATTTATAGTTTTGCGTAGGGCACCACGTTTTTCAGGATTAAATTTATAATTTCTGGCATTGTATACCATCTTGGTAGAACGTTTTAAACGATTTTGTATTTATTTTTATGTTTTCCCCTCCTTTCTAAGCTCAAAAATCAAAAGCCTTTCTTCCTTAGAGCAGTGAGGTCCTTTACCAACTAAAGTTTAAATTTTTTCATTGTTGTAGAATATTTTCATTTAAATTACAATAATAAACTTAATGGAATCTATATTTTTATATTTAAACATTTTATCGGAACTTTTCGTTGAGAAAAATTAAAAACTGCTATTTCAGTGAACAGCCAAAAAGTTGTGGATGTTCGCAAAAATATCAAAAAAAAAAACACATCAAATCTAACGGGGTTTTTAGTTTTTTCTATTCTCTGAATTCCATTTTATAAAAGCAATGTGCAAGAGATCAACTAACAAAAAGGAATATGCAAAAAGAACCGTTATATATCTTAGCTCCTCTTGCACTGCTATTTCAATGAACACAGCTGTATGTATTATATGAAACATACATATGTACATACTTAATTTTGGATACTTTTTGGTTATATAGACCTTCATATATATGTTTGTACATATCATTAAGTTAATACATACATATCCTCATCTAAAGTGCAAAACAACATATCATCAAAAAAATCGGAATTGATCTTTTTTTATTTCTTACGAATCACTAAATCATGTTACAGAAATTTCAACTTCCGCTGTAACATACTTACATGTAACCAAAATATAACCATTTTATAACCAAAAGTCAATATGAGTCGTTTCTATTATATCGTGTTTCCTTTGCCTGTAAGCTTATAAAAAGTGATGTTACTTTATTTTGAATTTTAGGTGACGATATATTTTCTTTAAAATTTTATATTTTATAATTTTTAATTTGTTTAATTTCAGATATTCAACTATTCCTCTATATCTATATAGTCTTAGTTCTCATCAGTGGTGCCGCAAGCATTTGCCTGATTTTGGGTACAGTCCAGGTTTGTATTTAGATTTACATATGTATGTACTGCATGCATGTACACAGTAATATATAGAATATTTATACTTATACTATGTCAACACAAGTGAGCTTTTTTATATTGTGATCATTGGTTTCAAATGATTCTTCGAAAGCATGTTTGGAACGAAATGCTGCAACAACAGCATTATCAAGTCAAGTATGAGTATTCTATACCCATACATACATATGTACATACATATACATATATAAATATGAACGTGTAGTTTTGCTTATGTTTGATTGAAATTTACTGCGATAGCACTAAATAAGCATTTCAAAATAAATATGCAAATATTAATCGCTTCAAAGATTCTTAGCAATTTCACAACGATGCATTATTTAATGTATGGAATATTGTTTGAAAAAACCAGGCACATAATCAGGGTTTACATTGAAGTTGATATCTGAAATGCATACGTTAGTCTACGTCACCATAAAATACGGCGTCTGTGACTTACGAAGCTCATAATAACGACCACAATTGTGTTGTTTATTTTTTGAAATTACAGTTAGGATGTGGTTATTTCCATTATATGATTAACCGTGCGATTCTGTAATGTGAGACAGTCTTAAGTCTGTAAATTTGAGATTTTAAGTTAGAGACGATTTTTAAGACTGGAGACGATTTTGCTATTCTGTAAGTGACAGTCTCAAAATCTATTACATTTCATTATTCAGAGATGTTTTTAGACTTGAATGCAAGTAAATATGTCGATAACAAATATTAAATTTTCTATAACATAGTCAAATAACATAATTATCAATAAAAATAAAAATATATGTTGACTTTGTTTCATAATATGTATGAAATTTATGTAAAATTGATTTATTTTTAACCTTTTCGTCTTCGAGTTGCTTACAAAATATAAAAAATGACTATCGATTAATACCCATGATGATCTCTATTCAGTATATTGAAAATTGCAGCAAGAGTTCTTTTAAGTTTTTTGACCAGCTAACTACCAGGTCTCAATATTTTGAGACTAACGCTATAGACTGTTTAGTGAATAGTAACTAGTCACAAATTGAGATTTTACCTTAAAATGACTCAAATAGAGACTAGAGATTGGTTACAGAATCCCGCTATAAATATGACGTGGTCAGTTTATTTAGAGTCATGTTTTTATGTGAAGGCGTGTGAAATCCACAGCGTATGGTATGCTTTAGTTACGATCATTATTATCGCTGCTTTTTGCAATGCGCATGGAATAATTTTTATTGACCTTTATAAGGAAAACCCAACAGAAGCGACTATTATGCAGCGTTAATCGACCGTACGAAGGCCGATATCACCGCCACACGGCCGCATTTGTAGAAAAAGAAAGTGCTGTTTCGCCAAGCCAATGCACCATGTCACAAGTCAGTGGAAACGATGACCAAAAACTTTGAATTTGGTTTGGAATTGCCTCCGCATCTATCGCATTCTCCAGATATAGGCTTCAGCGTCTATTTCCTATTCTTAGACCTCAAAAGAATGCACGCTGGGAAGAAATTTTTGTCGAATAAAGAGCTGATCGCCGAAACTAAGACCTACTTATGTATTTTGAATCAAAGAACAAACCGTACTAAAAACATGGTATCGTAGAGTTTAAGGGTCGCCAACAAAGAATAATCAGTGTATAGCCCCTGAAGGGAACTGTGTTGAATAAAAAAACGAATTTTGACAAACAAAATTTTTTTTTACTGTGATAGGCCGGGGACTCTTCAAATGACCAATGTAGAACAAAAGTTTGTAAACTGCTGTTCTGAGACAAAAAAAATATGTTTGCGGTGGAATGTTGCCGAGCTGGCAATCCTTGGGCGGAAAAAAAACCCGGTCCATTCCGGTTATGTAGACACGACTATTGTGGGAACGGAAAAAACTTGTATCCGTTTGGTTGCGCACGCAGTTTTATAAAATCAGTCCGAGTCGAATTTGAACTAAAGGAATGCACCTTGTTTAGTCCGACTACTAAAGACCTGTTGTGATTTATGTTTAATTATCTTTTATTTCAATTATTTAATATTTTATTTTTTTATTTAATTGTTGATTTAGTAGCATAATTATTACATTAGTTATTAAAACTTTATTATTTAGTTCTATTTTTATTAAACCTTATGTAATTTATTGTATTTCAATCCTAAAATTTCTTTTGCCACTATTTACAGAAACGTCACAATTTGGTTTTGGTTTGGTTGATCGCTAATGCCTTGGGAATAGTGTTTTCAATTATTTTCATGTTCCTCGCTAGTTCTTATAGCAGTCTTATAGGTCTCGGTAAGTTGATACAAGCTTTGAATTCCGTGTAATTATTTTATTAACTTTTTTTCTCATAGCATTGAATATTTATCTCTGGATTGCGATGTTCTCGCTTTATAAGAGAATCAAATCGGAAAGACAAACGGGCTTTTCGCGCCCAGCTGAGTTTATGCCCAAACAAATGGCCTAACTAAAAAGGAAATGCTGGTTTTTTTTATTACAAATAAAAATTTTATATTAATGTTTATATCTTAAATACATATATAAGTATGTATGTACATACTTACATATTATATAATGAGTATACAAATTTTGTAAATTTACGAGCCGATAAAAATAAAAACAAATCAATGATTTTCTACTACTTTTGCATTTCATTACTCTAAAGATAATACCATCATTATATCGGAAATTATATAGGCAGTTAATTAATTACAATGTTTTAATGAAATTCTATATAAAATTCCTAATCATTTCGTATATCCACATACAGATCTATACAGGTACATACGAGTACATAACTTAAGTATTCATTAGAATTATTAAGCCGATTGATCCTCATCATTTCGTAAACCGGTCATGAATTTCATGCGCAAACAATTACCAACTAAAAAAAATTAATAAATCGCACAAATATTTTCTGCTTACTTTTTTTATTTTTTTATTTTTTTTGAAGATCGCAATACAGATACTTATGTACATACGTGTATGTATAGTGACAACGCCCATTTCTTTGAAATACATATAACACATGTGCCTGAGAACGTACATTGATCTTTTGATGCTGACTGTATACATATAGTAAGCATACATACATACATACATATGTATATATTTTTGCACGACCGAAAACGTCAGTAAATAATCAATAAATGCTTTCTTTTGAAACCGGCAAAACAGAATGCAAATTTTGTTCTTTTATTTACATTAATGAAACGCAATCTAACTTTGATAATAAACTTGTTTCTTATAACAAATAAGTTTTTCTTTTGTTTGTTTTTTGTTGCTTTATTAAAACAATAAAAAATCAAGTCGATTCCAAGAAAAAATTACAATGAAGATTAAAATGCGGGTTAACAATAAAACAAGTAAAACAGATAATAATAATGCGTGTAGATGAGTGCAATATTTATACGCTCGGAACATGTTGCGCAGAGTATAATAATTTTCTCTATTTTCATTTATCAATAACATACACATATGTATATACATAGTATTACATATGTACATACAAGCACTGAAACATATGAAAGAAGCATTTCTTCACTAAAAAGAGAAGCGCAGCACAATTGCGCATGCGCCAGAGGACATGATAGCGCAAGTGCTGTCAAACTATATAAACCAGCTGTTTATAGTTTGTTCGATCCGCCACTTTCTAACGCTTGGCGTATGGAATACAGCTAATATAACAACATCGCGTCTTAAAATATGTTATATTTAAAAATTTAAATATTTTACATAAACCAGAATACACTTGGAACGTTTAAAACAGAAAATGAAATACTTAGTCGAAATATAATTATGGCGTACACTTAAAGTATAGTTGGAAAATTGCGATTCAAGGGCTGTATAATATATATTGCGATACCATGTTTGTAGTACGATTTGTCCTTTGATTCAAAAGAGGTCACAGTTTTGGCGATCACCTCTTCATTCGAAGAAAATTTCCTCCTAGCGAGCATTCATTTGAAATCTGAGAACAGGAAATAGTTTTTTTCTTCAAGCCATCCAATAACGCTATGTAATAGCCGCTGCTAAAGGTCTTACAATTTTCAATGTAGGCAATAAAATTTATTCCATACGCATCCCAAAATACAGACGTCAAGACCTCGCCAGTCGACTGTTGCGTTTTTTCACGCTTTGGAGCAGGTTCATTGCGTGCGGTCCATTGTCTGTTGATTGGACTTCGGAGTGAAATTGCGGGGCCATGTTTCATCCGTTGTCACATAACGATGCAAAAACTCGGTTTCATTACGCTTAAATATCTTCAAACCCTACTCCGAATCATCAACTCGTAGTAGTTTTTGGTCAAAAACCTGCTATCTCGGACAACTTCACTTTACGGTTATGCAAAATTATTCTGTGGACTTTTTTGATCTTTTTTTATTGGTAACGAAAGTGGTTTTCGAGCGACTAATGCGTTCACCGTCTTCGGTGTTCATTTCGCTACGTCTAAACTTATCATACTTACCAATTCTTGATGGTTGGTTTTCCTAGGAGTGTCTCCGGTCTCCCATCATCATCAAGCCGAGTTTCTGCTTCAACTGTATTTTTTCCCTTCAAAAAGTAATAATTTCTCAACAAGCGAAATTCTTTTTTATCCATTTTCACAATAAAGTTGCTTCACTAAAAATGATATACTATACATCACGAACTAAGGATCCGACAGCTGTCAAATTTATGCATGCCCCTTTTGAAGGCTAGGACTAATTAAAAATCGTATGAATTTAATTTTAGTTGGCGCCGGAAAATTTTCAATTGACTTGTTATATAATAATCGAGAACATATGTTTTTAATTATACCTGGAACAAGGTATATTAAGTTTAACACGAAGCTTGTCATATCCAAAAGGAAACATCGGACACCATATAATATACATATTTATGTTGAGTCGATTAGCCATGTTCCTCAGTTTTTGAGATATCAATGAAATTTCGCACACATCGTTTTCGCTCGAAGAAGCTGCTCATTCGAGGGAACCGTCGATATCGGACCATAGCTACCATAGAAACTGTCCAATCTACTTGATTCCTTGTTTGGAATTATTTTTATTTGTGAAGCTTATTATAATTTCGTTACAAATAATTTCATAAATAAATAATTGATTGTATTTATTTTCAAAGACAGCGCATTTTGCTCTCATGCTTTCTTTTATGAGCAGAACTGCTTCTGGTATAAGCATTGTTTTTGTCTATCCTAAAAAGATATAAATAAAAACACTTCTTCACTCAAACGCTCACCGAACATCTGTTGGTGGAATACAGGTGGTCAATGCTGACTGAAAATGGACACACTAATGCACATATACATACTTATATACATACATATATACCAAATTATACATTATTTTTATTTTACTAATAGGAAAAGCAGATCCTTCAATCATGCTCTCGACATGTTCTGCTTAATGACTTTCCCTTGCTTCTCAAACCTGAGTGTTAAGTAAAAACTTTCTTGTGCCTCTCTATGACTTGATACATTTACCTTTTGAATAGAGAATATACATAGTATATCTAAATACACGCATACATACATATATAGAGAAAGATGAAGAAAGAGTACGAAAGGGGCACGTGCAGCATAAATTTTTCTATTTTTTCTATATTTACAATAGTTCGTAGTGGAACATCGGACACATTCCTCAACAGTCACAACAATTGGGGGAAACAGTGAATATTATTTTCAAATACTCCTACGTTTAGTGAAATTTAATTAGATTAGACAAATTTATAGTGAAAGTACTTAAAAAATACGACATTTTTTCAAAACTGTAAACATGTTAACACAATTCTGTTGCTTGCGTTTGGAAACCACTGCAAAAATAGTCGGTTGGTTGGGAAGCTTTGTAACTATCGTTGTAATTATCATTTGCGCAGAGTTGTTAAGAAATGCGAATGCTCTTGTTGGAACTTTGACGAGAAGAGGCTATCATTTTGACGATCCTGAGGGCGCTGGAACTGGTGAGTGTTTGAGATTAAATATAAAAAGATTAACCTGATATATGATGATGAGAAACATAATTTTGTATTTAATTTTTTTTTAGTTCTGATCATTATACTTGCTGTCAGTATTGTTGTTCTTTTCTTCAATGCATTTGCAAATGCTGGTTTGGTGTTCGGCACAATCAAGGTTGGTATCAATGCTATGCATATACGTATGTAAATTTACTTTTGTAGTGGATATTGTATCAAAAAGTGAATAATTGCCAGAAGTCATAATAGAAGAGATAAATATTTGTTGTGATTTTGAACTCTACGTGAGAGCAAGTAAATAAACAGCAGAAGAGGAGAGAACGATTGATTTTATAGCACATTTTCGGAAAGATGATCCAAGTAGAGGCACTATTTTAATCTTTTTTTTTTTGACAGATTGTCAGTCGTGTCAAGCTGTCGTGTTGTTTTTGTTCAGTATTGTTTGGTATTTCATTATGGAAACACTTCGCCTGAACAATGTGTACAAACCCCTCCAGTTTATTACGAAAATACACGTTCTGTAAAGAATGTGTTTCGCGCGCTTCGCTCAACTTATGGTCAACATAATCGGCCTACTCAGCGTATTATTTGCAACACCAACACCTATCTTGAGATCAAGCATTCATAATTGGATAATGTTTGACCGAATAGACCACGTCCGTAGCTGAGAGTCTACCCGAAGAATGTGGGGACTCGGACGTATGGAACGACTTGGCGCATTTGACGTCGAATTCTTAAAGTGAAAGCGTACAAAATACAGCTTATGCAAGAACTGATGCCACTGGACCTTCCCAAGCAACATCGATTCGCACTATGGGCTCTTGAAAAGATCCGAGAAGATCCGATGTTTTTGAGCCAAGTTTTGTTCAGCGATGAGCCTAATTTTTGATGTTCGGTTCCACTCAAATTCAATTCTTTTTCATTACTTTTAAATTATTTGTGTTTTAATAAATTTGCAACTTTTTTTTTATTCGCAGAAATATCACAAGTTGATCCTGCCCTGGTTGATCATCACCGCTCTCGGAACTGTGCTTAGCTTAGTAGCACTAATTATTTATGGGTTTTATAGTGCCATTTTCGGAGTTGGTAAGTGATATCTCTATTTAGTATACATATACCAAATTTGACCCAGACTAACAAAAAAAATCGAGTATTTCAATACAAATTTTTAATGGCGACTTCCAAATAGGTTTCTGAGCTTCTACGTGTACAGACCAATGATTTAGCCGATTTTCGAATCTTTCACGTTATCAGCGAATTTTGGGTTGTTCGATTTCGGTTCATTTTTGACACGCAATTTAATAAATTGTTCGACAGTTTCGTCGTTATATTTATAAAACCATGTCTCATCGCCAGTAATGATACGTTTGATGAATGTAGCGTTCTGAACTGCGTTGTCAAGCCTCTCTTTGCAACTTCTACTCGGCGTCGATTGAGGCCTTTTGACACCCTTCATACCCAACACACTAATCAAAATGTGTTGAGTGGATCCATTTCTCGATTTTCGACGATTTTAATACACGATTTTTTAACTTTTTCGATGTAATCATCATTAACAAAGGTTGATGGCCGACACATATGATACTATGTTCGGGCCGACATTGAAAACATTTCGAAAACACATTTGTATGTTGTGGAACGTAAATCGTTCGGACCGACAATTTGTGTTTTCGCTGAGTTTTCACTGACAACTATCAATACGGGGATTCTCTTACTCTTTCAAGGTGACACAAAATGCAAAAATCCTACACCGAAATATGCAAGGCCAAGACAGCACCCATTGTATATGTATATGACGGCACGAAAATAAACATGGGTTTTGGTCTGACATATTTTTCAGCCATTGCAAATAAATTTTTGCGTGTGTTTGTTGTGCCGTTGCACCAAGAAGAAAATTCTGCAATTGGTGCACCGTGCAAGGGTTTTGCAAGAACAAGAGAATCCCCTTAACAGTGAGCAGCTGTATTTGTATATGGAATGTAAACAAATATCAAGTGACAATTTAGGGCCGGCAAAATATGTCTTCCAAAAAAATCGATTAAACTAGAGCAGGCACCGATTATTATGAGTGGAATGTAAGTTTTCAAGCAGTTTTCAGCGAAAACTGTGTTTTCGTTTGACAGATTTTACATGGACGAAAACACAAGTTTTCGTGCGAAAACCACTTTTTCCACGAAAACATGTTTTCGCTGTCGGTCCGAACATAGCATATGTATGCATGGATATCAAATTTTACACGAGTATAAAAACACAGTGCACCATTCTATACAAAAAAAAATGAAATGTTTAAACGGACCAGTCTGGGTCAAATTTGATCATATGATTTAAACATAATTTTACATATATAAACACATATTTTTCGATTTGCAGTGTTTATTACATATCTCTGGATTGCCATGTATTCACTATATAGCAAAATCAAGATGGAAAATGAGCAACGTTTCTTTAAACGCGGCACTAGATCTATTGCTAGGCAAATTGCGTAAAAAATATATTTATATACACGTATACACTGTTTATATGTATGAATGTATATGTATATTTTGTTTTATACTTACATGTAATAACAGTAATATGCATTTATAAAATGACTTTGCCTCACACAAATCGTTTCTGCCATTAATTAATCATTTTTTATACACTAGGGTGGGTAAAAAAAAATCAAATATTACTTTTGCTTATACTTATACTACCACAGAGATCTGGAGCAGTAAATTTTCTACAAATTTATGAGTTTTTAGAATTATAATATTTTTTTGAGCTATAAAATTCATAAGAAACAAAGTGTGCCTTAAAATAATCATTTTTAAACCTGAATACTTTTTAAACGGTTAGGTTTACGAAAAAATTGTTGCAGACCTTTTTCAAAGAGCATTCAATTTCCTACAAGTTATATGAAACAAAATATTTTTTCCAGTAGTTGAAAGTGAGATGTGAATTTTTGCATCTAATAATAAGGAAAAGAAGAAAACTGTAATGCGGAAGAGCTTCCCGTTACAGTTAAGAGCTCATACTTTGAGAGACTTTTTAAAAGTGGCTAAGCTGTTTTTCAGGTGTCTAAGAACCTGCTTTTCAGAGTTCCAGCGTAAAGATTTTCATTTTTTTTGACCCACCCTAATATATTTAGCTCGAAAGTTATTTATAATTTCTTAATAAATACTCTAATGATTAAAGTATGTTATGCATTGCTTATAGTAATTATCAATACAGCGCCAACTAGTGTTGATTGTAATGCAAGCGAGTAGTTAAACGTCGCGTGTTTGTATAAATATGTAATTAATTTTTACATATGTATGTACTAATGATGTTTACTAAACTAAAAAATAAATAAACATATTTGTCATAAAATATCTTCATGTTGTTTTTAGTTATACAAAATGTTGCGGACAAATTCATACATACATATGTATGTATTTGTAGTTATATATATAGTACGATACAAAATTGATTTTGGTTCTTTGGTTTAAAAATACTCGTTTGTGAGAATGTAGGCGTTGTTGACTTTTAATCTGATTTCCTTTTGTTTTTGTTTTGTTTGTTATACCCTAAAGAAAATATGTATTTTAAGTTTTGCACGAAATTTGTAACACTCAGAAGGAAACGACGAAGACTCTATAAAGTATATATAGGCTAGTCGAAAAAGTCTTTTCGTATTTCCGTACATCAAACTTCAACTATTCTTTTTTTTATATTTATAATAATAAATAAACAAATAGGCACCATTTTTTGGCTGACAACTTTTTGTCATTTTTCCTTCAGAAACATTATTCCATCAGTGTAAATCGAACTTTTGAAATTTCCAGAACGGAAGCGAACGAACCATTATTACTACTACTACTACACGAACTGATACAGCATCGTCTCCGTAACTTTCACAAATTTTATTGGTGACATGCTTTCTTCTCTTTTTTATGCAAAAATTTTAAAATATAGCGAATTTCTTCATTATTTTCACTCATTTTTGAACAGCTGTAACTTTTTTTTAATTTTTTTTTTAATTTTTTAGTTAAATTAAGCTTCAAATCTCAGCACAATGTGACACAATGTGATTGGTAGCTCTGAAGATATACGACTGTGACGACATCTATTGACAAAATACGAAAAAACTTTTTCGACTACCCAATATTAAATTTTGTAACACTTAGAAAGAACGAATGATGAAAACTCTATAAAATATACTTACATTCATATGAACATAAGTACATAAGTATGTGTATAAATGATGAGAGCTATGTGACATACTATGTACTACTGTGTCCAAAAAATAAGGCACATTTGAATTTAAACTGCGCGCGTCGAAGAATTTGGATAATTATTATTTTTTTTTAGGTTGGCAGTACTGTCAGTCACATTTATGTCAAATTTCATGTCAAAATATTCATTCGTGTTTGAGATACGTGTCGTTTTGTGAGCTGCTAAAAGTGAGTTTTTCGTTTTTTGCGATGTCGAAATTTGTTGAGCAAAGAATTTGTATTAAATTTTGTTTACGGAAACAATTTTCTGCTGTGGATACATTGAGGATGGTGCAGAAAGCCTTTGGTGATGAGGCTATGTCTAAAAAAATGTTTAAAAGTGGTATAGTGAGTTCCAAGCCGGCCGTGAACGTGTCGAAGACGAAGAGCGTCCAGGGCGATCATCAACCTCAACCGACGAAGCTCACGTCCAACAAATCAAAGATTTGGTGTTGAAAAACCGTGGATTAACAATTAGAGACCTTGCTGATGAAGTTGGCATATCGAAAGGCTCAAATACCATTTTGAAGGATGTTTTGGGCCTCAAGCGCGTTAAATCTCTGGTACCGAAAACATTGAATTTTTTGGAAAAAAGGTGGCGCGTTGAAGTGTGTGAAACGATGCTTTCCGACTACCAGGGTGTCATGAAATGCATTATAACTGGCGATGAGACTTGGATCTATGCTTACGACCCCGAAACAACGGATCAATCGAGCGAATATCGTGCCAAAAGAGAGCCGAGACCACAAAAATCGCGCCAAAGTCGCTCAAAAATCAAGGTCATGTTGACTGTTTTCTTCGTTTATCGTGGTGTTGTGCATTATGAATTCCTTCCAACCGGCCAAACAGTCAACAAGGAATATTATTTGAACGTTATGCGTCGTTTGCGTAACGCTATCCGCCTAAAAAGGCCGGAAGTGTGGAAAGACAATTCTTGGTTTTTACACCACGAGAATGCACCATCCCATACTGCCCTCGTAATTCGTGATCATTTCGCCAAAAACTCAACCCATATCGTTCCGCAACCATCGTATTCACCTGATCTGGCGCCGTGCGACTTCTGGCTGTTCACCAAGCTCAAAAGACCGCTCCGGGGACACCGTTTTTATACGATAGAGGAGATTCAAGCCGCAACGAAGACGGAACTGAAGGCCATCCTGGAAAGTGACTACAACCAGTGTTTCGAAGATTGGAAAATCCGTTGGCTTAAGTGTATTGCATTAGGAGGTATTACTTTGAAGGGGATGAAATAGATTTGGAAGAATAAATAAATAATTTTCAAAATAAATACAATGTCACCTTATTTTTTGGTCACAGTAGTATATATCGGAATCGTCGTTATCGGATCATACGAGTAGTTGCCTTATAAACTGACAGATTAAAAAAAATTCATTCCTTGTGTGGAAATTTTTTATGTCAATATATCTTCACGAAATTTATCACGGATTATTGTCCAAGGCAATGCCACAATCTCCAAACGTATTATTCAGATCGGAACACCACAGCATATAGCTGTCATATAAATTGACCGAACCAAAACAAGATTAAAAATATTTTCATGCCGTTTTATGCCATAAGAAATGCACCTGTGTAGGGTATTATAGCTTCGGTGCAGACGAACTTAATAATTCTTTGTTGCTTTTTGTTTTTTTTGTTTTTTGTTTGAGTGAATATGTAAACAACGAACTATTCGTATTTAAGTATATGCAAGCAGAATTCTGTTCCATAAAACACGCAGAGAATATACAAATGTTGACGGGCACATACTCAAATATACATATACATATATACATATATACTATGTATGTATGTTTGTGTATATTTTGTGAATTAAAATAATATTGTATTTAAGCTTTATCGCATGCAATTAAGATTGCATAAACCGACTGATGCCATCGAAGTGAAGTATTGCATGAAGTCTATTGTTCTTTTGATAACCTTTTATTCCGGAAAGTTGCATACTTTTTAATTATTAAATTAAATAATATTTAAAATTGACACAACAAGCGCAGTCTTGTCTACAATTAATTGTTTATTGAGGATGCTTGCGATTTGTACGAGCACATGTTTGTATATCGGTTCCACAGGGAGACGAGAATGTATGATTGAGCTGCACATGTGGTATAATAATTACACCATTAGATGCTGGAGTCACCAAAAGTGTGGCAATGAGCGAATATGCACTTTGATGGATACAATTCTTAGCCTTAGCGGTCACGAGCGTACGAACCGGTGACTTACATAAGTGACTCTATTTAAATAGGCAAATAGTCAAATGCAGACTAAAATCGCTCCCATAAGGTGAGCAGGAGCGTGACAATCTCACAAAATTTGAGGCATGTGCCTTTTCTATTAGAAAAAATATAATTAAAAGAGCATTATTTCCAAAATACCAAAGATGTCTTGGCCAACAACTGCAGTATGACGTCAGCTACAAAAGTATTTGACAAGATTTTATTATTTTCTTTATGGTATTTACATCACGGAAGCTTCCTACTTGAGTTTCTTTTAATTTATAGCTCCTCTCGACGCACAAACGGACGGACGGTAAGATACGCGGAAATCGTATATTTGATAAATACAAAACTATAACTAACTCGATTAGTTTCTAAGTGTTACAAACAGCCGTTAAGTGAATGGAACTATTATACTTTGTGCAACATGTTGCAAGAGTAGGAGAGATTTCTCCATGGGAAAGCTCCCTGTCACTTTTATCTCACTATGTACTATATGTATGTATGTATTTACTACGAGTTTATTAGTTTTACTACAATCGCGTATAATTTTTGAGGATGAGATCATAAGGCGCACTGCACCAAAATGCATTATTATCAAGGTGACGGTGCTCGAAGGTTTAATTAAATACGACTAAAATGGTGGAACATTTTTTCTGCTGTCCATTGGAGTGTGCTGCTAAGTTCTTCGGTTGGTTGGGTGGCATTTCTTCAGTACTCCTATGCATCTTCTGTGCCATCTGCCTGGGAAGAGTACATGAAATTATCGCTAGTGAATATTATCGTAAATATATTAGAGCTGAATACTCTGAGGAGGGTAAGAATCGAAGTGTAAATATTAATATGATTTCAATAATAATAAATAATTAATTAATAATGTAAATACATAAGTATGTATGTATGTTGTTATTACATTGCAGCGCTCACCATCATCATTGCTTTATATATAGTCTTATGTACCACCTCAATGGTCACTCATATATGCTTGGTCGTCGGTACAATGAAGGTATGCACCTATATACATATATAACTACTATATAATTATGTATGTATTTGTATGTATGTATATATTATTTACACGTTGCGAATTTTGATTTTTGATTGCATTTCGTTCTCTCGCTGTGAATTGCGGCGGGCAGATAAACCGGTTTCGGTATCTTGTTTATTTTCTTGCGCATTTCGTAAACAATAATCGAGCCGTAAAAAGTGAATTTCTTTTACTTATTTGTAAATAATGTACATATGTATGTATGTATAATTTTTTAATTCTCTCGAAGTATAAAGACGTTCTAATTTGGAGAGAGCGAGTGAATGCTCAAAGCTTTTGTAATATTGCACGTTTGTAAGTTTATGTATAAGTATGCTTTTCATTGCCATCAATAAATTTAATTTAAATTTTATTCTTAATTATTGTTTCTTTCCTATTCTTTTATATTTTGTATAAAAAAGAAAATGCATATTAATTACTTAAATTTTTTGTTTTAATTTCATTATATTTAATTAATTTAGTATTTTATTGTTGATTAAATCAAATTAATTTAAATAAAAAAAATATTATTTTAATTTTTATTTTTATGTTAAACATTTTACTATTTTATTTCTTTTATTTAAATATATTATTTTTTATTAAAATTAAAAATACAGAATTAAATTAAATAAAACAAAAAAGGTTAAAAATTTAATGCTTATATACGTATGCGTATTTTATTTTTATTTAAAATTTTATTTTTTTAATTTAAATAAATTTAATGTAATTTTGTATTCCTTTATATCTTTAGTTTTTTTTTTATTAAAAAGAAATGTTTTTAAATGCAATTAATTTTATTTCAACAATTAACTTACAAATTAATTGTAATTTAATTTTTTATTTGATTAAAAATATATGTTTGTGTTATTTTTACATGTAAATTGAATGTAATTTTATATTAATTTTGTGTACAGAAAAAACAGTCTTTGCTTAAGTCTGTACTGTGAGAGTTCACTTTTGACTCTGATTTTCTTTATTAAAATTTCTTCCCTCAATACATTTCTTAATTCTAATTTCTTAACTATGTATATATGTATATGTGTGTATGCTTAGTGTGCATACACATGTGTAAATATGTATTATATTTTTATTGTATTTTTACAGATACCAACGCATTGATATTTTATAGTTTTTTAGATTAGTGCATCTAACGCACTTATACACATACGTACACACGCTTGATACTTTCTTATCTGTTGCTTGTGTGCATTAATATTTCGAGTATGTATATTTTGTATTTTAATATTAGTATTATGTATACTCTAATTTATGAGTTTTCTTTTATGTGCAATGATTTTCACATTTTTATGAGCAAGTCTCATATTACAATTTTGTTGCTTACCATTGCACTTGACATTTAGTGGACTGTATATAATTTTTATTTAATTTATTGTTTACATGTATATTTTTATGTATTAATGTAGTTGTGTTAAAAATATAATTTTGTATATATAATTCTATCTTAAGGTTATAAAACTTCCATGTTCATATCTGTATGAACATTCTGCCAGGGGCCAAAGTTGTATCTTAACTTTACTTGTATATTATGTTTTATTATTAATATTCTTTAATTATGTCTAACTGGAAGTTCAAATGGAACAGTCACAGTTCTTGTTACACATTTGGATCTTATATATAAAATAGTAATGATTAATGCTATTATCAAAACTAATGTTAGCGAAACGTGACCACTTACGTGATGAAAATTTATACTTTTTAATTTTATATTTTCTGTTTTGAGGAGTTCTATTTGTTGTTTAAGATGTACGATATCTTTGGTATTGTTTATTAATGTTGAATCAAAAGGTTTTATTTGTAGTTCTGGAATATCTTCAATATCTTTAACCCAAGAAGAGGATAGCAATTCTTTTTTAATTTCAGATTGTACGTGATGAGATGCTGTTATAGTTACTCCTTCATGCCGGACTGTGCATCCTTCTCTTATTGTCATAATGCCTTGACTAGGGATTTCCATATGCATTTGTTGATTATTATCACATTCTAGATATATCATTGCTTTGCTAAATAATTTGTAAAGCCACCGATTTTGAGAAGATAATTTTATCCAAACGTTTTCATTTGTAGAAGGTTTGAAATCACATGCTTCATTTTCTAATTGTTTTAAAGCTGCTACTTCTCATGAATTATCCGTCGCTGATTTCCAAGCTAAATTTCCAGGACATTGGTAATGATTCTCTGAGTTAGTAGAACATGTATCTAGATCTACTTGGTTTATAAGTGAATATTGATTCAAATCAAACTTGTATATTAAATATTCTGCCTTTATTTCTGGAATAATCATATTCCCTTTGTAATTTATTGGAAGTGGATTTAATTTATATACGTTTGACGGTTCATACGATATTAAGGGAATTTCTAGGTTTATGACTAGCCGTGAATCAACAATTAAACCTTTAGCAGTCATCGATTTATAAATTTCTTTTAATTCGTTACCCGATTGTCTTCCAGGTAGTATTAATTTGTGTGGTAGTTTGTTTCTAATAAATTCAATTTCTTTATTAAGTTGCGAAGGCTTTAATAGTTTTGGATATATGCGACCATGATTTATGTCAATTAGAAGATTAATTATTGAAGTTTGGATTTCTTCACATTCGTCCATAACTATTCCTATTGAAATGGTTAATATTTGAAACATCAAGGTCATTCGTTCAGCATTTTGATCTTTTATTAGTTCGTTATAAAATTTATTAAGTTGTTGATTCATTTTCTCAAAATTACGGTTAACTTCATCTGTTGTCTTTTTTAATATATTTATGGTAGAATCAACTACCGATGTCTGCCTTTTAAACAATTTTGCTATATCTTTTTGGTTGTCGAAAATATTTCTAATATTTGATTCCATATTTTCTCGGTCATCAGCATCCATAATTCCGAATAATATATGGTAAATTGAACCAACGAATTCGAATGGTGCTCGCTTTTTTCTATTTTGTTTTTTTCATAAACAATTCATTATTTGCTTTAAGAGTATTATATTTGTCATTTAAAGTTGCAGTAATCATTATGCAGGCATCTTCGTAATAGGTCAATATTTTGCATTGATTTTCAAGTCTGTTAATAAATTCTTGTATTTTATGCATCCGATCATAATAAGTACCTAATTCGTAATAGACTATTAAATTCCATTTTGAATTTATTATGTCCATTTTACTAATCGGTTCCAAATATATTGCTGTATTATTTTTTAGTTTAGTCACTGAAGCTCCTGATTTAGATGTATCATTAATGTATAATGACTTATTTGTGTTGCTAGCATGAGTATCGTTAAGAACCACATCATCAATTTGCTTGATTTACTCGGTCGTTCTGAGGTTGCAGTATTTTTTGTTATTCTCGAAGTCAGCAAACTTGTCACATGATTTGCTTCCTCTGCTCTACTGCTGTTTGTTACCTCCAGTGGGCATAATTTTTGAACAGGCCGTTTAAGTATGCCATTTTGTAATTTTAGAGTTACAACTCTTATATTTCCATCCTTTCCCGGATGAGTTTCAATAATTTTTCCTAATGGCCATTTGGCTGGATGAGTTTCTTCATCATTAATAATAACTATTTGTCCTTGTACGAGATTAGCTTGTTTGGTTTTCCACTTCATGCGTTGTTGCAACATTACAACATATTCGCTTTCCCATCGTTTCCAAAAGTCTTTTTTAAGTTTTTGTATTAATTTCCATCTATCTAATGAACCTATTTGGTTATCATTAATTGCTTCAGGACAATCTATTATTGGACATCCTATTAAAAAATGGCCAGGCGTTAAAACGTCTATATCGCTTTCACTATCTATCGCACATAAAGGTCGTGAATTCAGTACTGCTTCAATCTGTGATAGCAAAGTAATCATTTCTTTAAATGTCAATTTAGTTTCGCCTATCACTCTTTTTAAATGATATTTCACCGACTTCACTCCTGCCTCCCAAATTCCTCCGAAGTGAGGAGCTGCCGGGGGCCCGAAATGCCATTGAATTTTATCTGCTTCTAATATGGGAGCTACGGCTGAATTATTTTTGATTGCCATTTTAAAATCTCGGTCTAATCTTCTACAAGCTCCGACAAAATTTGTTCCATTGTCCGAATATATATGTTGACTTTTACCTCTTCTAGCAAAAAATCTTTGCAAAGCAGCTTCTATTCGTGTTCTTTGCAAAGCAGCTAGGAACGCTTCGGTTGTTAAATCACTTACTGCTTCTAAATGAATAGCTTTTGTTGCCATACAAACAAATACAGCTATATATCCTTTAAATGTTTTTTGTCCTTGTCCTTTTGAACATTTCATATGAATCGGTCCTGCATAGTCTATACCAACGTATGTAAATGGAATTGACATAGATACTCGGAATTCTGGAAGATTTCCCATTAATTGTTTTGCTACTTCTTTGCGGTAACGTACGCATCTACTACAAGTTCGAATTGTCTTTTTTATAGAATTCTTCAATCCAACAATCCAGTAATTCCTTCTAATCATTGATTCCATTAACTTCTTTCCTCCATGTAAAGTTATTTTATGAATATTTTCAATTATCAATGATGACAAATGTGACTTATTTAATATTATTGGGTGCTTTTGATTAAATTGAAGATTTGAATTACCCAATCTACCTCCTACTCGAAGGATTCCCTTATTATCCAAAATTGGATTTAAGCTTACAATGCTACTTTTATGATTAATTTCTTTTTTATTTCTAAACTCTGAATTTCCTCTCTAAATTGTAATTTTTGCTGATATCTTATTAACATTTCTTCAGCTTCCTTCATTTCAGATTTAACTAAGTATTCAGGGCATTTTTTCCCTCTTATTCTTTTTACAAATCGCAAAATATAAGCTACTACCCTTATTAATTTGCTTAAACTAGAATATTTAAGTATTACCTTATCCAAGAAATGTAATTCCTCTGAGGTTGTCACATACGTTGCATCGATTTGAATAATCTTCTTTATTGGCCAATGATGTTCCTCTTCTCGCAACCATTTTGGTCCCTTCCACCATAGATCGTGTTCTATTAGTTTGTTCGCCAGTACCCCTCTGGTTGCTACATCAGCTGGATTGTCCTTTGTTCCAACGTGTTGCCATTTCGCATTGGAAACAAGTAATTTGATTTCTTCTATTCGTGTTCTAATAAATCTGTCTTTACTTTGGCAATTATTTATCCATGCTAACGTTATAGTTGAATCGCTCCAAGCAAATATTTTCATTTCTCTGTTGATGACTGTTTTTATCTTTTGCAGCAATTTAGCTATTATTTTTAATTGGATTCACTTTAGTTTTACCAGCAACAATTGTTATAACTGATCCAACTTTAGCATATACAACTGCTGCATAAGCTTTCTCTGAAGCATCTGCGAATCCATGTAGTTCAAATTTAAAGTTGTTTTTAGTTTCAAACTATCTAGGAATTTTTATTCGTTTTATCTCTGGTATATGCTGCATAAACTCTTGCCATTCTTTTGTTAAATTCTCGTCAAGTAACTCGTCCCAGTTGAGTTTCATCAACCAAAGTTTCTGTATAAATAACTTTGCTATAACGGTTGTTGGTGAAAGCCATCCCATTGGGTCGAAAACTCGCGCTAAATCAGACAAAGCTTGTCTTTTTGTAACCAGCTTTTGCGTTGAAAGATTCGTATTAAATCCAAATATGTCTTTGCTAGGATCCCATTGAATACCCAATGTCTTTATTGTTTCGTCTTCTGCTATTTTTATTACTTCATTGCGTTATTTACCGGAATTGTTGCTATGATTTCACTGTTGTTTGACATCCACTTCCTTAAGTGAAATCCATATTTTTGTAGTTGTTTCGATATTTCATACTGAATGGCCTTACATTCATCTATTGAATCTGCTCCTGTCATTAAATCGTCCATGTAGAAGTCGTTTTTAATGATGTTTGAAAGCAAATAGTTGTGGGGCTCGCATAGTCTGGCAATTTCTTGTAAAGTTCTCGTTGCCAAAAAAGGAGCTGATGCTGTCCCATATGTAACTGTTTGTAGTTTGTATTCTTCTATCGGCTCTCCTTTTGTTTCTCTCCACAATATACGTTGGTAATCTTGATCACTATCTGTTATTTTAATTTGTCGAAACATCTTTTCAATATCACTAGTTAATACATATTGCCAAAGTCTCCATTTGATTATAATGTCAAATATATCTCTTTGAAGTCTCGGTCCTATGAAGAGGATGTCATTTAAACTTCTTCCATTTGTAGTTTTTGCAGACGCATCGAAAACTACTCGTAGTTTAGTCGTTCTACTGTCTTCTCGAATCACTGCTTGATGTGGCAAATAGTATTTTCCGCATTTATTTTCACTTGCTTTTTTCATGTGGCCCATTTCTGAATATTCTTTCATAAATTGCACATATTGTTGTTTTAACTCTTTATTTGTAGCGAACCTTTTCTCAAGATTAAGAAACTTCGCCATAGCTTGCCCAATCGCCCAATTCTTTTTCTTGTTTAAAAGGTAGATTGACGACAAATCGACTATTTCCATTTCTTACTGTTGTTTTTTCAAAAATTCTTAGGCATTCATCATCATCTGCTGTATCTGCTGGAGTTGTAGTGTCTTCTATTTCCCAAAACTTCTCCAATGTTGTAGTAACCGCTGCTAAAATTGTATTGTTTTTTCTCGGTTGTTGTAAAACTCCCGACAATATCCAGCCCAATTTCGTAGCTTGACCTAGTATTCGATCCTTTTTAAATATACCTTCTTCTAGTATGTCGGCATATATGTCACTTCCAATGACAATATCGATTCGATCTGATTTATTGAAATTGGGATCAGCTAAAGTGTAGTTTTTCAATTGTTCTACATCGTTTTCTAAACGTTTTGTCTGGTTGAGCACTCGCTAATTTCAGCAAAATTAGTGCTTCGACATTGTACGCCTCGTTGCTTAGGAATCTCGGCTTGATTTTAATGTTGATTTTAAATTTGGACACTCCTACTGTGGTATTTCTTAAACCTTGTAGTTCAGTTACTTCTCTTCTTCTTGGTAAATGAAGTATTTGAGATGCTTCTTCGGAAATAGTAGTTTTTTGGGATCCTTGATCGATTAGAGCTCGCAATGTCACATACTCTCCATTTGCTGCCTTCACCCTTATCTGTGTTGTTGCTAGGAGTATCGCCATTTCCGAATGTTTCGTCATCATTGTGGAAGATGTTTTTGTGACATTTTCTTCACTTCCTCCTTTTCCTTTTTTGAATTCATTGAAGTGCAATAAATTATGATGATTTCTTTCACACTTATTGCACTTCTTTTTATTATTACATTTTCCTTCATATACGTGATCAAGGCAAATGTAGCATAACTTGTTGTTTGTTATGAATCTTCTTCGATTCATCGTAGTCAATGTCTGAAACTTTCTGCATTCACCAATTTGATGCCCAGGAACCTTGCAGTATACACAATTATTTTGTGCCGCTGTATAAAATGTAGGTGTTCGCTGTGGTTGCTTTTGATTGTTCCATTTAGTTGGTTTTCTGTCGCGTATTGCTTCTAGAGCTTGATATTGCTGTTCCAGAAAACTGAAGACGTCATCTAGGCTTTGTATATCCCTACTTTTTTTTACGTTTTGCTCGTATAAGCGTAGACTTTCTTTGTCTAGTTTTCGAACCACTATCCGAGCTATGATGGCTTGTTCGTCATTTAAATTTAGATTTAGCCCTTTTAATGCATAAATGCATTCTTTGGTGGTATCTAACAGCTGCTTCATGCTTTGTGCACTTTCTCCATTTGCTGTCGGTTGATCAAGTAGTCTGTCTACTTGTGCTGTAAATTGTAGCCTTCTATTCTCATACCTTTCCTTGAGAATTTGCCAAGCTGCTTCATAATTTGTTGCTGTTACTGGTAGATGTTGAATTAATCTACCAGCTTCTCCACCTAATGATGTCTTCAATCGGAACATCTTTTCCACTTCTGTAAAGTGCTTCGAATCATGCACCAAACTTTTAAAAAGATCGTGGAATGACGACCATTGTTTCATTTCACCGTAAAACATCGGAATTTTAATTTCCTGCAGTTTTATATTGGAATACATTGTTTGTGGTGAATTATAATTATTTAATTTCTCCGTTATCCTTTCGATGATGATTTTGTATTCTTGACGAAATACATATATTTGTTCCTCAATAGATTCTTCAGTTGTTTCAACTAATTTGATATTTTGAGTTTCAAAATATGATTCTTCAACATTTTCAAATTGTATTTGAAGCTTGGTTTTGAATTCTCTCATTTGCTCGAGAGAATCCAATGCATTTCTTCGTATTTCATCCATCGTGCTTTTGAGCATTTTTGCTCGACGTTGATATTTTCTTTCAACGCCAGACGCGGCTTCAGGTGGTGCGACCTGAATAGTTTGTGGCGTAGATTCTATTTGCCACATGCTGCTCACTGCTGAAACACCTTCGGCAGTACTTTGAATTCTTAAATTCTGAATAGAATTCTCCATTGTTTGCATTACATGCCCGAAGTAGTTCTTCGCAATGTATTCCTCAGCTTCTTGACTCTTCTTAGCCATTATTTTATTATGATTTGCAGTAAACTCTTTCATAACAGTCTGAATATGATCCATATATTCCAGACATGAAGCCTTTCTTATTTTTCCGCTCAGGATTTTCTGCTCCTCCAACGCAGCTAGATCTCCCAACTCCTTCTGTCGTGTTAACAAATTCTTCATATTTGCTTCTTTATAGATGGTTTTGTATATATATATATATATATATATTTTTGCACTGTTCTTGTTGTTATAGCCACAAGGACGCTTTTAAAAATTTTTTTTTTTTTTAACTTTTACTAAAAGTAATTTTTATAAATGCGGGTAGTCTTTGCTATTCCGGCTTACATTTGTTTTTACTTGGCTAAGTAATGCTCTTTTTCTTTTAAGAGGCTTCTAGTACTTGCACTTGCTCGATTCTTTTTCAAAAAGAGGATCGAAGGACCAAATGTACAGAAAAAACAGTCTTTGCTTAAGTCTGTACTGTGAGAGTTCACTTTTGACTCTGATTTTCTTTATTAAAATTTCTTCCCTCAATACATTTCTTAATTCTAATTTCTTAACTATGTATATATGTATATGTGTGTATGCTTAGTGTGCATACACATGTGTAAATATGTATTATATTTTTATTGTATTTTTACAGATACCAACGCATTGATATTTTATAGTGTTTTAGATTAGTGCATCTAACCCACTTATACACATACGTACACACGCTTGATACTTTCTTATCTGTTGCTTGTGTGCATTAATATTTCGAGTATGTATATTTTGTATTTTAATATTAGTATTATGTATACTCTAATTTATGAGTTTTCTTTTATGTGCAATGATTTTCACATTTTTATGAGCAAGTCTCATATTACAATTTTGTTGCTTACCATTGCGCTTGACATTTAGTGGACTGTATATACTTTTTATTTAATTTATTGTTTACATGTATATTTTTATGTATTAATGTAGTTGTGTTAAAAATATAATTTTGTATATATAATTCTATCTTAAGGTTATAAAACTTTCATGTTCATATCTTTATGAACATTTT